>BJKM01000140.1:0-402500 GCA_015082035.1 Chaenogobius annularis
CATGTGAGCACTGTATGTCTTTATGAGCTATAGTATCCTCTCATTGTAGTTATCAGCCTGGGCCACATGGGCGTGTTTGTGGTCTTCTACTCAGATGAACACATTTTCCTAGGACGATTGTCTTTTGTGCATGTTTTGGGTGGATCAATGTTGGTATTGGATTGACTGAAGATATTCCTATGTGAACATGAAAAAAAAAAAAACATTCCTACTAAACTGGTAAGCCTAAATGTTCTGTAATTCAGTTGTGTTTCATGACTTTGCTGCATAGTCGTTTCAGATGATAGGCGGCTGGTTGCTCTGAACCTACTAGAACAGAACACAACACATAAAGACACCACCATAAGACTCTTACTATCTCATGGCTCCTTTCAAGCACTATTTATCACTGTAAATCTCCAACTTCAAGCATTTGGACATGTGCTTGCAATGTCTACTGTTTTATTGCAATGAGTTTGAAATAAAAACTACTACTACTGTTTCTTTTTGTTCTATTATGCAGTTTAAACACAAAAAACGTCCACTTGCGTCCTTTCAACTCTTCATTTCTCGCCGCTATGAGCCATGGTCCTTTGTGTATCATTAGGAGACGCCATTTGAAGCGGTCTGATTTGTTCCTCGGTGAAGAACAGCGGGTATATGCAATGCTAATTTGGCCCAGCTCTTGTTCAAACGTGACCCGGGTGGATGTTGCGAGGCTTGATTGCTTGTCACCCTTACTCTGGAGAAGAGATATTTTTCCCCCAGTGATTTATTAAACTGGAGTAGAAGTGGAAGACCTGCTGCGCTGGCCCATGGGACACGACGCTAGCACCATTGTGACAAATTAACATCAGAAAGTGCGTCTTGTGGAGAAGAGGTAGCTTGATTTATGTCGCGCGAGCAGCACACCTACTCGCGTCAGCCGCCCATAACGCCACACAGCCCCCATTCCAAGTAATTGCAGAAGTTTAATTAAGGCAGAATTAGCTCTTTGGGATTGGCCTAAAGATGACCTGTCGTAACACTAAGGATTTGCAAGGATGAGCGGTCACCACAGCGTTTCTGTGTGGGAAGGTTTTATGACTGAGAAGGTGTATTAGATTCATAAAGCAAGATTGAATCCGAGATATGATTTGCTCTAATTGAAATATAATGAAGAAATCAGCCCCGGCACTCAAGGACATTTGTGTTTGATTAAAAGGAGAATAAATGTGACTGTTTGAGCCACATTTTTTGGTTATAGGCTTTAGGATGGCAGCTATTTGTTTACAGACACGCCGTGATTATACAATGTTTGTGCGTAAACCTTTCAGTCCATGCAAATGAATTGATGATCGTGGATGAAAAGCTGCGAGATGGAACAGATTTATCCGACAAATATTGTGACTTTGATTTGAGTTTCAAGTTTCAAAATCAGCATTCAGGAAGTGCACATTTGAGAGAAGATTAACATTTGATCACCCAAATTAATACATGAATCCCACACATCTGAAAACAGGTTTATAGAGGTTAAAACAATAGGGTTAGTTTCCTTTTGCAACAACTATTTGTGACTGTGGACATGCTATAACCTGAATAACTCGCCTTTGCATCTTCATAATTGTGATAATAATCATGGTGAATTGTGCAGCCACAGTAAAGGGCATGCGATGTGATATTATTATTGCTGGTGCAGTGCGTAGAACTCGTGCGCAGTAGTATACGGCTGGAGTCTTGACCGGCACAAGGTGAGAGAGCAGCTGCACCTGAGGGCTCTCCTCGCACTCACAAGGTCAAGTCAGACAACTGCATGAGCGCCGTGCTCCTGTGATATCAGCTTTCTCATACAGAGTAGCGCAGAAATGTATGGTACGGTCTCTACTCACTAAACACAGTTACATTTATGATATCGCATTCAGACCTTCTATTTAAATGGCATCGGCACTGTTTCAGGCCGATTCCTTCAATTCATGTTATTTCTGACATTATGTACTTGTCCTGTTCCTGTATATAGAGCTAAAATACCAGACATGTTTGTTTTATATTGCTATTATGTGCATCACTTTAGAAACTATCTTGTTGTGTTGTTGTGCTAGCCAATACAAATAAAGTTGGTTACATCTGATGTCATGAGGACATAATGGTGCGTTTTCCCACCTCTAATTTGAAAAATGTCTTCGAACACATCATGCATTCTTTCAATAGTATGAATGCAAACACAAATGAGATGAAACATATTCAAATGTAGCTCACATGTACAATATTACATGCATATGAAAACATTTTGATGGTACAAGACGGTATGGAGGATTTCCAATCGGGCCAATCACGGCTGTCACTTCCACATGGAACATGCCAAGGATTTGTCATTCAAATCGTGGATGTGCTTACTTACTGGTTACTGCATTTCTCTCTCTGCGTGCTCCTGCTACTAACCACGTGTGCGCAGAAGAATGTTTCGGAAGCGTGGGTTAGTCCTGCGGAGTTTGCCCGCGTCCCGCTCATTATTCCGGCTCCGCTTGTCCATCTGTAAGCACAGACAATGGCTGAAGGTCACAAGAGGATGGGAAAACAGTCTTTGAGGTTTGTGAGAAGAGGCGAAAGGCTTCGGAGGAGAGGAACAAGACAAGACTTTTCCTTTTTGTGATGGCATGCCTTGAAATTGGAGTTGGCGCTGATGCATTTGCAGCAAGGAAAACAGGAAACCTTCCCATTTTCACAGACATGTATGCGTTGTAACAAAGTGGGCATTACTTACTGGTGGCGAGTCCGACGTTCTTTTGAAATAGTTCAAATCTTACACAGGAAGAGAAGTTTGAAGCTGCTCTGCCGGATGCACATGTATGTTCGCCGCGCACGCTCAAGATTTCACATTTATCCAAAAATCCGCAAATATAACTTTTAATAAATAAATTCCTTTAAAATAAATATAATCTTTAATATCTTTAGAGAGGTCGCTATATAAGGTCATTATTAGCATTGGCAACAGCAACAGCTTTTATGTATGCTGGACATTATTGTTAACCCATGCCTAAAGTCTTTTTTTTTATGTGAAAAGTCAAACTAAACTTCTATATAACCACCGTATGACTATTCCCCGTGTACTTGGAGGAGTGATTGTGCATCGCCGCCTTCAGGCTGCTCCGTTCACACTGACCCCTGACCTGGATGTGGATGAGCAGTGGGAAAATGGATGTGTGTGCGGCTAATGCAGCGACTCGGGGCCACACGCACAGAGCAGACATAAACCAGGGCCTGCTGTCATGTGCGGATGCTACAGGAGGGGGAAGTTGACGGATGACTCTAAAATCAGTTTGCATTGAAGCCCTATTGTTTTCAGTTTAGTTATGAATAAAGACATGCACCGGTGGAGTTCCATTGTCACGTTGAATCATTTGTGAAGCACTCAGCATTTTTTATGTGATATTAATACATGCTTAATTAATGGTGTGTTCACATGGGGCTGGGGTTTCACAAAGACTGGATTTATGTAACACATCGACAGGCAGAATGAGATTGAAATGGAGGAGCTCTCATCTCCAGGAGCAGTTATGATTATGGAGCATATAAAGTTTTATGGCTTGGTCCCTGGACATTGGTCATTATGTGGAGAGAGGTCGGAGGTGCGTATAAATTCTGGACTATTATATTTTGAAAGTACTCTCTCAAAGTGGAATGGATGTGATGAATGAACATGTACAGTATTTTAACGCTTTTCAATTGAATGGCTGCTTTCCTTGTTCAAAAGAAATAAAGTCACAAGTGTCTTTCTAATTAACTGTATTTTACACTTACGCGATGCTTTGGTCATTTGAATACATCGTTTTTATGCAACTTTTTGTGTCACAGTAAAGGCAAAAAAAATATCTCTGCGTGAAGTTCATTGTCGACTTTCAAATAAAATCATACAAGGTGTGCATGTTTCCAATTTAATCAACATATTGGAATAGGCTAAACGTATTTAACAATCCAAACACAACTTATCCTGGCAAATGATGTGTATTTTAAGCACAAGAGTCAGAATGAGTCAGAATGAGTCAGAAAGAGATATTTCCAATCCATACATCAACTTCACGCCATTTGACCAGTTTATTACTAACCATGCCTTTGTGTGTCTGCATTTGATACAGTAGAAGTCCTGAAGTCCTTGTAGTTGAACAGTGGGTGACAGAGCAGCTCTTCTACATTGACATGAACACCTCCCACAGAGGTGTTAGTGGGCGTTCCCTCGGATGCTGACTGTATCTGTTGAGCTCTGTTCTAAAAAGGCTTCAGATGTATACTTTTAGTTATATTTTCACTCCTGTTGATATCTTCTGCAGTGAAGTGTCTTGACACATAACTGCACCTATGGCCTGAATATGAATTGTGTGTGTGTGTGTGTGTGTGTGTGAAATGTATATTATTTGAATATGTGGCTGATGTGTTTGTGCAATGTCAGGATTGTGCAATGAGTGGGCTGTGGTGCAATAATGTGACTTGTGGAGTGTGAGGACAGTGCAATGATGTAGACTGTGTAATCTTTTTTGTATATATGAAATGGATTTGTTCTGTTGTGAGCCCCGCCCCTTGGGACAATGGATAGAAATAAGCCTTCGGCTACAATCTGGTGTGTTTACGTGAATGTTGTCTTGTCTGTCCATTAACATGCTCTGTCCCAATCAAATAAATAAATAAATAAAAAAATAAAATAAAATTGGTGGTTGTCAGAGGGGCCGATGTCGCAAATTGGCAGCCTTGCTTCAGTCAGTCTGCCCTAGGGCAGCTGTGGCTACAATAGTAGCTTACCACCACGTGTGTGGAGTAATAATGCACTGCAAAGCCTTTGCGTGTCATGAAAGGCACATTGAGTAATAATATCCATGAGCTATAGTGTGGCCTCTTTAAGCACTTTCCGAGCTTGTAACACACTGCAGCACAGAAACTCAGAGAAAATGTCACTGAAATCCAAGTTTCAACCTTGAAGGATGACTAGATATAAATGTGAATAACTATGAATATAAATGTTCATACTTATGTAGGTGTTAAAAATATGCACTGGGAAGTAGCTGTATTTTATTATATTTTTTACAACTCTAACTCTTTTACAACTCAGAAGTATTTCACAATCTTAAGTCTTACTGCACAAAAAGAGAGCAGAATCGTCACAACATTGGACTCGCTGTCGGACGCTCGAAAACAGCTGTTTAGGGCAGTGTCACTTGGAGGAGTTCAAAGGTCACCCATGTGTCACCTCAGCATGACAGTTCCATCTTCATAAACATATGACGCGAGGCCCACCCACCTTCACCTGCACCCACGGTATGACCTTAAACCTTAACCTCCACTGGTGCCTGCTCCACCTAACCATCTGGAACCCCCTCAAACATTGCATACAATATTTTTGAGTGTTCTTTCTAGACATCATAAAACGATGTGAATTTTTTAAGCTATAAATCGTTAGAGTGATAACAGATTGAATAAAAGTCATCATTTGTGACGAGCATTAGATGTGCAGGCAGTGTGTAATTGAATGGTCAAAAGGTGGAGTGGACATAGAACCACTCTATATCACACACTTTTAACTGTTATTCACCGTATGACAAGCAGAGAGTGCAAAACACATTAGCAGACAATTCTTTTAGGTCAAATGAATGAGGTATAAACAACAACAATTGGAGTAAGTGACCCTAAAATGATTCATCTTGTTTGTGATATTCACTGACTCACCTTTGTGCGTTTTAAAGTAGTGTTTTAGCACATCAGAAACACAAAATTGTCAAAAAATGTTGAAACTAAAGGTGCATGTGTTTGTTGTTATTTTGTCCTAAATTAAGCCCATGTTAGTCTTGATGTAGACTTTTGTTTTTTTTTACATTTTGTATTTTTATTTTTCAGATTTATAAACATATACAAACACAGAGAAAGACCAGAGAGAAAAAACATAAACCAAAATATAATAAGTAGAATATATAAGTAGACATAAAAAAATAAAATAAAAAAAAAATCATGGCACACAGAGGTGTTATGTATTTTCATATACATATTCATTTTATATTACATTTTATATAACCGTGCTTAAAAAATAGAATAAAATAGCGCAATTTTTTTTTCACCATTAAAAGTTTATGGATTATATTATAATAGTTTCACCAAGTAAATATAGTGTTATTTGCAATGTTTTACTGCTTAGACCAGGGGTGTCCAAACCATGCATGCGGCCCCCATGCGGCCCCCAGACCAATTTTTGTTGGCTCTCAGGCTTCCCGATAAATTGGCCCAAACAACAAAAAGTAGTACTTTTGACTTCATCTTTTTGTTGTATCAACCTAATATTAATGTTCCAAGTCTCATTAAAAAGGTGTGGAGGCCCATCGAAACCATGTCAAATGCAACATTTCGAGTGATTCACTTCAATGTCGGGGGGTCTGTGGCCCTCTGCTCCGTAGAAGTTTCAAAATGCGGCCCTCTGTGAAAAAAGTTTGGACACCCCTGGCTTTCTATGAAAGCTACAATTCAGAAAGTCTAACTACATTAAAAAAAAACGAAGACATTACAATGCTGACATATCGTTGTTGTACAAACATGGTGGGGGGGCCCCACAAAATATTCGTCAAAGGGCACTCCAACCAGATTTGACCATATTTGTTCCGTATATCCGAAAATGACTCATCGTGAAACGCATTCATGGTGTAATACAGTATATTTTAATCAAAAACACCCCAGATTGAGGGCCAGTACTGCCTTTTTTGTTAGCTTCGGCCATGCTTTAAACAAGGGCTGCAACTAGTGATTGTCTAGCCAATTGAGACTTTTAAAATATATCATCAACCAAATAAAGTTTGAAATATGGTGACTGAAGGCTTCATGATAAAAGATTATTTACGATTAAAGTGCATTATTAATGAAAATATGAAATTGTTTATTCTTTGACATTTTGATTTAATAATATCAGTCTTATAAAATGATGTTCTTATAAATTATCAACTTTAAGCCAGCTCGTGAGGCCTTTTCCCACTCTGAAATAGAAAACCAAATGTAAAATATAGCTGACAATTTTGAAAACCTATGAAAAAACATAACTCCAAAAAAAGACTTTACACATAATTTACATTTTCTCGTTCTTTATTTGAGGTGACAGACCTACGGCAAAATGTAGGGAAAAAAAAGGCGCATGTTTTTGCATAGCCTAGATTACACGTCGACAAACAAACATATTTTTTTGCAAATGCGTGTGCGCTGACAGTCCTTGGTTGGAGAACATTAGCTGAAAATGAATGTCGTAGTGCTGAGCGTGAGACCTTGCCTGGATTAACCGAACTGACTTGACAACACAATCCACATTTTGAACTCTCCTGTGGCCTTCTCGACACATCCGCTTATTAAAAACCTATTTTTTCGATCACATCCTGCTAAATCAAAGCCATGTTTTTCGGCCCCATTAGGAACACGCTGCATTTTGTTTAATGTTTTGTTTATACCTGCATTCGCATTGACAAGGGCAAAGACGGACTGACTTTAATCTTCAAATATTTTTCACCATCGACAACTTCAAAGTGGAGCGAGCCTTCGGGAAAACGGGGGGGAAAATAAAAAGAATAAAGAACAGCAACATTTACATGAGCCGTGCGGGGTTTTCTAAGGCGAACATGCAATATTTAACAGGTTGCTAGAGAGACGCATTTGATCCCCGACTATTATTTCAAGGGCGAATCAAGGTAAATAATATTGCGTTTTGAAGTGGGGAAAAACATGCCAAGTTGCTAGCAGTCCTCACACGCCTTTACTGAGAATTAATGGGACTAAATTTAGCGCCGACTTCATTACAGCGTGTCAGTCCTCAGCCGTTATGTCAGTGGAATTGGCTTTATGAGTTATTTCGTCGCATTACCGTAGCCCACTCGTGCCTTTGAAGTGTGCTATTAGAGAGCAAGGACTAGTCCGGCGTCAACATCTTTTTATAGACTTTTATTGAAGAGCAACTTAGTACATCCGAAGTCGCTTGTCCACAAATGTGCTGTTCTTTGTCTACAATATTGACAATACATTTACATTATACAGCATACTGACAGTTACATGTGCGGGTTAGTAGTGCGCGTTACAAAACCATGTGCTGTAAGTTGTTAGAGTTTGTGGTCCGTACAATTTAAACCATTAAAATATAAATGGCAATTACAAGGTCTTTATTGGCGAGTCAAACTATGCCGTTGGATTCTGGATATGACGATAAGCCTTGTGTACTATCAGATCACCGTCACTGTGAAAATGGAGAAATCAAAATAATGCTTTGTCAAACAACAAGCTGGTGGCGCTTTCGTTTGTTCTTTATGTTGGGTAGTAAATAAATATGCATAAAATGTAAATAAGTTGGTGAAAAAGGCAAGCTAACACCAATCTGCATTAACATGTCAGCAATAATGAATGATTACCTTTGGTCATAATAGATTACATTCAAATGTGCATTATGTCTTTATACTTTTTGCTTTAGCATAAATACTGTATCCATCTTTACTCCTGGTACTTTGTACAAACTGTTTAACGTAATAACGGCCAATAAAGTAATCACTTGGGATTATTTTAAATGTATTGAACCCATAACGCCGGTGAGCCAATAGTGTAACAAATCATTACGTTATTAGCAGATTATGACATTATTGGCCTGACATGGAATATTTTCTTCGATAATGTAAAGGACGTCTTCCTTTCTGAGGTTCTCCCAAGTTTGAATGGTAAAAATGGTCAACTACAAAGTAATCTGATCGGGCAGGGAATGGGTCAAGCAATTGAGATTTTATTTATGATTTTACATGGATTACATCTAATAACTTTCCCATTCATTAAAGCCATTTTCACAAACTGAATTATTACATTATTGAAGAACATTTTCCATGACAGATCAATAAAATAATAATAATAACATAACTTAATAACCACATTATTGCCCAGTTATTACGCGATCATTATTATGTTATCAGTTAATACCTCTACACCCAGAATAATGCATAGACAATCAGTAAATCTGTAATATTTAGGCTTACTTACACCTTCTAACAAAAAACAAAACATACATACAGTATTAATGATTTCTCCCAATTAGCCAACCATAACATCGGAACAAAAATGACTTAATACGAAATTAAAAAAACATCGACTCGTTCATAGACATAAAGGCCAAGAGTTTATCCGAAGAGCCTCACACCGGAGCCATTAGCGCCTGTGCTGGTCCTGGACTGGACTGATCGATCCCTCTCGCTCTGCAGACTACAGACTGGAGACATTGATTGAGCCTTTGAAATCTCACCAGAGCCACTTAATTACAGGACAAACGGCAGGAGGTGGCAGCTTTACATCCTCTGCATGATGGACTGCGGGGCCCAGCATCTACGCTTTCGTCTCTCCAGCGGTCTTTTAGCGACCCAGTTCTCCCGATGGATTTGAACGCGCCCCCAGAACTTGGCGTCGTTGAAAATCAAGCTTTGCCATTGTTTTTTGAGGCGTGAATGGATTCGTAAAAATGACAGAAAACCTCCGTCTTGACGATTTTGATCAAGTCAAATTACGATTCATCCCCGAAAGTGCAAGTTAATTATGATTTCCACTTATTGCTCTGATCTGTTCATCCAATCAACGGATATTGTGGAAAAAAGCAACACTGTGCAAAGTATTCATGAAAAACAATATTCAAATGTTGCTATGATTGCTTTATGTCAGAAAAGACAAATTGATTAACGCAGTATCAGCTACTGAACAAAAACGATTTAAGTGTACGCATTTTTGCCCACATCGTAAAGGTGTACGGCCGAACATTTCTAGTGGGGGGGTAAGTCACCTGGTTGTCTCCATGGAGATCTTTGATGCCGTATTACAGGACATTCCAGGCAAAGCAATAACATCTGATTGTGCAACTAAAAAATTGAGTCGCTTTGAACAGTCTGATACTCTAATAGTTTGATTTAGACTGAGTCGAAGCATTTTACCGTAAGCAAAAATAGCCAGATTTTGTGCCGTCTTGATTAAATTGCCCGTCCAATAAAAGCATTACCCTGCATAAACCATAGCCGGTAACATTCTTAATCCCCTGTCTGAATTCGGGTGTGTTTGAAATGGACTTGTCTCGCACTGACAGATTACTCCTTCCTCCTTTTGTATGCAATCAAATAAGCCTCTCCTACTTTATTAACTGAGAAGGCCCGAGTCCAGATAAGCTTGTCGGTTTAAGCCACTTGGGCAGGGAATGGGGGTCGACTCCGGGAGAGGGAAGACGCCAGCTTTAGGTTGGCTGTCTTATTGTTTGAGGCTTGGCCCGCAGCGCCGCAGAGAATCAGCCGGTCTAATGGAAAACTATTGTCTGCTGGAGGTGGACACGGGAGTGTGCGCGAAATGGAACGCGCCTATTTGGACTTATGCACACGACACAATGAGGATCAGTGTACGGGGGAAAGCTATTTTGGAATTGCAACATGCACTGATGTTTTTTCTCTGATTGTACAGTGCAACCGGACTGAGTAATGTTTCCATGCTGGGTTTTTTTTTTTTAGCGTCATGGTTTAGTGATGTTGTGTAAAATATTAATGTTTTGATATTGTGCTGTTATTTTTTCCACCAAAATATGAGGAGATGATATGATGGAGGAAAATAAAATTGGGACAAAACTGTGATTAAACCCAGAGATAAACCAGGACTAGAACAGGATCAAACTAAGTCTAAGTCAGGACCACGAAGACAGTGAAGCCTTTAACAATCCTGGCGTCTTCCGTGATTTTGTGGACTTTGTTTTAAATAAACACATTGAAAAGATGTCTAAAACCATACAAATTGAAATGCATGCTTTCAAACGGGGGAAAATAGAGGCAATAATATTGTATATAAAGATAGAACAACAAAAACTGTTCACCAATCTTGTAAATAAGAGGGAATAACAAAGCTTTTGCAATAAGCTTTATCCCCTATAATGTACTGTATATAAGGGGTAAACAACAGTTTTTTTTTTAAACTAATTAAGTAATGTTTCTCTAATACTGTATATAAAGCTTTTTCAGTTCTGTAGAAAGTTTCTTAATTGCAGAGTTTCTTTTTGTTCATATTTGAAAACAACTGATTTGCCACTACAGAAATGTCACCTTGCACTCTTGTTTTTGTGAGTTTTTCCCCCCCCATTTTTGCTTTTCAAGAGCTCTTTTAGGGGCTTTTTTTTTTTTTTTTAGCTGGCGGACGGTGTACGGGCGTGTTCGGATTTTGTGGCAGTATGTATGCTTCGAAAAGGGGAAAAAAGATAAAGAAAACAACCAATTTTTAACAAAAGTCACCACTGATTGATTCTGATTTCAGGGGAGGAGCTTTGGGCAAAACAATGTATACTATTGAACAAAAATCCAAAAGTTACAATCACTTTATTAAACAGAAAGTTATAACTGATAAATAAAGTATGTTACAGTCCATTCAATTACACCGCATTCATACGTTCAACAACTTTTGAATTGGAGAATCAAACTCAGTGGTTCTTTAACTTTTTACACCACCAAAGAAAAGATTTGGCTTTCCAAGTACCCCCAGATCTAAATCAGGTTTATAACGGGACTATTTTAGGGCTAAATCAGGGCTAAATTGGGGCTAAACCAGGTTATTAATCAAGAATACACTATCGCCTGAGAAATAACTCAAGGAAGAGGGGAAAATGTGACAAAAGCAAAAGAGGTACCACCTAAAGAACCTCGCGCACCACAGCGTTCCTGTTATAAAGTCGACTGTACCACCCAAAGCAGCTACGCTTAATCCTGTGGAAAACCGCTGCTGTCTGCGATGGGACGATACGTTTTTTCGGAGAGCGTGAATATTGTTTTTGCAAAGAAAAATAAAAGCAGTTTCCGGGGCGTAGTACTCCATTCTTTACTCCGGCGATGAGACAGAACATCTACAAACTGTCAGAAACGCAGCAATAAGGCACCGGGTGAATTATTTATCCGAGCGAACGCACGTGAAATGGGTTAATGACCACAACAGGATGAGCCGCAGCGTCTTTGGGATAAGGGTGCGATTGTTTCTTGTGCATTATTTATGGATCCAGGGAGGCGACAGTTAATGCCCAGCTCAGGAGGTAGACCTTTCCCCAACAGCACATCCGTGAAGAAAGGGGGGGAGGGTGGGCGGGTTCACAGACGGGTCAGAGCACTCCTGTAAAGATGCAAAATGTATAGACTCCACATGAAGAGGCAGAGGAGATGTAGCCAGACACAAAGGCATTACACCAGACCACTAACACAAGAGATTTATGGTCAAAAATGTACACCGTAGTCCAATTTCTGTGCGCCGTAATGTCCGGAAAATGAGTATTTAGAGGTTTGATTTTTGTCCGTTCTGTAAAGACAAGAAAGAAAAACATATCAATTTTGGCACGTTCTTCAAAAGTTAAACACAACAAAAGCCAGCAGTACTTCCTGCTCCAACAGCAGCCTCAGAGGGACAAACTCAACACGGAAAACTCATTTAGTTGTCATGAATATTTTATTTTATTTTGAACGTGTATATACAATTTTGATTACTTTGAAACCACTTTGTATTTTACTGTCAGGCATTTCAACAACAATGTACTCCCAAGTCCTCAAATGCTAGCTGTGTTTGTCAATAAATATGATCTGTATTATGGGTCAGAAAGTTGTCTATGATAATGTCAAGAAGCGATGTTTGTTAATGTCAAAAAGTGTTGCTTTTAATGGCGGTTGGCAGAAAACTGAAAAGGTGCATTTACCTCCACCTACTGTAGTTGTACGTCTTCAAAGTACGTGTTTTACGCTATACCGTACAAAAAGAGAAACAGAAAAAAAAGAGAAAGAGAGAGAGAGAGAAAAAAAAGAGCGAGAGAGCGAGAGAGAGCAAAAGAGAGAGAAAACCTGTTTGTTGTTGTGTGTTGCCTTTTATTTTATGTTAACATAGTCTTTGTAAAAATGTTGTGAAATATTCATTCTTTAAAAAAAAAAAAAAAAAAAAAAATGCACTAAAGGCATTTACAAGCATTTATCACTTGGTTATTGACAATTTAACAAGCAGCTAATTAATGCTCTTTCAAGCATTTTGTTTATTAACATGTTTTATTTTAACACTTTATTTTTTTATTGACAATTATAAGTTATTATAAGCCATCTACAAATGCTATTGCCTAATAATCAGAATCAGAATCAGAATGAGTTTATTGCCATTGTCAATGAACAAAATTCACAAACATAGGAACTTGTCTCGGCCTTAAGGTGCAACATAAAACACTGAGCAATAATAAAACAACATCTATTCAATCAAAAGGGCATGCATTATGAAACAGTTTAAACTTACTATAATATAAAACTAGGCATTACTATGTACACAAGAGTTACAGTTAATTTAAAGCCTTGCCTAATATTTTATTTTAAATGAACATATATATATAATATATATATATATATATATATATATATATATATACTTTTTATACTTAAACAAAAAAAATTAAAATAAAAAAAATAATGTGATCAATATAAAATAATCAAATAGAAAAGTTGTTATTTCAACATTTAATGTGTTTGTGCTGAATTATTATTATTTTTTTTTTTCTGTTTTGTCTTTCGATTGAGTATGAATAAATACACTTTGGAATGTTTGCGTCTTAACAGAACACATTGACCTCAACTGTAACTTGAGCTCAATCCCTTAATTTTAAAATGAGATTCCAGTGGCGTTCTAGTCTCAATCCTTTTCGCAATTACCCCGCACAACCTTTTAGAAAACTTGACTCCCTATTGAAATTTGCCATTCAAGGTTACAGTCTCCGTCCCCTTTGTCAGCACAATCAGTCCGCCTTTGCGTTTCTCCTCTTAATGAAAGCTCTGGGCTTCGTTTTCAGAGTGCAGAAACAGCGGTGGCGTCGTCGCGGTTCAAATGACACAGCTCTCAGACACTAATTGCGTATAAGGTACAAAGACGAGAGACACAGCGGGGAAGTTATCGCCCCTGAGAACCGCCGACCAAACGCCAGGTCCAACCAAACCACCCGCCGGATTTTACAAGCTCTGGACGAGAAAAAAAAAAAAAAAAACTGTTCTCGAACGTTCCACCCCAGTCAAGTACCCTCAAAGTCGCATGGAAATTTCAAGTGTGGTAGTGGCACTTTGGCCTCTCCGTAATATTACATTTTGGAACTTCCTGAGTGTGCTTGGACGAGTGGACCACCATTAGAGGGGTCTGTCGAGGTCTAAGCCCCATCTGTGGCCGGACGTGCACAGCAGTGATTACCGAGTTCAAAGCCAAACGAGTGCGACGAGACAAACGCGAAGTAACGGCGCAGATATCAGAGAAATGCTCAGAATGGTTCCTAAACGCCACACGTTACAACGGAACTTTGACCGGGTCCTTTCACAGATAGAAGGACATTGGGGGTCAGCAAAGAACCACCGAACTAGGCGCAAGTTTTAATGCAGATTTGGGTATTGATTATGTGTGATTTTGTGCTAGTTCCAGTTAAATGTATGTATAGTTCTGAATGGAGTGGTTGCAGTATACAAGGGGACCAAAAGTTCACCTCATTTATCATTCATGCTGTATACGCTCTCAGACAAACCAGAGCTGAAAAAAAATCTAAAGGACAATAAGACCATGAAAATGGGAGGAAAGATCAGGTAGGACATTCAGCATTTTTTTTTAAAGCTGGGTATGGATCCCAGAACGCACAGATTAAAGCCTATGTGTACTTTCCGTGAGATGAGGTCCTATTTATAAAGCGCGCGTTCATACAAAAATGTTAGGTAAGTGACTATCGACGTTAAGTTTGAGATAAATATAAACTTTAAAATCAGAGATGAGGCAAAAGAGAGAAGAGGGTCTCGCTTACATTATGTCCGTGCGTACACTTTAGACATAACGCTTTATAAATGAGACCTGGCTGTTTATTTAAAGACGGACGTACAATATAATGCCCCCGTTTGTGAGATGTGACGTGTTCAGAGTACCAGAAGAGTGAATACCTGCAGAATGAGTACTGTGCTCAGACACGTGGGCGGCTCTGCTCCGGACTATGACCTGGAAGGGAATAAAAATGACACTATGAACACAACAACAGGCAACTGTCCCCCACTGTTACACACACACACATATGACACAGTGATATTCAATTTAAGGAGTCGAATTTCCAAAAATATTTATTTTTATCAAATTCTTAAAATGAGGTTATTTCATGGGAAAGATTAGCTGGATATTACTGCTATTTATCTTGAGTTTACATTGTGGTTATTACAACTATTTAACAGTCCAGGCTTATATTGAACATATTACATTAAAGTTTAGAATATGTTTATAATGCACAGGTTATTAGGGGACATCTTATACTGGGTTAGGTGGTTTACCTTGTGGGACGGCCGGCTTTTTAAACTGCTACTGCCATCCTCTCTCTGCGGAGGTCAACGGGGGCTCATTTAGTCTCTTTAACGATGGGCAGAGGGGCACAAGAACACAGCAGGAAGAACGAGCAGCCATCTTTACTACGGCACCACTGTTTGGAGGTAGGTCAAGGAGGCTTTCTCTGTCACTCTGAGCATGTTTACTGACGAGGCGTCGCAGTCACATCGAATTATACGAGCAAACAGAGATGATAGAGTTTCAAGAGTTATCGCTAAATCCGCCAAAGCCCCGGCACAAAGATTTGCTTGAAAATGCATTGCAAATACATCCTTATCTTAGGTCAGCCACAAGGTCAGGGACTCTTGTCGTGGGCTAGTTTTCCTATTTTCCAATCTCATATGTTTTATTTAGCACATTTTAATGTTTATCCGATGCGTCTGTTTGCGGTCGGATCCATACGTTTCAATCAATGGGTTAGTTTAAATTATGAATGTGTTTATGACTAATAATTATTCTCTATGACACAAGGGTTTTCTTTCAAAATGTTTATTTAGCATCAACAAAGAGGAAAATATTAAAGGGCTTACATAAGCTTAAAGAATCTCGAGATGGAAATGATTCCAATAACCACAACAGGATTTAGAATGTTTACTTTCATTATTGTGATTCTACAAAGTAAAAAAAAAAGTCTTATTGAAAAGAAAAAGTACATTTAGACTAAAAAAAGTCACACAGAAGAGAAAGCTCCGGGACTGTGTTGCAGCGCTAACTTTTGCACACAAACTATTTATAAGACATATTAAAGTGGAATTTTGAGGGCCATAATCATAAACACAACTATTTAGAGAATGGACAACATTCACAGATGCACACCATGCTTTTATAAGCCCTTTAACACTAATATCTATTTGTTTACAAAAAGAATGAAACAGCAATACAATGTATACATTAGGACTTATGCTCTTTTTAAAGTGGGTAGAATTTACAAGAGACATGAGTAGTTATCCCCCAGAGAAAAAACAAAATATCTACAGTACTGCACTTTCCTAGAACTAAGTTACTACATCTGAAAGTGATCGCCGCGCAGTTCGAGAGCAGCTCCGAAAAGTTCAGAAACATTGTACTGACGGCTTCCACTAACGATGAGAGTGAAAGAGCCAACCAATGTCATTCTTCACATTAGCAGAGCTGAGGGAGCAACTTCAGAGCACTAAGGCCAAGTCACACACGCCCACGTACATATATATATATATATAGATATATAGTGCGCAGTGGTTCATTAGTACTACACGTTTGCATGGATAACACTATGGCCAATTACTCCATGGTCATGTTGTTTACATCTGGCTTACTCTGTTGGGTCCATAAAGAGCTTCATCTAGGACGATCACTGCAGTTAACTTAGGACTTCATGTGGAGCTGCTGCATGAGTCCTTCACTGCTATGTTAATACTGTATTTTTAGATGTTGTAATATTTGTGAATACTTATCTTGGTGTCGTAGTTACTGCAAAATACGAGTGTTACAACGTGAGCTTGATTACCTGGCCATCTTGGAGATCATAACACTTTTCACCAATCTGGACTTGAGAAGTGTTGTGCTGTTGGACGCACTCACACGCACGCACACACTCACACGCGCGCACGCACGCACACATACACACACACACACACACACACACACATCCCTCAGCACATGTGGCACCAGCACAGCCTTCACACAAGTGCCATGGACACTCGGGTGAAGAGAGGGGCAGAGCTGATGTGAGGGTCAGTGGATATGTTTGGCCGATCCATCGGTCAGAGAGACTGGGGACTTGAGGCAGATTGGACCCATCCGTTTGCCATGTGCTTGTTGAAGTGGCAAAAGTCTGGAGCCAAAATCATTGTTTATTGCTGGTAAACTCAAAAGAGGATGTTTTTGGATGGAAAAGGGCATTGTTATAGTAACAATGACATACTTTCATTGAGGAAGCAAATGTTAAGGAATTTGTGCCAAATCAAAGCAAAAGCTCCTTTAAAAATCCTAAAATTGTAGATACTATTTATAAATACGTGTACACTTGGCCTTAGTGTCTGGTCTCCTGCGGGAAAGATAACCTAACTGTTTTATACATTACCCAGTGGGACCGTTTAATATGAGGGGCGGCCGTTTTGGAAAACCGTTTTTTGATTCTTTCACAGTCCCATTATTTCATGTTTGGATATTTCTGTGTGGTTTAGTTGTTCACTTGTAAAAAGGTGAGAGCGTCCATAAAAAATCCTTTACTTGGGTTGGCCTGGGTGCCGCTGGTATAAACAGTTCAATATCTGGAGTAGGGCTGCTCTCTGAACGCTCCCTTGCTGCTGCGTGCCGATGGTGCCTTGCCGCGACTGTTTGCCCACTCTTCCTGACCTGATTAGGGAGGAAACAAAAACAAACAGATGGAGTGTGATTGCAGACTGCTCTTAAATCATTTATTTACAACACATCTCCAGAGGTCTATGTGCTCTATGCAAATGTTGTCAATAAGCTTCCTTTTACAAAGTTAGGTAGACGGCAGCGAGAGTTGTTCTAATTTATTGTTGTACAGTAACAAAACTGCATTGTTGTCTACAAATTTGCATAAGACTCAAGTGCTCCATTCATCTTCAGTATCGTTAGTACTGGGTTACAGAAGTGGGCGATATCCAAAAATTTACATATCGCAATTATTGTTTTGGAGAAAAGAAAAAGTAGCAAATCAAGCATTTGTCTACAACTATAAAAGAATAATTGCCAGCCTCATATTATAACTACTTTTTGGGCCAAAATGAGTTTTGTCTCCACTCCAGACCCTGCTGCATCTGCCAGTGTCACTGGTTCCAACCGCGCATAATCAGAAAAAAAAAAAATCTGAATTTTTTTCCAGCCCAAAAATCTTCTTGATAAGTGAAAAGTGTTTTTTATCTACTGTCCACTAAATCTTGAAAAATGACTTGCAATTATGCTCAGGCTAACGATACATATATTTTCAAAAGCTGCAAAAAGTCTTTTAAATAAAAAAAGAACAGAACTCGCAGTGTTATCTTCCAAAAAAGGGAATAAAGTGATATTTCTCCACTTTTTAGTTTAATTTTACACTCGATTTTCTTTTAGTGTTAACCTTGAACCTCAAACAAGGCATTTAAGATGTGTTTTAGCACACTTCTGATGGATTATCATAACATATTCTGAAAACTGTCATCAAGATAATACAAAAAAATATATATACGATTAGGGGTCAATAGCGTCCATCCCTACAAGCCTACTTCAGGCTCTTGGTGGACTCAATAATTTGTTCTTCTCCCGTTGTAACATGCTGAAGTCTACTATCGACATCCACAGAAAGCTCTTTCACCACAGACACACAACAGCCCCAGCTTTCACCTGGGAGCATGCATCTCCGATAATTGAACAAACCAATCAAATAGCTGCTTGAAAAGGAGCTTTTAACGGATCCCGGCAAAAAAAAAGGTCACAATTAGCATTAGGGTAAAAGAGGGCCGGGTCCCCCCCCAGTAGAGCCGGCGGTGTGAAAGTGGCAGTATCGATGACACCCTTTGTCTGATCCTGAGCCAGCGCCGAGCCTCTCCTGGGGTCGGCTGCCGCGCCGCCGCCGATAGACTTTAATTAGACTTGTCAGGGCTCAGCGGCAGTCACTTTGAAGACAGTCAGAGAGATAACCTTGTGTTTGTATTTATGTGTCTTTGAACTGCCACCTTTCCACGTGACCCTCTCCACTTTAGAGCCTCTGAGCCGCTCTGATCAGCCGAGGGGAGCAAGGTTCCCCCAGAAAGTTTCTCTAAGCTTTGAACTGATTCCAAAAGGATCCAAATCAATAAGGCGTAAAAAGAGGTCGGGTTGTCATCAAGGCTCATTTACACCTGCATGTATTTTTTTAAATTATAATTTGCTGTCTTGAATTCTTTTTTAATGAAGCTGGAGACATTCTGCATTCCGGGTTTGTCAATATTTATTTCCTGAAATTTTTTAGGATGATTATTGAGCCTCAGAAAGACTTGAGGCTATATTTGTATCGTACCTTACACACACTATGGCAGCGAGTGGCAGAATTATGAGCCACTCAACAGACAAAATGTGTTTATTTGCCTTCTTTGGTTTGTTTCATTTCTGTCCGTGGAGCTTTGTTTCTCTCAAATCAACTTCAGCAGAGCTTAACAACTTGTTAGCAAACGGCAGGGGGAGATAAAGGACACTTCAACTTCAACAATGAATTAGAACTAACAGAAACATCTTATTTCAGAAGAGAAAGGTAGTCAGTGATCCCAAAGTCTGCATCAGTGATTAATCTATGTGTAGAATTCAGTGTTTCTATTGTTTATCTGGTTTTCTACTACTGTTTAATTACTTTTATTCAATGTCAGGTACAAACTAAATATTAATCAGAGTTATTGACTTTTGAAGTGTTATTAGACTGTAGCAGCTCTTACATTTGATTTGTTTTGAGTTCTTACAGGAGGAAATGTCATTACTCACCTTTGACACTCAAAAAAATGTGCCACTCACTGCTGAATTTCCAACTGTTGCGATACATCTGCATAACCTGTATTCCACTTTGTTGTTCAGTCTTATTGTACGACAATGGACAGTAGCTGATCATTGTAAGGGGCAGTGACGTGTGTGATCATCATCACTCCGCTGCATTGTACTGGAGATCGAGCACAAGTGACCTTGGCCCACTTTGCATGGAGCAGTGCCTCATTTAGTATCTTTAGACTTTTGTTCTCATTAACTGAACCAAACCCTGATACAAGGTTGTGCGTCTTACACACTAGATTGGATCAAACTTATTACTGTCACATGGTTTTTACGGTAAAGTTGGAAGTGTAGATCAGTTTTAAGAATTGTAGTTATGGCTTTTTTTTTTCCCCTAACAAAAGTACCCTATTTAAACTGTGGAGCACACTTCACAACATTTGTTTATATTCTTTGTATATACTGTTCAAGGTTAAATTAACAATAATTTTAAGTAAAAAAAAAATTGCTGCTCTCTTGTTGCTCATAAAAGCTGAACAATGAATACGATTTTGCAGCATTATAAAACTTTTTGATATACCTTGTTTTTGTGTATCTCCTAATGCATTAGACACAATATTACACATCCAGAATAGTTCCATAACATCTCTTGTCATTCTAGTATGTTTACTGTAAGAAATAAAAAGCATTCTTTTAGTCAAGTATGTGCAGTGAGAGGAAATGATCCAGCTAAATTGATACTTCTATTACCCAGAGTGAATCCAGTGCTTATTCTTGGAGGATGGGCACTCACCGTATGACTCGTATGACTCCCCGCTGTGGCCGTACTCGTAGTAGTCTTCGGAGCTGTGAACGCAAAAGGAAAATGTAATGAACCGCAATGTCAGTGAAAACAAAATTATACCACAATTGCAGGAAATAAGAAATAATGCATCTTTCAATATTGCTGCAGAACATCAAAGCCATGTTTATGCTTGCTCTATTAAATTTAATTGATGTAGTTTCAGTGAAATATAAAAAAGACAGCAAGACATAAACAAGACAAGTTTTCAATCAATCAAAAGTTGCCGCTGCCACAAAACAATTTCCTCAGAATTATTCAAGAGAAGTAAAACAATTTAACAATATATAAAGTCTTAAAATGTATTTGGCAATGGTATTATTTACACAGAAGTGAACTAAAACTGGGACTCTTGTTCAAACCAACCGAAAAAGTAATCTATTGATCCCTTATTGGTCCTTGGTGGGAGTTACTATAGCACAATGGTCCATATAGCTTTAAACAAACGTCTGCATGTGAAAAACTCTGTATGGAGGTTTCCGTGTGCCATAATTAAATGCACAATTAATCAATTAAATACAAATAGCACAGAATCCTCTTCAGCGTTATCTTCATAATCGCACTTCACAGTAGCGTGCAGTGCATAATTATGCACATAATCGGAGGATATGCACCGTGTTCAAGATGTGTTTACTTCTGAAGAACATCCACGTCTTTCATAAGCGGAATAGTGCGAGCAGAAAGCCCAGCTTTGGTTCTCCTATAGTGGCTCAGATACTGGGAAACTTCCAGGCTACATTGATCCAGCCAAACTCAACTTGCTCTGGTTTTGAGTGAGTCATAGGGATGACACAACTGTAAAACATTTTTATAAAAGGTGAAGAATGTGTTAAATTGTAACCCGGTAATCCCGTGTTGAAGCCGGGGGATTACCGTGGCCTTGGACAGTGGGCAGTTACATCTAAACACCTCAAGTCCCACTTATGTCCTGAACGACAGAGCAGCGGGCACTCGTAGACCCTCAGCCAGAATGCAGAGTCTGATGTATGGAAAACAGAGTCGTGTGTGTGTGGATGTGGATGTAGGTGCGTGTGGGCGCGTGCGAGCACGTGCGAGCGTGTGTCCACTTGGCGTTCACTGCGGGGAAGAGGAGCAGGTGAGAGGAGACGCGAGGAGGGGGAGAACTTTGAGCCTCAGGGGGTTTTATAACCACACATTTTTAACACTTTGAACCATGTGAGTAAAACAGAGCAATGCTGGTGAAGGGATTGTTGCACTAACTTTATGAATGAGTGCTGTGAGTGGTAGGCGTAACTGCATGTGGTCAATGTGAGAGCCGTTTGGTGTTGTACATTTGTTCCTCTGAGCAGTCTCAAGTTCCCAGGCATAATAATATCTCAGTTATACAGGTGAGGCTTTATTATGATATAAGCTGTACACAAACATATCCAGAGCCTTCATAAGGCACTGCTCTGTAATTGGGCGCATAACGCAGCAGTCTGTAGCGGCGTGTTTCAGGAGCGCAGACAAGCTTCAGGATGGAGCGGGATTGAAAAGCCAGTCCCGTGCAGGTCTCTAATGTAGACTATCTGCAGGACACCGTTTCCTTTTAAAGTTTGACCGGAGGAGGAGAGACAAAATCAGAAAAGCCACGCGTTACCTACGTGACAAAGCATTTGGGCAAAGCTCTTAGTTATTTTACATATTACTAGCTAATATCTATTTAGACAATAAACAGTTGAGCTTTTCCATGCTCTTCTAGAGCCGCTTTTGATGTGTGCAAAAATGTCCCAGCAGCTGAGCTGCTCTGAGAGAGCCTAAAGGGGGGCAGTGTGGTCTGTCTGGGTCTTATTCTAGTGACTTTGCTGCATATAAAGGGCGTCTGTGTTGTTCAGGAGTAAACTGTCAACTTGTACACAGTGCATGTCCTCCAATTACATGCGTAATTACACGCCACTGTGAAGTGTGATTATAAAGATAGCACTACTGTAACTATCAACACATGGACGACATGCAAAGAGTCTTTATATGTTGCTCAACGTCCCACTGTCCAGGATGAGGCTTGAGCCGCCAGCAGGTTCAGCTTGAGATAGTAGCCTGCACTGATCTGCGGCTCTGCCTCTGCTGTACCCACGGCTCTGGTCATGTTTGTGCTGCTCTGATGACACCGGGAAGTGACAGACTTCGCTGGGCACGTACCACAGGCTTTAGGGTCGTCCACCAACATTTAAAAGTGCATGTTTATTGAAACAACAGAAATACATTTCCACAGTCTTCCTGCTAATCTGAGCGACATCACAGTTACAGCAGTGGCCCCTCTATAGAGAAATGGAAATGAAGTCCTCCCTTCTGAGTTTGACGAGTGAGTCTGACAGATTCTTTTAACGGTTGAAATAATGAATTAATTAAATAGATTTTTGTCGGTGTAATCCCTCATTCGTCCAGGAGTGTTCCATTGTAGAAAAAGATTCAGTTGTAGTCATCTGGACTCTGTTTTAGAAAAAACAAAACGTTTCAACTCTTGGATGAGAGTTGAAACGTTTTGTTTTTTCTAAAACAGAGTCCAGATGACTACAACTGAATCTTTTTCTATAAATAGATTTTTCTAATTTTAAACCTTAAACGTTTCTTTAAATTATTTATGCACTTTTTTTTTTTGTGTGTGACATTTTTGGCCCGAAGGCTTTATTGGACTGGAAAGGTGAGCGTGAAATGGAGGGATGAGAGAGAAGGGAGGACATGCAGTACACTGTCAAGAGTCGGGATTCAAACTCACAACACTGCAGCCGGCTGCACTTTGAGCCTGGCATACGTGTGGACTTAACCGCTCGACCACCACATTTATGGACATTTAAAATAGATTAATTTACCATTAAATTAAGTAATTGAACATTAAATTAATTGATTGTACATTTAATTATTTAAATTGTATATTATTTATTAATGAATGAATGACATTGATCCTGAAGTATACGCATGTTCTACACATTTCAAGGTGCAACTCTCCATAGCTTAAAGATCATTGCTTTTACCACATTATTTAGCATTCGGTTCCATTTTTACCAGTTGTGTGACATCATATGAAGCTACTATAAAATCATCACCTGTCTTGTTCTGAACATTTCTGCCATCAATTATCATTACAACTGTGTGCTTACATGCTGATGTCTGGGCATGCTAGCTTTTGTTTACACTCCCTCTACTGGAGTTGATGGAGTTCTAACCCAATGCCTCACAGATATAAAGAAATGTGTTCTTTCAGTAAATATATTTTCTGAAGATCCAAAACATTAAATGCCAAAGTATTCAAGAGCATGTTTCAGGTCAATAACAATACAATGTGTCCTTTAAGCTTTGGTGCTGCACTACACTGAAGGATAGGTCAAAAGTGCATTCATTACCTTACAAAGAAAACATATGCATACAAAATTATAGATATACATGTGTCTGGTGTACCTACTTTCAAAATGTGAACTTTCTTAGCTAGCCAGCTTCAAGAAAAATTGCTGAATATAAAAGGACAAGTAACATCTCTCAATCAATCAAAAGTTGGACCCACATTGGCGATTTTTACAAGGCAATTTTCTGTCGCACCACTCTGCCCGGGCCCTCTGGTCCATACCGCTGCATATGGAGATCTATGAGAGGTGGCAGCTTTAATGAAAAATAAAAAGTCAGGGAGGCAGGTTGCAGGGTGCTTCATTTCCCCCCCGCTCTTCTATATTTATTTATTTGTGGCCCGGTGAGGTGCACGCTGACAGAACAATCCGGCGTCGCTATCATTCAGTAACAGCGCTATCATTCAAGAGAAGCAATTCATCATAAGGCTGCCACTGAGCCGACAGGAGCCATCACAGCTGTGTCCTCCCCGCCTGCCCGTCACTCAAACGTCAGCACCCTCTCCGGAGCGAGCGCCGCGATTAGAGTAGCCCAGCACAACACATCACAACGTCACTAGTGCTAAGGGCAAACGCTGACAACCCAAAACATGCTATAAGAAATCGTGTATAGTTTCAAAAACAAATATTGGGTCGAACATAAAAATCATTAAATAGATAAATTGTACATACCATTTTGTTTGGTACGTGTCCTTACGAGCATGCACACTTAATTATTGTGTAATACGAGTTGCCAAAACAAGTGCAGATTGTCACCGTTATAGCAATACAATTCCATCTTATCTACAAACATTACTGATATTGAAATGTGTGCAAAGCTTGATTGACTGCTTTTATGAACATAAAGAGTTTATCTTCTTAAGAAATATAAATTAAAATGTAACTGTTACGGTTTCTTGTTCGTCTCTCTCATTTACTTTTTTTTTAACTGACGCTAACCTTTGGAAGCCCAATTTACCAAGGCAGATCTGACCTATTAATAACTCGTAAATCTACAAATTTAATTGCATTGTGAACATTAAATCATTATTTTTTGATCATTTTGTTTTCTCTTAATTTGGGCACAGAAAAATACATATAATAGTAACATATTTATACTAAAATACTGAAAGAACATTTTGATCCACACAATTTAGCAAGGCATAGAGCTGGGGCAGATAGGAAAAAGAAACAAGAAAACAGAGCAAATTGAGCAGAAACGTTGCAAATCACTCCAAAAGCGCTGTGGAAGCTCAATGAGACAAGTGACAGCTCCCTAAACAGCCTTGCGCCTTAAATCGGGCTTATCACAAATTCTACACTGTCAATAATTCAGCTCTAAACAATGCCGGGGAAACATGCTTAATGGTATCCCTTCAAGCGGGTCTGCTGCGGTACATCCTACAGCAATCAGGTCTGTATGGTGCATGTCGTCATGAAATATACGTTGGTTGACATGTCGGTGGAAGATCCTTGACACCGCTTCAACGATCCAACGTGACGGCCGAAAAACACGCTCTTCGCCGATGTGCGTGCTGGCTGGAGACCTGACAGTGTGCTAAATAATTACATTTCACACCGGCCTCAAAACACGACACAGTATCCTGCCGTGGTCGCCCCCCAGAAACCGACAATTTGTAGAAACGTTGGAAAATCAATTTGCTGCAATTCACAGGTGCGGGCTGACATATTGTTGAGGAGCGCGGTGGTGTTTGGATATTCCATGTTCATCCCATCATGCCTCACAAACAAACGACATCTGAATAAGCAGGAGCAAGGTGCCGTCGCTAACGCTGTTGCACAAGCTTGTTTACAGGTTGTAGGCTGTCAGCGTGTTTTCCCCTAATTTATGAGAATGGTCTGAGAGACATTTGGGGCTGTGAAAGTACAGGGTTTCTCTAAACTCTGTAAGTCTGTGCGTTATTAGAGGCACAGAGGAGCTGTAATGGCAAGCTGCTACTCAAGAGCTGCCAGAGCGGTCTTGCACAAAGCAGACAAGAGTGCAACAAAAGCTGTTAGGTGCGTCTAATTTGGGAGGTGACGTTTTATCAATATGGCTACACAACTTCTCTCCCCTCGTCTTCTCATTTACAGAGAGCTGAAGGTCAAAGGTTTATCTTGGTGTGGGTGAATTTAGGGGGCGGCAGCTGCAGATTCAGACATTTGCCTCCGGTGACGAAAGCACATCTACAATTCACAACTCTTTTATTAATTATCATCGGTGTGAGGCAAGATAAACTTTGACTTCTTGTGGTTTATCATTTTTGCTTCTGCTTACTATATTTCTTTATTAGAAGTGCTCCAATCAGGACTGTTCAGGTCGATCACAGAAACGTGCATCTTTATTTTTGATCGGCCAATACCGATCACGTTGGTTGGTTTTATTATTGGGGACAAAAAATACAATTGGTTTTGATAATCTAGTTTGACTAAAATGTAATAGCTTGTAGGATCAATGGAGCAAATGATGTGCCGCTCCTCATCAATTCATTTCATGTCCATTTAATGTCCATTTCATGAGGGATAACCCCTTGAGATGAATCATATCGCATTGTTTAATTGTTTAAAAGTCTGTTCAAGTCGCTTTCATTGCAGTTTGGATAAAGTTTGAGGAAGGAAAACGTGCAGAAGAGAACAGAGAGGACAACGATGTAAGGTGTCACTCTAGAATATTTTCCATACGCAGCCACAAATGCAGCCTAAAAGAGCACATCTTCTCAGTAGACCCCTAGCTCTTAATTATTGAACGCTTCAATTCCGACAAACTTTTCTGTAGTTTTCTCTACATTTCGGACATGCATAAAATAGAGTCAGTCTATAGAGTTTAAAGTATATCTATTATATATTTCTGTAGTTAGTTTGAACGCTGAAAACTGATCGGCATTGACTAGAAAATCATCATCAAAAAAAAAAAAAGTTTAATATTTTAGTTAGTGTCTACTTTCATGCGTGTTCCCGTGCAGCACATCAATCTACTTTCCATCCATCATTAAAAGAAACAAATGGTGTTGAACAAATTGCGACAGGCCTCATAGATTCTTCAGCAGCTCTACATGAAACAGAGCTGGAGAACTGCTACAGCGCGCTCACATCTCTCTGCATTTATCATCATTGATCTTGGTCAAAGTGCACAGCTGGAAACATGGACTGAGGGAGCTGCTGCTGGCCCATCATAGGTGAGAAGGAACTTTCTAAATGGGTCAGCTTTTGATTTGACATTCTTTAGAAGACGTCCGCAGCTTTGTGTCTCCCAGAACTTCAGCTGGGCCCGAGCAGAGCAAAGAAAACACATCTGTTGGAGGTACGGTGTGGAGAGACGGGCAATGCAACACCTATTAACAAAGTCTGTGTCTTTTATCAGCAGGTTGGCAGGGGGCCACATGTCTGAAAAGCTAAGAATAGAGTTGTCAGAATTTTGGTGTATGACAATTTAGGATAGTTTTGGCAATAGGCCAATTTCAAGAGCAAGAAAATCTCCCCACAAATGGATGGTATACACACAGCAGTGAAGCAGCATCTATAAGAGTAACTTTTTCTCCCTGATACAAGTTTGTTTTGTAACCTGGCAAGCTATGAGCAAAATTATTTGGTAGAATTTCGCAAAAGAACATACTATATCCATGTACATTAGTATCTCAAAAATATATATATCTGTCAGGGAATCAATTGTTTTTTTTACTGTACTTGTTTCCGTTTTAACTGACCTGGATATTTAAGCTAATAACTCGCTTAGTCCTGCCTTCAAATGACATGCTGGGACCTGGCTTTACATATTTTGGCCTGACACTACACTACTATAAAATCTACACATGGAATAGATTATTCTTTGTTCATTTGGTGGGGACAGTTCATGTCGATAAACATATACAATATAAAGTTGTAAACACGAACTGTAGCCAACGGGTAATTTCCATCCGTTGTCCCATATTCATTCTCACAAACACATTCTAATTCTGACGCCAGCATACATGGACACTGGAGGTAGAGCGTGCGAAGTGTCCTGCCAAAGGACACAGCAAGCACTAGAGCTCATGCCGCTCCACTGAGGCACCTGATATTTTCAGCAGTCTCCCATCCAAGTACCGGACGAGATTGGGCCTTCTATAGCTGGTATGCAATATTGTCTTTCACACTATATATTACACAACATTTCATTTACCCACTACAGACCAACAATGGAAGCAAGAATTTGTTGGGAATGTTTTGCCTGGTAAAACTAAAATAAAAAGAAAATAACCTAAAAATACAAATTGTTCTGTAAATTTGATAGTCTTCTAAACGTTAAATAATGCATATGAACGTAATGACCCTTGGTAGCACCCAAAATGAGCCGCTACATTTTCCCTTCAGAATTGCACGCTTGCTTCTTCGTCTGACCTCTGAAATGCTGTCATCTCAACGCCTTATTATTTTTGCCCCATTAGTTTAGCCTTTTAAGCGCCCATTATCACTGTAGCAAGCGGCTGATCAGTGCTAATGCCCAGGAAATCAGCACAGGTAGCGCACCAACCTCTGCGATTCATCTGTCATCTCGGCGAGCGCTGGCGTCTAAACACTCAGGTGGCTGGTCCTGGCCGCGTGAAACAGATGGCCGCGTTAAATCTGAATGATGTAGTGCACTGCCCCGGTGGACTTTGTTTTCTTATGCTGCCATTAGTCTTCCGTTCCTCTGTGATAAATTTGTGAGATCCAGGAGGACAATACCAGCGGATGCAGGGGTAATCTAGCAATGATGTCTTACCAAGGTTGCTACCGATTTTCTGAGGAATGAAACCGGTTCTTAGTGAGAGATTTCCGACCACCCTCAGGACATGTGTGAACATCTAATCACAGTGCAGAGGTTGCTCTCATGTTTCAGGCAGGGAGGAAAAAAAAGAGGATAGTGATGCATCTCGAACCCTCAAGGACATGTTTGGTGTGCTAGTCATTGCTGCAAGTATACAATTTTCGGTATGTCTTTAGCACAGGTCATCAGGACAATAAGCCTAGGTGGATGGATGTAAAAGATTGATGTGCCAGTGCTTTTTCTGAAGACGAGTACGTTCATAAAGTTCGCCATCCTCAGATACAGAAGCAGAAAAAACTCCAGCTATCCAATGTCATTACAGTCATTTACCAGGCAAGTATTGTTTTTCTAACTACCAACAGCACTTCATGAATGAATGAAAGTCTCCTAACAAAATGTTCCCCTCTTTTCTTTATAAGCCAGTACAATTCCTCTATTACAGGGATTAGCGTTACAGTAAATACATATAACGACGGCTCCGCTTTAACGCTTATGAACAGCACCCAAATTCGTTTGCTTACACTCTAAACAAACTAGACAAGAAAAAAAACACACTGCTGAATGGATTCATTTTTCCAGCTCAGTGGTGATTTCTACAGACAATGCTATAAAAATATTTAAAAAGAGAAAGCATTTCAAGCCATTTGTGAGAGTGAATGCAAGGAAGCTTCCATAACTCCAAATGGAATCCTGATAGACTGATGATTGCTCAATGCAGCGGCTGATTGCAGCGCTATCTGTAAGGCCGGCCCCCTGCTGAAGAGTCACAAAGAGGGACAAAATGTCCCGCGGCATACATTTGACTCCACAAATGAATCATCTTCTGACCAAGACGGCCATTTCAGACCGTTTTAGATTTATTTGAAATTACATGAAATCTTCCTCCAAGGGAAAGTGCCATGATTAGACTTTTGAAATAGCAGTTACCGGGAGGCTCACGAGTTGCTTGGTATCTATGTGTAAGTCATCGTACTGCTCAGAGAAGGTGTTTCTACATTATGAATTCATTCATTTTCCTCAAAGTCTCTATGTTTGTGGCAACACATTTTCAAGGACTTCACTTACACATCTGTAAGGGTGGAAGTGATATATAATTAAATTATTTAGTATGCAAAAATTACTAATGTTACTAATGGTTTCGATTGATGTGCTGGTGTGATAGTCCTCGCTGGTTTATGTCCTGGTATTCAACCACACCCTTTTATGCTTGATCATTGTTTTTATTTTTCATGTGTGGAGTTTGCATGTTCTCCCTGTTACCTTGCGTTTTTTACTTTTGCATTTTTTACCTTTTTGCCATCCCATAATTTCTTTACCAACATTGCTTTCCCAGTTTTGGACATTTAACCAAAAATTAAAGTTTCAAACGTATTAGTCTAATGAGGTTCATTTGATCTTTTGGTGATCTCTTTCCAAATGTTTATTTTTTTGTCAGACATGAATCTGTGACATTTCAGTGGACAAGACACGTCACAGTAACATCACGTGACAACTCTGAAGAAGATTGCGACAAGTGAAACTGTCAAGTATGAAAAGCAAGCAAACTCTGGTCTGAAAAAGAACCTTTGAAATGTTGTGTCCAAAAACGTGATGGTATGGTATTTCTGAAGAAAACGTAAGCATTTTAGGTCGTAATTTAATACACAAAGCTCATTGTTTGCAACTACTATAAAATGATAAATGGCATTAGATTTGGATGTCCATCTTTGGTGTCTGTGGTGCATGAACCTGGGGCTGGTCTTGGGGGATACATGTGCCCTTTAAACACTGTGGTGCACTGTTCCTGCTGCTTGGGGCCAGTGGGATGTGTGCATTGTCAGCCAGTGCTACTGCGAGTGAGTGAATCTGTGAGGTGTCAGCTGCTAGTCTCCCAGGCGTCAGCTCACAAACACAGCTTTGATGGCGTCCGAGAGCTGCTGAGGCCAACCTCGACATGACCTTGTTAGCAGTGAGTATGTGCACAGCAATGTTACACTGCACTTGTTAAATAATCTGGACTGAATTGGTCAAAATATGGTAAATATCTTTTCTAAAATCCCTTTATTGGATCATGAACTAATTTTGTTGATGATTTTTAGTAGTATGCTATTTTTGTCTTTCAGTAACACTAAAAACATCATAGCCTGGAATCCAGAATACACGCTTTACAAAGATGGGAGTCTGGTCACCACTCCAGCCAAACTCAAACGGAAAAGTGCAATCAGACTCATTTATTTCAGTGGCACATGTGAAACAGAGGAGCTCATTGGTCATCTATCATTTGAGAACAACATTTCACTTCAGATTAAGAGATTAGTGCTTCACTCAGAAATACAACATTTCCTCGTAGATAATTTGTTTTGATATGGATTGGCTAATCCACCAGTCAATCACGCCTATCTGAACTCTGGGAGATGAAATCATGACCAGACTGATATTGAGCTGTGTAAAAAATAAAGCTAGATACAGAGATATATCATGATATTCACGGTGTACCTTTGAAAGTTTAGCAATTAATTTACTCCCAAGCCTGTAAAAATGTATTGCAAAAATGAATTAAAATGTATCACTTGTAACTTCAGATGTGAAGCCAAATGATGTGTCCTGTATTTGAGCACATGTCGCAGCTATTACCTTTAACCACACAGAGCAAATAATGTGTTGCTTTGCCTTGATCCTACATAAAATAAACACTCACACCCAATCGCCTGCAGCCTCTTTGACCTTAGCGTTTTGAGTAGTTCTTCCCTGATGAGTCTCCTGAGATGCTAATGCTTGCTAACTCCTGGAAGCAGATGATAGGTGCTCGGTGCCCTGCGATGTACAAACACGCTCCTCTGCCACGGCTGTCATGTCGAGGTAACACTCGCTGATGTTCCCCCAGGCGTCAGCTCTCTTCTGCGAACGTTTGAACAAATGTCTCGGCGCCATCTAAAACTGCTTCAGCCTCATGTCTTCGGGCGAAAGGTGCCTTTTTTACCTCTCTTTTTTAATTACGTCCCAAATAGTCGTTTCTTGCTGTTTTTTATGACAGTGGGGACAGTGTAGTTACGCAGGTTGTCAGCTCATATTTGTCAGTGCTCTCTGTGATCATGACAGTAATGTGCTGTTTAAAGCATCAGTTATAGGCAGTTGTAATGATAGCGATGGCATGATGTGAGGGGTTCCAAACAGAACTAAAACTATAATTGATAGTTTTGTTAAATGTGATAGCACTTTTATTTACAGTTAAATAATGGCTTGGTGGTCATTTATTTGTCTACTTTACAGCTATATTTCATGGCAATACGAGTCATCTTAACTTAAACCCAGTACAAAGACTGTAAAATCCATAAAATGGAAACAGACATTCCAATACCACCTTGATGCCATGCTAATACTAGTGCAGTAAAAAAGTGCAATTGGTTAATGTTATGTGAAGTAATTGACATCTTGTTTGTGTTATATTATTTTAGCATAGGTTCAGTTCCATGAAATGTTTACATGTGGTTCTGGCGGAAGACATTTGCAGGTTTTAGAAAGTGCATTTAGATATTTCTTGTATGCTTAAGTGAAATTGTTGACATGTTATAATAAATGCTTCAACTAACTAACAGATTGGCATCATCAAATAACAACGGAAAGAGTGAAAATAGCAATAAATCAGCAAAACATTAGCAAACTTTATAGTGCTTTGTGGTGCAAGATGGCAAGTTTTCTTTTGAACAGCATATTAAACTGCAATTAAAACTTGAGGACAAATTGCTTTAGATTTTTTTTCAATTACCCTAATGTTTAATGTTAAGTACCTCTAAAGTTGATTGATAAATGACTAAAACGATTATGTATTTCAAATAAAGCCCCAGCTGTTTCCACCCATTTACTGTCTCCTCCTGTCAGCATTATTGATTGTCAGGAAGTAGTGCTTTCTTTTAAAGGCAAAGTCACTGATACCTCATTAGCCATGTGTTCACTATTCATAGCCTCCCATATCAGTTAAGATAAATGAGAGGAACCCTTCTTAATGTAGCCTTACAGTGCTACAGGGACTGTTAGCGTCTCTGCACAAATGGCTGGGCCTGTTTCGAGCTTTAGCCACTGGGGTAATGCCACTGTGACAGAGAGAGTGTAAATTGTTCAGCTTGTTATCCTCCGGCGAGTGAAACTCTGCCACTGCCAAGGCCGACGCTTGTGGCAGAGAGATCCTTAGGCTTCCGCAGACATTGTTAGGAGAGTGGCGGGTCGGTGCCGCACACACACACACCTCTAGGGTGGGTGCGGCAGCTGGGGACGAGTGGCTTTGCTCAGGCCCTGGGCAAAAATAATGCACCTGTGTCCATCACACGGATACAAGCCAATGAGAGAGCGAAGGGGAAGGTGGCTGCTACGGGTCTAGAATGACTGAACATGTGTATACAGAATTAATGTTAAAGAATGAGATGATTGTTTCTAATTAATAACGCTGAAATTAAGGGAAGACACAACAGGCCAACTCATTATACTATAACACTTTTTTTTGGTCAGTTTGCGCTCCCGACAAATAAGCTTTCATTTCATGAGCCAACCTGCTTTAAATTAAATAATGAAATATATTTTTATCTACTTGCATCCATAAGCCTAATTCATTACTATTCAATTCATATTTTTACATCAATTCAGTCAATTTGTTTATTCAAATACTAAATAAGATATTTATCTGTTACATCTAATTTGTCAACAAAATTCAGCAAGAAATGTAAACCTGGCTCTATCCATTTTCGGAATTTGAACATCCAAAATAGGTGAAATGTTGGCCTTTTTTACACATAAAATGCCCATTATATGAAAACATTACATGACAAAACATTGTTTTTGTCTCGCTATATTTCCCTTCACTTCTATTTATTGCAATCACAGCCAGCTAACTTCTCAGTCATTTAAAAGCATTCTCTCTTCTCTCCAACATTCGACAAATGTATCTGCATGTTGTAAACTTTCCTGAAGCAGGCAGGGGTGGTTTTAAGGGTGGGAGAAGTGGCAATGCAAAAGGGGGGTTTATTTTCCTACATAAAGTTAGAGGTATGAGGTGAGGCTGCAAACCCCCACACCGTCCCATTTGTTGTGACCGCATTACAGTAAGAGAAGATGCAAAACAGAGTAAAGAAAAGCAGTGAAGTAGAGCATAGTTTGCCGGAGACTTACGCTTTGCAATATCTGAGAATTGATTTGTCAATGTTTACTGATGCATTTGCTTGAGGTGCTTTCGTCTTTTTTGAGCCAAATTGATTTTGCAAAGTGAAAATAACTTTTTGGGGTTGGAAGGGGAGTCAAAAATATCTGAATCTTTAACAAAATATCGTGAACTATCGGGTTCTGCAACTGTGAGGTGGAAACTTCATAATACAGACCGGCAGTCAAGGCAACAATCGGTATGTTTCCTGCGAGACAAATCTTTTAAAAACACATTTAGGTCTGCGCAAACTGTCATTCTGTACATATACTTGTGATGTAACCTTTACCACATCTGTGACCATGCACTGCACCTGGCCCGGAGCGGGCGCTGTGGAAATCCCATGACATCTGCAAATCACTGGAGACACTACATCAAACAAACGATTCCCATGTCACATACCATACACAGCCTTGCATCAATCCAGCCTCCATGTTACCCCAGACCGCCAACACTGTGTACAGACAGTCACTTTTCAAGCAAAACCAGGCCACAAGACGCATGGCACACAGGCAGTAAGTGAATCGGCTGTCTCTGGAGGCGCACTCACTTGGAAGTCTGGGCCCTATTAGCTGCTCCGTCTCCTGCCAGATAACACACATGAAAATCTCTTTGAGCGGCCCACCCTCCAGCCCTTCCATCACGGACTCCATTTCTCTTCTGCCGCTCAACACTCCCTACCTTTACCCAAGCGTCTTCATCATGATACAAGTTGGAAACAAATAGCCGCGAGAACTAAGAAAGAATCTGACATAGTTGTAGAGACACGAGGCTTGACTGGGGTGCGGGGGTGTGATGTAAAAATAAGATGAGACGGTGACATACTTTTTGATGAGTACGACGAAGACAAAAATAAAACATTGGCCACACACAAAACAAGACTGCAACTTTAAAGCTCAGGGCAAACGGTTACTCTGATTTGTATCTTTATTTGCAACCTGTTGGCCAGCAGCAAAACATTTGCTGACCAGCTCTAGATTGGCGGTTCGATCCCAGCGCTGAGTTTTGCATACTTTTGCTGTGTCCTAGGGTAACGACAGATATTACCCACCGCAAAGCTACTGACTGAAATCTTTATTAAGGCATCCATCCATCCATCCATTTTCTACCGCTTGTTCCCGTTAGGGGTCGCGGGTGACTGGAGCCTATCCCAGTGCCTTTGGGCCTTAGGCGGGGTACACCCTGGACAGTGGCCAACTCGTCGCAGGGCTAACACAGAGACATAGACACACAGACAATCATTCACTCTCACTCTCATTCACTAGGGCTAATTTTACAGTTGCCAATTTTCCTAACACATGCATGTCTTTGGACGGTGGGAGGAAGCCGGAGAACCCGGAGAGAACCCACGGTAACACGGGGAGGACATGCAGACTCCACCCAGAGAAATCATGTGATGTAATGTTCATCACCCATGATGATGAATCGAACCCATGATTTCCTTCTTGGGAGGCGAGAGCTCTAACTGCTCTGCCACCGTGCACCCCATTAAGGCATCTAAATCGGAATTTTCAAGGGGAATAAAATCGATACTGCATTAATAATCTGGACAGCCACTCTAAATATATGAAAAATAAATGGGAAAGAGAGGATAATTTTGTTTTAACTGATGAAGAATGGGAAACTTTATGTACATCTCAATGGAGGACCACAATTCACAAGTATCATCCCACTCAATTTCAGAACTATGTATTTGGGCCTAAAAACTCCTGTGATGGACACAATAAATGAATATCTTTGGAGTATATTTATGGCTGCAGGGGAAAAGGCCATCACAAAAACTATTGATGGCACAAATGTTAGTACTGGACCGACATTATAATTTACAGATGGAAAATGAAAAAAAATAAAAATACATTAGTTAAATCAAATTTGGACCCAATTTGAAAATTGACACATTTGACCCGGTTTTGGACTACATGGGATTTTATTTTGGACTAAATGTATTTTTATCTCCTGTGCCTCTGTGTCTTGATCGGTTTGCTGTTTAATGTTTTATATTCTGAAAATCCCACTTGAAAAAGAATTTTACCCTAACCTTTCAGCTGATGTAGCTAAAGGTGCTATTGGGTCAATGCCTTTTCCGTGTCAATGCAAAAACAGCAAGCCTGTGCGGTGTTGCTCCATTGACCAGAGACTCCTGCGCGGCTAAATGCAGAATATTGATTTCCTTACATCCAGGGAGCTATCGCGCTCTCCAAGCCACACAAGGTCAAAAGGCTTTCGCTCCGGTTTGTCCCACTGTATTTCATCTGCTGCACAACGAGCTGAGTTTATGCATGCCTGTCCATGACACTTCGAAAAAAGAAAGCGGCGTAGCAATGTTTAAAATGGAATTGCATTGGGAATAAGGCTGGCTTTTGTCATCTTGGTGGTCCATGTTTTCCTTTTGGCAGGATGTATGTCAGCCGGGCCTCCTCCATCACTGCAGTTACGGTATCTCTCCACAGTTTTTTTTCCCCAGGCTACACCACACCCACACACCTCACGCTTTGTTCGCAAAAAGAGTCAAAAATATATGGCTGTATGTTTTGAATGTGTGCAAATAAAACAGAAATGTATTAGAATAGATAGAAAAAGGAAATAGTGGTTAGGAGGCTGATTGGTCGCTTGTCAAAATATACAGAACAAACCAGGGTTCATGCATTATTAAGTTAAATCAAATTCCCTCACTACAGTCTAGTAGTAGGTTTATTGGCTTCTTCACAAATAGACATCCAGCATTTTGAAAATACTGTCTAAAGACTTTGAGCTACTACATAATCCCTTCACAACAGTAAAGTTTTGTAACATGTTTACAGGAAACAAAGGCCATTGCATTTGGATGTGAGACTGCAAATTGATCTTTGCTGCTGTCCATTTTTAAAGATATTTTTATGATTTATTCACCGCCTACAACTTTCTCCCACACCTTGTGATTGCAGAATAGAAAAACATGCAAAAACTGTATGTGATGCATAAAACATATCGTGAAAATAACACAAGTGAATAGTTGTCACTGATTTTTATTAAATGCTAAATATATAATTAAAACATATTAGGCCAGAGAGTGTTTATGGCGGCAGATTGGTTAGCAATTCACAGATCAAGCAAAACAGTTTTGAGACATTTTGGGTGTGTGGCCATTGCATGCAGCCCCTATATGCCTCTGTTAATGAATGTGTGGGGGTGTGGAACAAATTCCAATAATTATTCCTAAAAAGAAAATAAGTTTATTACCTAACTACCTTTTTCTGCATAGGGTTTTCATTTTCAAGGGGATTCCTTTTTAGGATATTTCAAAGGTCAATTCAAACATTTCACACTTGATGAGGAATTATTTCATTAGGAGGAAGTGTTCTTTAGAGTTTGAAACAGTGCAGAAAATTAGCATTAATGAGTGTTAACGGCTCATGCAACATAACCCAGCTGTTCCTGCACCGAACGACTTCACAACCTCCGTCTGAACTCGTGCCCCCACAAAGTTACTCAAGTCAAAACGCCCACACTTATCACCAAGAAGAAAAAAAAAACATAATAATCATGAATAAACCTTCTGGGACCATGAATAATGTTATTGTGAATGCTTATCAAAAATAGAGGTAGCTGGCCCATAGCCATTATGACCAGAAATGCATTTTCCATCATTCCATCAAGCCTCATTTACAAATAAGCATTCAACATTTGGATAAGTTTATTTTTCTGTGCAATTAAAATTTGAATAAAAAAGAGTTCGTGTAAAATATGGCATAATGTAATTGGCACTTACTTCTGTCCTTGATTACTGTAGTTGTTGTCGTATGATTCATATCCTTGTTCGTCATAAGATGTTCCATAGCCGTCATCGTACTCCTGTAACACATGGAGAATCGCATGTTATTTTAAACTGTTTTCCACTGTTTTAACATAAATATCTAATTATCCAAAACGTAATCTGGTTATGACGAGCATTTGGAATCAGCCAAATCAATCTTTTTTTAATTCAACCATTATTTAATAAAGAAAATCCCATTGTTTTTGTCTTTCAAGACAATGTGACTGGTCACTGAGGGAATCATTCAATAGCATGCAGGCTGCAGAGAATATGGACCAAGAAGAACATTTTCATAACCTTTATGTCCTGGGCAATATTGACAAAGTGAATATCTCATTATATTTTATATTCAGACACATGTTTTAACAATGCATCAGGGATATGCCTGTAAATGTTTGAAGTTCAAGTATCAAACAAAAAATGTGTTTCTGTTCGTCTCATTTTCAATCAGCTCTTTTTGATAATTTTAATCATTTTAATTACAGACAGTATACATGATATTCTAATTGTACATGTCTCCAAAACAACAACTGCAATCTACAATCTATTTGTCATGTGCAGGTATAGAACAAGTTGGCCAACAGGTGTGTGTGTGTGTGTGTGTGTGTGTCTGTGTGTCTGTATGTATATATTATATCTATATCTATATCTATATATAGATATAGATATTATACACACATTGCATTGTCTGTGCTCAGCTTCAGCTTATGTTCAGTTTGTGTGTCCTAAAATCCGTCATCACAAATAAAGTGCCCAAATAATGGCTTAATGTGTAGGGGGGTGAATACAGCATTGTGCATGTTCCCATGTTGTATTTGGGGAAGTAAACATACCTGCAAGTGTCGCCAAACCCACAAAGTCTCATGTGACTTACAAAAGCTACAGTACACATCTCCAAACAACAAGCGGGCAATGACGCTACATGAAAATGCACTGACAAAGCAGTGTAAAGAAGCAGACAGGAGAACTTTAAACTGGGCACTACGCAAAGAAAACGGGGCAAAAACATGAAAGGAACAAGACAAGTTACTCAGTTTTTCGTTCTGTGCTTGAAACGCCCTCAATGTTTATCAAAGACATGGTCATCAAAGTCAAAATGCAAATCTTGTACTTGGAGACTGCGGCTCTCTGCCCTTGTCTCCTGTCAGGCCCAGTGACAGTGGGACGTGGAGCTTCTCAGTGTGGTAACGTTTCATCAGCACCTCAAAGCTTCAGCCTGGAACATCTGTTTGTGCGGCAGCGATTTGGCTCAGGCCCCCTCCCCACGCACCCCTATGCCATGCCCCGCCGACAGGAACATCAAAGGCAACCAGTGCCGCGCCCGTCCTAATTTAGGATAAATGGGACTTATGTTCCACAAAAGGCATCGGCTCCCAGTGACACGGCTCTCATACCCCACGCACCACTTGGCTAATTCATCTGCCCCTGATTTGCATGCTGGAAATGAACAATTTAGCAACACTAGAAAACACTCATCACATGCTTACTAGTGTCTAATTCCTGTCTAATTGGAAGTATGTATTTGACAAATGGCAATTTGACTGGGTCTTCTATTAATCCTCATAAGCCAATTTCTGTGAACTGATCGGAAAAAAAGCCAAAAACATGGAACATTTTAACATTTATAAAATAAAACAAAAATGAGCACCATCTGACAAAGCTATTCACTAAGCAAAGCGTTTGTGTGCTTCTCGAGCAGCAGTTGGTTCTGTTAGACTTCAGTGCAGCATTTGACACCATCATGCCACAATCCTGACGTGTGAACCTGGACGCTCCTCATCTGGCTGGACGCTCCTCATCTGGCTGGACGCTCCTCATCTGGCTGGACGCTCCTCATCTGCTTGGATGACCTGTCCCTATACTAGATGAGCCACCCACTATACCTCCATCAAGAGTGTTTCTGGATCTACAGTCTCTATGCAAATGGATGTGCATCAGTCCTGGACCATCTGCTGTCTGTCCGTCCGCAGGAGTAGGATCTCTCCTTCATTGTGGTTCTCCTCCTGGTTTGTAGTTTTTTGTAGGTTTTCCTCACCGATAAGAAAGGTCTAAGGGTGCTCTGGGACAGTCATCCATTTGCTAAATTCCTGTGAACGTGGGTTAATCGTTTCTCTATTTTTGACCAAAGACTGTCATTGTTTGATTTTCTAACTGCCTTCTGGTAAAATCAACAATTTTGTGCAGTCCAGCGAGGCAGTTTGGGCTTTACATAATAAACTGAGGTGAATTGAAGAAACAAGGATGGGTTTAAAACAAATAATAGAGATTCAAATGTACTTTATGGGCACAGAATAAACGCAGGTAAAGGGGACCGAAACGTCGAAACACAAAATAAATACAGAAATGTCGAAAACTTGTTGTGCATTTCAAAGTATCACAATATTCCAACAGTATAGGAGAAGCAAAAGATCCAAACACCAACAAAGAAATCTCCAAGCTCAGGGTTTTCCATCTTTAAAAAGAATGGTACATGTGCGACAATGGGAAGAGTTAATTTAATTTAACAAGCCTCTTTGTAGGCAATTTAATAAGAATGTGTTGTTGATGTATGTGCATCTTAGTTGCATTAGTGAATGCATTTCTCTTTTTCCAGATTGAGCAAGCAAGTTTTTTCTCCACTGGTATTAAAGTTCAGCAGGAGAATGCAGCAGTCTCCCAACACTAATGCAAGGTGTAGTGAACAAACGCTCTGTACTTTAGACAAGCTGGACCATTTTGAACTGTTGAAAATAACAGTAATAGCTTCCACCAAACTTCACAAAGAGAACACAATCACTTTCTAAGCAAGACATGAAATTGTGTATTGCTTTTTCAAACTTTTACTCCTATTATTTTTATTTTTTGTAACTGGTCATCATAACCTTATCAAAACAAAAAATACTTTAAAAATGTCTTACTAGTTTTGTACAATTTAATTACAAAGTTCTGAACCTTGTAAAAATATGTTTATTTTCTTCTAAAAGTAAGAATACAAAGCAAGATTATGCCATGTAATTTATTTGTTTTTCCAGTAACTATTGTTTGGCACACCCAGTTTTACTTATTACCTAGAATCAATTACTTTGTTAATGCCCACACGCATGACAATAGAGGCAGCAGCAGGTCAGCTGAAGGTGTAGGTATAAACTCGGCGACTCGTAAAGTGTATGATCAAAAGACACTTCACCTTCCTCACATTCTGAGCTGATGCTAAACAACTGTAACCTGAATAGACCTGTTCTTTGTGTTATCTGGAGAGAACAGTCAGTCCATTTATAACTGATAGAATCTCTCTGTCTCCTCAGACACATGGCTGCTCCAGACACTCATTCAATTTCAGTCCATTTAAAAGGCTTTGTTTTGCAGTACCTGGAAAAATAAGCAAATACGAATACTGACTTACTGGAATATTAGAATTTAGACGGAAACATGAAAGCCGTAGTAGTGACAAGAGCAATACAATACCTTCAAGTCTCAAAGAGAAAATGTCAAAAGCTGTAGCGAATGACAGAGTCAGCTGTCTGGGACGCTTAAGTTCACCCGACAGCGCTGTTAACACAAAAGCATACGTTTCAACTTCTGACATACAGACATTTACCCTTTTTTGTGTCTTCTATTGATGTCGGATGTTGGTTGTCATTTTAAACCCAAACCATGTTCAGCAAACTCTTCATGAGGAAAGATTATTTTCTTCTTTCTTTTTACAGTAAATAAAGAATAAGCACCTTACTCACAATTGTTGTAGTCTATTAATCTGTGTGCAACCAAAACTCTACATCGTTATTTGTTTACTATATATTCATATTTAAATTTAGAATAAGTGCTTCAAGCAAAGTAGGACCCTAATGGGCTCTGTGCACAACTGCACCTGCTCGCTCAGAGTTACTGTCAATACTTCTTGTCTAATTCTATCTGAGGGGTTTTCGCCAAGTTAGTCTAAAATGAATAAAAACTAGTCTTTACTATCAAATTAAACTGGTTATTTATTTTATATTTAACATTTTCATAAACGTTAGCAGTTTTAGCTAGTCCTATCTATACTGTACTTATTTTTTACAGTAGATAAGATAATTTTGCTTTTTAAATTTTTGGAATGGACTGAAAAGTACAAAGAACTTTTCATATGGTTTGTGGTGTTATGTGTAGCACGTTCATGGTGACACCCTGCCTTAAGAGTTCAAGCCCTGGCCTTGAGCAAACAAAAATATATACTATACATACAACTCACGAGAAAAATAGGAAATCAATTCAAAGTGCTACTGTTGACCAAAGATCAGCAAAAAGCTTAATCAAAATCACACAAAAAACGCTTTAACAGTGTGAAAAACTTTTACTTTCATCTCTTGAAGTACATTTTTAACAGGTAGTTTTTGTAAGTGCTACTTTTACTTATTTTTTGTCTCCTGTATCTGCATTTTTTAGTCACTGATCACAAGTATTTTTGCTGTTTCAATGAAAAAAGATGATAGGCTAAATAGTTAAAACTCGCTACAGTGAGCTACATCTTCTGGCTAGGTACTCTTGACTCCTTGGTCCTGGTTTTTAATAATTGAAGTATTTACCCCAGTACAAGATGACAAAATTACAATCTGCCGTTGCAACATTATTATCAAAGCCCACAAGATACACGTTTCCTACCACGATGCTCAACTTCACATTAATATTTCATCCTTCCACGCTCATGGGATGTGATTTAACATGATATACCGACCTGCTTTTTTATCCCGGCGACATAAAGCCACTTGCACTGTGATTGGACAAGAACAGAGGCGAGATGCACCCTCATAAAACACTGCTGTAGATGAAGGGTAGGGGCTAATTAAAAACAATGAGCTCGGTGGGCGCCAGTCATATTACATTAACAATATCATGAACTTTTATAACCACGTATTATTACCTGCTATTTCCTGTGCATGCTTTACGTCTTAAAAAACAAGTCTGTGCTTTGTTTGTGTAAATTGCTCCAATAAATTTCATATCCCCCTGATTGAGAAAAAATAATAGATAGCTAAGCAGGCCAGATAATATCCTTGCATTCAGAAAGCAGCGGACATTGCATTCTATCACAAATATCCATAAATAGTAAATCATTTTTCTCACCATCTCCACCTCTGCACTCAGTTTTCCAGTGTGGATTCTATCTCTACCTTAGCATTCACAGCAGCACTTATTGTTCCCCTTATGGAAACAGCACAATGCGACGCTACATAGTTTACTAAACGTAGCACTATGTATGAAATATTTGTTGTGATTTGTGGTTACGTTGCACATTGTAAGTCACTGAATATCTCAGTCTTGGGTCAGAGTCTAGTTGGCCCCTCTGTATGGAAACATGCTGGTTGTGCAACAAGGCTCAGCACAAAAGAATATCTATCCAACATTGTTATAGGAAAACGTTGTTTTTTTTTCGGTAGCACAAGTGGTTTCTCAAGCTATGATAGCATATGAACACTTAGTTATTTCAAACCAGCATAGTTTACAGCAATTATACATAGAGGGAAACTGCTTGGTTTGAAAAAGGGGGATGGTCAAAAAAAATAATCCATTTACAGTATGTTGTAGGTATTGTACAATACCTACAACATACAACAACATACAACAACACAAGACAAGGACAGGCACTCCCCCACTCGTCATCTACACGCTCACTGTAGAAGGCATCCCTCGCTCTCCTCCCAGTACTTTTTTATTGGCTATTTTTAAATAGTTTTTTAAACTGTGTAAGTAACTGTGTATTTAAATTAATATATTTTAATTTCCTCAATTAGCCCATTCTACAACGTAACCCCCCGTACTGAAATACACAGGGCTTTTAAAGTGGTTAAAGTTTATGATACCTCTTAGAGTGAATTTGTGATGAACATCTCCATCTAAAAATAGATTTTGAAAGTTAACCGGAAGAGAGGTTTGTAATACCCTAAACATGATTCCAGCATTTTTGTAATCAAATAAATCTCATTTCAATTCATTAAGAAAAGAAGTAAAATACAGATGAATTTAATTACACTACACTAACTATATTATTGACAAAAACAACAACACTGATACACAATGATACTTTGCTGGGAAAAGTAGATATTGTGTAGACCTTTTTTTAACGGAACTGTACCCGATTTAATAGTTGTCATAGAGTAGTAAGTAAGAAGTAAGATGCTAATATAAACACACAGTTGTAATAAACACAAATTTTATGGCAGAAATGCTCAGTACGTGTCTAGCAATGATTTATGAACTTAAAAACAGCTCAGGCGATCTCCGGAGCACTACCTATGATGTTACAAATTTGGGTGCTTTTGTGAGACTAAGATGGAAGAGGACTTACAGGATTAATGAAACTAACATAAATGTAGATATACAACTCTGGGCATGCTTTTGATGAGTGAACAAACAATGTTATGTCAATTTTGCATACTGTGTGACCTTCAAATATGTTGAAAAAATATTTTTATCGGAAGGTGAGGAAGTCTTCTCCTACTTTGGAAGTACATTTTTATATTGAACTACATTGCTTGATGAAAAGTGGGCTAATGTAATCAAAGTTGGCCTGATTTGTGTTCAGCCTGAGCTGGTGCCATTACTCCTACAGGGGGCCTTTGTCCTGGGCTACGTGACGTTATCTGGATGCTGTTCCCTTGCCACCGCCGGCTTCTCTGCCTGGCATTAAAAGCCACATTAAACTTTAACAATGCAATGTTATTGCCATTTATTAGAGCAAGCCCCTCCATAATTGAGTTACAGACGGGCTGAGAGGAGAGACATGCCTGGCTTATAAATCACCCCGGCACATTGTTGGAATCTGGCAAAGCTGCTTTAAAGGGCAGTGACGACAGTGTAAGTGAAGCTATTGTAATATCTGATGTGTTTTGTATTGATACGGCGTTTACTCCAAATATGTCGGCCAGTACAATGGGGCGAGCGATGTTTCCGGCGCTAAACAGGATCAGCGTGACAGTGCTGGAGGGAGCGGGGGAGAAGGGGGTGGATGAGAGCCCCTAAGTGAGTCTTTCATTTGTATGCCAGCGGATGGGCTGAGAGGCGTGTTGTTAAAAGATAAGCACTGGCCTCGGAGGTTACTGAAGACTAACAGAGGGCCCGGCTCTGCGTGTTACTACAGCGTTATCAGAGCCGCTCCACTGTGCTCCACAATAACACCACGGCAGATAGGCGGCGTGACATGGACGAAGCTGTGGAACATGCTGGTGCTATGCGCGCATTCGGAAGCAAAAACACATTTTACAACTAAAAATAAGCGACAATGACAATTTAGACCTCCACCCAGTAAAGATTTAGTTCCAATCGGACATCACTAATGTCTTTTGGGTTATAGACGGGGGAAGGCAAAATTAATATGATTATTGTGCATATTTTTATTGTAATTAACACATTTTAGTGTTAGGAATATTGTGAGAAGTTACGATTTTAAAATGATTCACACAAGGCCTGCCAAGAATGTATTTTTTTTGCCTCTAAAAATATCTTTATCAATTATATTATTCAGTTTTATACTGCTAATGCAATGTTCTCTGCTTGTATCTAAAAAATGATCAGTGCAACATCCAAATAACTTTTTAACTGTGACAAACTGCTGTAACACCTGTAAACAATAAACCTTGACCAAGGTCCAGTCTCAGAAAACTTCCTCAAGCTAATGTCCAGAAATTCACAGGGTCTCTTGCGTACTTGCAAATGCCTTTTTTAAACTTATGGAACGATAAGTCGATTTAGTAATTGTGCCTAACTGACACATGACAAAACAACAGTGAACTCTAAAATGTTATTTCATTGATACGGTCTTAATACACTACTATTTCTCAAGACATAGCTATATAGTAAATTCCTGGCCAAGTCACTTAAAGAAATGTTCCGTTTCAACATTAATGTACTGTCTGTATCTCTCATCCCCATTACCCACTACACTGTCCTGTCTAATAAAGCCTACGGGCAAAAATAATAATAAAATAAATGATAATGATAATGAAAGAAGAGGCAACACTTTTAAACCTTGGCACCATAACAAAATAGTAGACAATACCTAAGAAATTCCAACAGTGAAACCTAATGTGATATAGATTTCCAAAACACCAAATGTTAAAGTTACCGTATTTTCCGGACTTTTAGCCGCTCCCCTATATAAGCCGCATTTGCTCTATTTTTAAAAAAACGATAATAAAACAATACATAGGCCGCACCTTTTGTATAGGCCGCAGAACTCTTTCCTTGACTTTTGGCATCGCATGAGCTCGTCCCGCTGTCCCCCTCCAGCGTCTCACCGTACATTCATTGATGTTAAGCTTGCGTGCAGCCGCGCGGCTTCCTAGCAAGATCGATGGCCTTCAGCTTAAAACTTGCTTCGTACGAACTTCTTCGTTTGGGTTCCATAATGATGCGGCAAGAATTGAAAATAATTTATAGTTGGTAAATTGTCGTCCGTGTTCTATTTGCTAGCTGAATAAAAAAGCAACATCTGCTTCTTTGCTTAACTTTTCTGTAGTTTTGATTCTAATTCCGGTTAGTTCGCCCCTAGCGGTGAAAGAAAAAAACCACAGAAAAGCCGCAGCCTCTAAATAAGCCGCATGGCTCAAAACATCTGACAAAAGTAGCGGCTTATAGCCCGCAAAATACGGTAGTAGGTTTCTAAATAGACAGTATTCGCAACGATAAGAAGGACCTTAAACGTGCCAATTTAAAACCTGGACTGAAAACGTTTCGAGTGCGCCCAATAATTATAAAGTCTAATTTGGTTGAAAACATTTATGATAACTTTTAGTCTTATAAATATATGTTTATGACTTCCGTTCTGATCTGCTATGGCCGTCCAAAAGCAGCAGACTGGGCTGATGGAGGAATTGACATCCGTGATGGAATTGCTAACCATCTCTGAAGTCACCAGTCTAAAAAACAGCATCAAGGGCTACTGGTGTGTGCTGAGCTACCCAGAGATGGAGCAGAATACACCAGCACAATTACCTAATTTATCCATCAAGGCTACATAAAAAACGCCAGGATTAGATATAGGCACATCAAGCCCTAAGAGACCTGACCAGCAGCTGAAGACTGATCCAAGACATGTTCAACAACAACAGAGACCCGTTAAGCAGCTGAGAACCGAGCCAAGACAGGTTCACAACAGCAGAGACCTGATAAACAGCTGAGAGCAGAGACCTGATAAGCAGCTGTTGTCCGAGCCAAGACGGGTTCAACAACAGCAGAGACCTGGCCAGCAGCTGAGGACCAAGCCAAGGCATGTTCAACCACAGCAGAGACCTGGCAAGCAGCTGTGGAACAAGCCTAGACAGGTTCAACCAGAGCAGAGACCTATTGAGCAGCTGTGGTCCAAGCCAAGATAGGTTCAACCACAGCAGATTCCTGTTGAGCAGCTGAGGACTGATCCAAGAGACCTATAGAGCAGCTGTGGACCGAGCCAAAACAGGTTCAACAACAGCAGAGACCTTACCAACAGCTGAGGACCAAGGCAAAACAGGTTCATCCTCAGCAAAGAAGACCTGACCGGCAGTTGAAGACCGAGCCAAAACAGGTTCAACCACAGCAGAGACCTGGCAAGCAGCTGTGGACCAAGCTCAGACAGGTTCAACCAGAGCAGAGACCTATTGAGCAGCTGTGGTCCGAGCAAAGACAGGTTCAACCACAGCAGAGACCTGTTGAGCGGCTGAGGACCAAGGCAAAACAGGTTTATCCACAGCAAAGACCTGGCAAGCAGCTGAGGACTAAACCAAGACAGTTTTAACCACAGCTGAGACCTGTTGAGCAGCTGTGGACCAAGCCAAGACAGGTTCAACCACAGCAGGTTCCTTCTGAGCAGCTGAGGACCGAGCCAAGACAGGTTCAACTACAGCAGAGACCTGTCCAGCAGCTGAGGGCCGATCCCAGACAGGTTCAAGCACAGCAGAGACCTGACCAGCAGCTGAAGACCGAGCCAAGACATGTTCAACCACAGCAGAGACCTATTGAGCAGCTGTGGAACAAGCCAAGACAAATTCAACCACAGCAGAGAACTGACCAGCAGCTGAGGACTGAGCCAAGACAGGTTCAACCACAGCAGAGACCTGGCCAGTAGCTGAGGACTGAGCAAAGACAGGTTCAACCACAGCAGAGACCTATAGAGCAGCTTTGGACCGAGCCAAAACAGGTTCAACCAAAGCAGAGACCTGTTGAGCGGCTGAGGACCAAGGCAAAACAGGTTTATCCACAGCAAAGACCTGGCAAGCAGCTGAGGACTGAACCAAGACAATTTTAACCACAGCTGAGACCTGTTGAGCAGCTGTGGACCAAGCCAAGACAGGTTCAACCACAGCAGGTTCCTTCTGAGCAGCTGAGGACCGAGCCAAGACAGGTTCAATACACCAGAGACCTGTTGAGCAGCTAAGGACCGAGCCAAGACAGGTTCAACTACAGCAGAGACCTGACCAGCAGCTGAAGACCGAGCCAAGACATGTTCAACCACAGCAGAGACCTATTGAGCAGCTGTGGAACAAGCCAAGACAGATTCAACCACAGCAGAGAACTGACCAGCAGCTGAGGACTGAGCCAAGACAGGTTCAACCACAGCAGAGACCTGGCCAGTAGCTGAGGACTGAGCAAAGACAGGTTCAACCACAGCAGAGACCTGTAGAGCAGCTTTGGACCGAGCCAAAACAGATTCAACCACAGCAGAGACCTGACCAGCAGCTGAGGACCGAGCCAAGATATGTTCAAAAACAGCAGAGAATCAGAATCATAATCAGAAGGGGTTTATTGCCATTGTCAATGAACAAAATTCACAAACATAGGAACTTCTCTCGGCCTTAAGGTGCAACATAAAACACTGAGCAATAATAAAACAAAATATATTCAATCAAAAAGGGCATGCATTAAGAAACAATTTAAAATTACTATACAATAAAAATAAAAATAGGCATTTCTATGTACACAAGAGTTACCGTTAGATGTACATGTACAACACAGTTCTGCAGCCCAGACCTCTCCGGTCTCAGGTACGCTCAGGCAGAGTCAACTTTACAACAATGGAGATTCAACTTTTGGGGGTCCCTAGAGTGGTTTCGCACACTGTGGCTATGCCAGGAAACTATTATGATTATAATTATATTATATTTTCTACTGTTTTACCTGAAAAATTACTAAATTCTATGATCAATACTTTAACTGTATTTGTCATAACTGGCCCTAAGCAATAAAATGTAGGTGCTTCTGAATTTAATACCTTTATTACCTTTAATGTTCTAATTTGGCTGAATATACAGGGAGGTACAGTAGCACAGTGGTTAGCGCTCTTGCTTCACCGCAAGATGGTCGATTCCCTGTGTGTATAATATATTATAATTGGTTGCTATTTGTTCTCAGTTATCTGTGAATTATTACATTTGTGGGAAGTTATTACATTTGCAGGACATATAGTTCATACCCATAAACATAATACATCCATACAAACGTAGTACCTATTACGTTTGTAGTAAATTATCATGTTTGTGGGTTTATTAAGTGTGGGAATGAATATGTTTGTGAGGCTAACAACATAAATTGCAAGTTCAAGGTCAATTCAACAAGACAGAAGATACAGCATTAGCAAGTAAAGAAGATGGGCTTCAGTTATTCATAACTCAATCCATGTTTGTCCAAACGTTTGCAAAACCTATATGTCCTATAATTTATTTCACTTAATTTTTAGAAAACTCAGGCTGTCCCCGCTTAATGAATCTTCTAGCAAAGCCCTAAGCTGAATTGGCTCCTGCAGAAATTAAGCAAATCAAAACAAGTAGAGGAGGCTTGTTTTTCCCAGACGACTACATTACGCTACCATCTGTTCGAGGAGGCAACGGCTCGCCTGTGTGCAGCTGTGCCTCACAACGCTCTTAACTTCTACGCCATAAAGCCAAAGTAACACCCTGTGACACAGCACCCTGAAAACAAATAACCCAGGCTTTGTAACACTCAGTCATCACTTTGAAACTAAGAAATAAATATCTGTCATTTACATCGCCTTGGTTGCCAGCATCCTTCAGTTCGCTGAGCAGGCTGGAATTCACCGCCACCATCATCTCAGTGGAATAGAAACGGTTCTATCAGATTGGAGATGCCAAAGAGTTAGCTCATGCATCAAGTTGAAGTATGGCGAGGCCGCGTTACAATTGACAAATGTCTGTGCTTTCCCTCGTCGTTGTTCTGGCCGCCGTTCATCTTGATCTCTGCGTTGTTTTGACCACATCTTATTTTGGGAAGCTGATCCGTCTGCTGCTGTCTGGCATTGGGCAAACAGAAAGTGAAATTGCTTTGTTTGTGACATTTAAGGTCAGCTAGTATACTTTATTTGAGAACATAAATGGATGTAAGAATATATATAAAATGTATTCGGCATTAAAACAAAGTAAAGTCTTCATGTTCTGTTTTTTAAGGATTATGGATGCTCAATGATTTGCATTTACCCAAAAACGAGATAAAGATTGTTTTATTCGTCCACTTTTGTCATAGAAAGCCCACGTTTTGGGTTTTGGTGGTGTATCGAGCAGATTAAAACAGTGCTATATGACAGTGGCCACACTTTGTTCACATCTATTTAGGTCCCTTTGTTCTAGTCTTGACCATTTATTCTTTTTTTTTTGTAAACACTATAGGCAAGGTGAGTCAAGTGTCGTTGGCCAAGTATGCAGCAACAGCTTGTAATGTCAGACAGTAGCAGGAACAAACAATTTTACTGACTTTGTAGGTGCTGGCTATGTTTGATTACACAGATAAATATTCTTTGTTTTCAGTAAGTTGTCAAAAAAACTAACACAATACAAAATAAATAAATCAATAGCTAAACTATAATTGAGACAAGCTACTCATTTGAACAGGTACTGATACATAAATAAAGATGGACCTTTCCTGAATAGTTTTAGAAAGTTGAACCAGCACCAGCAAGTCCTCATGGTACATAATACAGAAAAACTACTGTTATCTTGTGTTGAAAATTATATTCTATTATCTTTTTAAAAATCTGTATCGAGGATCAAGTTGTAGTTTTTTCCCTTAATACTGAAATAGAGTTTGAAATTTTCATTGCCTACGGTGAACGCCCTTAGTTTTCAGTATATCACATATTTCTAATGTCAACTTGGTCAAGAGGGCCTATAAAATAACACTGAATTCTGTTTCCCAATGTAATTTGTCTTGGATCTTATTTGACTATCTGCAGCATTTTCCTATCCATTACACTCAATTTAGATGGAAGTGCAACAATGACGGCCTTATGAGACAACATGATTCAGTTAACAATACATGGTACAGACACAAGATTTGAGAGCTGGCCATAATTAGATGTTTTCCTTTTAAAAACGCAATAGCGGTTGGCAGCTACAACAATACTTTAATAGTATCGCAGCCTACATGCTTTGCACAAGTCTTGCCTGTTCACCCACTCAAACTGGATCTTAATTTGGCAGCAGTATGGAGTCAACATTTATTTACGGTATCGAAAGATGACATAAAACCCACCATAAAGAATGACATCAGGGTTTATTATTTTTCCAACAGGATTAGCAGCAGGTACCGCACAGCTAATGAATTTGTTGGAATGAGATCTGGCTGAATCATAGAAACCATTAATGGGTAACAAAGACGGATGGTACTGCCAGAGCTGAACTGAGATGTGCTCCTGTTTGGTAACAATTGGATAGACTCTAATGTGATATCCTCAACAGCTTTAGTAGAGTGCATTTGAAAATCATCTTTACACTCAATACCAATGCATCATACTGTGCCACTAACAGAACTGCATTTAGAATGAATATGGAATAAATTAGGGTAGCTCAGGAGGGAGATAAAAAAAAATGTTGCTGGCCTTTACTAGGGGCAGTAAAGTGCACCATGGCCTATCTTATTCTAACACTATCCATGTCAAGCCTGTTTAAATAGAGTTGGTACACGACTTCATATCAGTCAGGCGTTTGCAACGTCAGGAATTGAGTTAGAGCGACGTCTACTGGCTGCAGAGGGAATTACAAAAGGGACATGAACAAATTGAACTTTCCCCCGTCATGCTAAGGCAAGGCAAGTTTATTTGTAGAGCACAATTTGTAGACAAGGAAATTCCAAGTGCTTCACACAACAGGGAAGAAATGCACCAAAATCATAAAGACATTACAGAAATCACAAAAAATTTCTATTAATTAAATTTAACAATTTTGCTGACATGAATCATACATTTTGTCCGTGCAAAGTGATCCGCCAGATGGAAAACCAAATCTATTACACCACACTGGCAGACACTCCAGACACTCTTTCCCATATTTATTTGACATTGCCAGCGTAAGAGATGTCTCCGGGATGGGCACATCGCTTTTAGATTGATTCTTTCCCATGTTTGGCCCTCCCTAGACGTTAGCGCGCTATTTGCCTCTGCACACATCTGTACAGAGAGTATGTATCTTTTACGACGACTATGTCGTAGACGCGTCCACCTTACGTGTGTCGCTTTTGTATCTTTAACGACGGACCCAGTCTCGTCTGCCCCCTCTCTAGATTTAGTTTTCACTATTGTCCCAGACAAAACTCGACCAAAGTTTTTAGTGTTAAAACCGCTCTTGATCAGTGGGTAGGTGCACCAGGCTCTTCCTAGACTTTATAGTGGCCTTAGTGCCGACTGACAATCTAACCAGCGTGTGTTCTAACCCTCTCCCCAGGCATCTGCTATGAGGCACAATGGGCTATTGTGTTATTTACAAGTTCAATTGTAATTGTGTCTAAATAGTAGTTTTAGAATTGTAAAGAATTTCTCTAAAGAAAGACCTTTTAATTTTAAGACATTTTAAAAAGGTGCCATTTTCATCTTATCCATCAAATAGTTTATGACATAAAAGAGAAGAGTGCAAAGAAAACCATTTCAGTCATATGCACAGCCAAACATAACAGTTTTTAGCTTAGATTTGAACATTGCCAGAGTAGAAGCCTGTCTCATAACCTCAGGAAGACTGTTCTTGCATTTTAGCTGCACAAAACTGAAATGCAGATTCCCAATGTTTATTCCTGACTCTGGGCACCAGCAGGAGGCCGGTCCCTGAGGTCCTTAGAGTCTGAGATGGTTCATATGGCACTAGCATGTCCGAGATGTACTTTGGTGCTAGGCCATGGAGAAACTTGTACACAAGCAGCGCTGCTTTAAAGTCTATTCTCTGAGCCACAGGGAGCCAGTGCAGAGACCTGAGCACAGGACTAATGTGATCATACTTCCTGGTTCTAGTCAGGGCCCGAGCAGTAGTGTTCTGGATGTAGTGCAGCTGTTTTACAAATCATTTGGAGGCCAGTGAGCAGGCCTTTACTGCAGTGTAATCTACTGGAGACAAACGCATAGATAAGTCTCTCCAAGTCTGGTTTAGACACTATACTTTTGATTTTGGCAATGTTTTTTAGATGGTAAAAAGCTGCTGATGTTATTGATTTGACGTGGCTGTTACAATTCAAGTCTGAGTCCATTATTACGCCCAGATTTCTAACTTGATTTGTAGGTTTTATCGTGAGACTCTGGAGGTGACTGCTAACACTTTCTTTTTGTTGCTGTGGGCCAAAGACGATGATTTCAGTCTTGTCTGAGTTCAGCAGGAGAAAGTTGGTTTGAGTTCACACACTGATCTGTTGGATTCAGAGACAGAGTGAATCCACTGGTCCATATTCACCTGCCGTCAGTGAAACATAGATCTGAGTGTCGTCTGCATAATTGTGATAGGTCAGTTGATACACAGCGAAAATATGTCCTAACGGCAGCATGTAGAGGTTGAACCGAAGGGGTCCCAGGGTTGACCCTTGGGGCACCCCACAGGTCAGGGGCATCTGGTCTGAGACAGTTACCAATTTAAACAAAGTACTTCCTGTCTTCAAGATAGGACCATAACCAGTTTAGGGCAGTGCCAGTGATGCCCACCCAGTCCTCTAGTCTCTGTAAGAGGATCCCATGATCGACAGTGTCAAAAGCAGCACTCAGAGCTAACAGAATTAAGACTGAGGCTTTGCCCGCGTCAGTGTTCAGGTGGATGTCATTGTCACCTTGACAGGAGCAGTCTCAGTGCTGCGATGAGGTCTAAAATCTGACTGGAAAACATCAAATGAGTTGTTTATTAAGAGGAAATTAATCAAAATGGCAGATTAGAGATGGACCGGTAATTACTCAGTACTGCGGCATCAAGACTGCTCTTCTTTAGGAGAGGCTTTATGACCGCAGTTTTCAAAGACTTTGGGAATGTTCCAGATTGAAGCGACATGTTAACTATGTGAGTGAGTGGTGCTAACAAACTGTTCAGCACAGACTTCAGAAATCTGGTGGGTAACACATCGAGGCAGCATGTTTAGTGAACTCAGACTGGTGATGATCTCCTGGACAGTTTTGTCAGTTACAGGTGCAAAGTGAGTCAGCTCTAAGTGTGTCTGTGGTTTTAGGGTTATTTTTTGCATTGTGGGATTTATAGCATTTTTAATGCCCTGAACTTTGTCATTAAAGAATAATTCAAAGTCCTTACACTTGGATGTGGAAATGAGTTCTAACGGCAGCTGAGCTGGAGGGTTTGTTAATTTGTTTACTGTGCCAAACAGGACAAGCGAGTTGTTACTACAGCTTCCAATTATTTCAGAAAAATATCCTTCCCTAGTTCTAAATAAGATGAGGGTGTACATGTACAACTTCTTTCTTGCGCCATTTCCGTTCGGCACGACGGCACTCCCTTTTCTGTGCCTCGACCAAATAATAATTTTTCCAGGGCGCTTTCTGCAGGTACGAAGTTGTAATGAATGCAATTTGACGACAGAAATGCTCAGGAACGTTCTAGCAATGATTTATGGGCTTAAAAACAGCACAAAACACCACATCACAAATCTGGACATTTTGGAACAGTGTTTTTTTTTTTTAGGCTCAGAGGAAGAGGACTTGCTAAACAAATTCATCAAAACTAGTAAGAATGAAGCTAAATACAACTCTAAGTATGTTTTTGATGAGGGAACAATGTTATAACAGCTAAAAACTGCGTAAAAATAAAAACTTGGCAGACTAAATCACATCTAAACAAAGGATAGTTAACTTTCTAGATATGAAAAAATATGAAGGAAATAAAGTACATTTGTGCCAGGCGAATTGCCTTGACGCTATTGCGATATATTGAATTACTTGCTATACCAATTATTGCTTCAGCCGGTATTGCAATATTGATGCTTTTGCAATACATTTTGCAATCCTAACAGAACATATGTGGCACTTTCCACAGACTAAAAGATTCCAACAAAACGAAAACAAAGTAGTAAACCATGAAGTTGCCAAACAAATGTTAAACTGGTAAATTAGTGAGAATAAATCAGCTCAAGTTGAGAAGTGCTCTGGCCTGAGGTGTCTCTGCACAGTTGGGAGAAGAATGGATCTGTGCTTGACTGAATGCCTGGCGGTAATAAACAAAGACAACAAACGTGAAAGAAGAAACATCTCTTTGTCAGTCTATTGATGAACACGAGAGGCCATTTGTCAGCGTGCGCCGGAGAGCTCCTGTCTGTTGGGATTGTGATGCATTCATATAATATGCAGTGTCTCATTCAGTTTCTAATTTGTGGCGATGTGCAAAGATTTATCATGTAGCAGATGCTGGTGGTCCTCTGTTTCCCACAAACACAGGTGCGGGAGACGGGGGGGAAGGCTTTACAACAGCGGCAATGATGGGAAACAGCTGGTCCAGGAGTCCTTCTGTGTGACCTCCACGCATTACAATCGCCACCCGGTGAATAAATCTGTCGCATGCGGTTAGGCGCGGACTGTCGGGGCAATTTCCAAAACATGGGCCACCTCCCTTGCTTTTGCTAAATATGCTAGGTTGTTGTCGGCCGCAGTCCAAAGAGAGAAGTATACGTGGCTACTAATAGAAAGCAAAAAACATGGGTATCTTAATTATGGGTAATTATTAGAGATTGACTGCTGTTTTATTTTTTTGCCATGGCTGATGCCGATACAGATTTTTTCAGAATGTAGCTAAATGGGCAAAAAACACTGCTGATCCACAAATAACATGATGTAAAACTACTGTGAACTCAGTCAACAGTGCACTGCTTTATATGAGATTATTATAATTACAAACAAAATACCTACAGCAGTTTTTAGACATCCAGGCACCTGCTTCCTTTCAAACCTTTTAGAGATATATATATATTTTTTGTATTGGAATATTTTCTACAAAGATTGCTTCTATTCCTTTCTGACATTGCTCACAGGAAGGACAAAACCAATCCAGCAATCCGGCTCTGAACTTTCTGCCCACTTAAAAGTACAAACAAGAGCAAAAGAAACTTCAAGCAAGATATAATTTGTAGTCACTAAGGTAAGTTGAGGTCAAGTCTTAAACAAAAAAGTAAATATACACATTTAACAGTTTAATATTATCAGTGAATGCTATAGAAATTGCTTGCTACAAAACAGTTTGGCAGCTCAACTCATACCAGGTTTACCTAATGAGTTGGTAATCAAAGCCGTCACACCAGCTGCGGAGCACGGGTATTCTGTGTTATGGCACGAACCCACGCAACCCTGCGCTCTGCTGGTCAGATACACAGCGCAGAACACCAAAGTTGGTGTGACACAGGCAGTCTACAAGTAAATTGCTCAAAACATGTTTACACACTACACATTCTTCCCCGCTACTGCTGTCACTACACACCTAAGCACATCAGCCTTCATCCAATTACACGTAAAGCACCCTCGTCTCTTCACCACTCGGCTTTCTGCTCGTGCAGCGACGCTCCTCCTCGCCTTCAACGCCTCGTCAGTGGGACATTCACTTCAGCTTTTCACCTCCACAAGGGTCTAGATTCCAGGTAAAAATGTATTGTTACAGTCTCTATTCAACTTCCCTCTAGCATACGCTGTACGATATTTTCATGTCGGAGTCTAAACTCCAAAGTTCTAAAGTCAAATTAATTCTATGTACCAGCATGACAGTTTTGTCTTACCAGATGGAGCAAACTTTTTATTTATTGATTTATTTTCTTCTTTTTAATAAAAATAGCTTTTAACTCAAAAACATAGACAAGACAGACGACAAATGCATGTGCTAGTCTCCAGTGTCATTTGCTTTAAAAGATGATCCAAACAACATGCTTTTTCTTGCTGAAAGATCGCATCAATCAAAAAAAGCCCCAAACTGATCAGTGACAATTCAAAACGATTTACTCACAATTCAGTTCAAACTTGAATCATTGCATCAGTATTTCCCATGCAGTCCTTAGCCAAGCATTGACTTAAAACCACAAGGTTCACACATCGTCTGTCAGCGTCATGTCGTCTCACATATTCTGTACTCACATATTCTCCGTACGTGTCCTGCACTACCGGCGCTGGAGCTGGCCTGTATCCAGCAGCTGGGGGGGCACCTCTGGCTCTCTGCACGCCCCTGGCACCCCTGGAGACCGCTCCTCTGGGTGCTGCTCCTCTGGGCACGGCAGCATGCAGGGGCGGAACACCTCCTCGACTTCTGACACAACACACAAGAAATATTTTTAGATGAAAGCCAATCCAGGGTTGTTTTGGGCTCACATCCTTTCCCCCGGTGGAGACTAAATGCATCAGACGGTATAAAGAAGGAGAAATGGTTAGCAAAGCTGGATCAGGTGGCATATATAACCTGCACACATGAGCTTAAAGCAATACTAGATACTATTACATGGACACAATTAGATGGCCAATACAAAATGTCCACTGCATTTCGGGTCTTCATGATGAAATGGTGTAATTGTTAATATTTGAGCCTCTTCTCATTCCCAAGGAGACATTATAAAAGCTACTACCATTTTCTGCATTGAATTATACGTTGTATATTTATTGACTTTTGTGTTGGATGTATCACATTAGCCAGCTCATGCAGCAAATGATCAGGGGCTATTATAGACTATTACTGTGGTCTAATTAGTAAGTCAGTCAATAATACATAATACAGTTGCAAATGGGAAAAAAATCACTGGAGTCAAAGGTATCGCATGCTTGATTAATGAGTCAAAAGTTAATCAATCTTGCATTTATAATGATGATATGACTATGATTATATATACAAATGTATTATCTTATCTCTTGGGAATTAGTCAGACTAAATCTAAAATTGACTGTGAAAAGACAAAATAACAGTAAAGCCTAAAACAACACTCGCTCACAATAAACACTCGCTCATTATAAAATTTCATAAATACAAGGTCTGTTTAATACCATTCTGTGGCCATTCCAGGCAACGCAAAAACATTTTCGTGGAGACAAGCAGGTATAAGACCTGACACCAAAATAGTTACATAGTGCATCGTGCAGAAAAAGATTCAGTTGCTGTCATCTGGACGTTTTAACTCTCATACAAGAGTTATTCTCAATCTGTGGATCTAGTCTGAGAACTCGGAATATTTATCCTACTCTGAGTAAGTCCAGCCCACCGGGCTTGTTTTTCTTTACACGGAGTTTCACCTGAAACCAATATTCTTTGTTTCCCTAACAGCACTGTAATGGACAATAGCAATCCTATTGTTACCTGGCTGCAGCTCCCTCATCATCGAGTACCTGATTAGCATCAGAATGGCCAGGGCTGAACCCGCCCCATGGCTTGCTGCTGTACACTGCCGAAAGATTGACCTTAAACCTCCATTTCTGTTTTAAGAGGAATTCGCTTTTTCAACAAAAATGCCCTCCTTACCTCCCCTTTAAACCACCTCTTCTCCATGCCTTTAATTCACATTTGTACCTCTATGTCAGGATAACCGCATTAGATTCATGCCATCCAAAATTGACGGCCACCAAATCACAAATTCAAATTTAAAAAGGGCAATAAACCTTTTCTGATTCTGATTAAACAGGTTGAGGTGAAGTGCTTTGCCCCAGAATTTGAACTAGCAACCTTCTGACTACATGCTGCACTCGAAAACTGTGACCACATTAAACATGTATCCTTTTTCTTAGTACCTTTTTTCTTATGTGAACTAATCAAACAACTTGGAAAGCCTCAATAATTCTTATTAAGTTGCTACATAATAAATTAATAATAATTCATATTACATTTAAGTACGTTGAAAAACCCAGACAAAATGACTGAACATCAACAGAGAACGTGACAACTGCCAAGTATCCTTGGCACTTTTCAGCCATGGTAAAAAAAAAAAAAAAAAAAACATTAAATATTGAAGGTTTCTGCGTTTTCTCGTCCCCCTCCAGTAACCAGAATGATTGTCGGTATAAGTCCAGCTCTGGTTCGGATCCGTTGAGCAGTGGGCGGCTTTGAGTGGGAGGAGGGAGAGGAACCGCGAGGGAGGAGGCCAACTTCCCTGAAGTCAACAAGTGAATCATTTCTCGCATCATGCCTTGTGGGGCCTGTCTGTCCGTTACTGCAAATACTGCCTATATGGATGCTATTTATGTTTGTTCTGACCGTACTCAGGCACACAGGTTTTTTGAGAGTTAAGTGAAGTATAAACGTGACGGGAGTGAGCAAGTCAAGTATGTCAAGTACGTCAGCAAGGAATCAAAACGGTCGCAAACTTCATGTCTTGAAAAAGTGATGTTTTTTCTTCTGAAAGTAAAGTATTCAAAGCTAAAAAGCACACGGCGAGGTTACAATGCAGGTCATTTTGTGTTAATGCTTTCAATTTGAGCAAAAATAGTGTCGAATGGAACAGCATCAGCGGCAGTTGAAGATGGCCGGCATCGCTTCAAATAAATGTCCGCGGCTTCAACTTCTAGACTTTACGCAACGGTGTGCCTATAAATCACATATTGCATGGGGTTACAATATCACAGTAAGTACATGCAGTGAATGAAACACATGTTAGAAAGTGGGATTCGTTTTTAAGGGGGGGGGGGGGACTTGGTGGATGGGTATGAATAGGGATTTGATAAAGTCTGACGAGTCTGAAGGGCTTCCTGAAGTGTCTGCAGGATTCTTTAACATATGGTAATGTATGATTCGGGTTTCCAGCAGAAATACATACGCGCGACAGAAAATCGTCTTTAGCAGAACAGAAATATCACACAACACAAAGTGACCAAACACTCACACCCCAATGGTCGACCTGTACGTAACAAACAAACAAACGACATTTGCAACATTACAATTTCAACCAAAACGTATGGAGTTGTATTTAGGTTCTTTTTAAGTATGAGTAGCACTCTCTAGCTATGACATCACACTGTTTTAGTTGAAGTTCATGAAAATCCCAATGTGTACTAGGATGAAACCCCAGGCGTTCCTTGAGAAATGTGTGGCTCCTAAAGCACAACTGTCAGGAGGGATTTGCAACCGAGAAACACCGATAGTAAAAACTAAAATATATGTTACTCTCACATTCTTAGCCTGCAGTCATTTACTACATGACATTAATATACATTTCAGAGAACATAACTTAACATATTTCTTCACTAATAATTGTGGAAGCATACAGTCTTGAAAATAGTTGCGTGTTGATTGCGTAAAAGAATAGCAGTTTGGTTTAATATGAAATTGCTCGTCTTGTTTTAACAATAAACTCCTCTTTTCATTTTCTGCGGCTTATCTGAGGCCAGGTCATGGACGTAGCAGTCTAAAGCTAGGATGCTCCAGACTTCCCTCTCCACACACACCTTCTCCAGCTCCTCCAGAGGGACCCTAAGGGGAGTCTTTCCCCAAAGTTCTTGACCGGAGGAACGTAGATTAACCGGTGATACTTAAACACCCCCGAGATACTTACGACACCTCCATAACCCATCTCACACAGTGTATCTTGTGTGTAATGCAGAGTTAAATAGATAAATTATGTTATTGTGATCTGTGTTTTATTGCTTTGTCTGTCTCCTTTGGGACTTGTCTATTAGCTGGAGAAAGCTAATTACTGCATCATTTTCACCACAGGATATTTTACCTGAAGGAATTCCAAATTTTTCTGTGTGACCTTGTTTATCTCCTAAAACTGATGAAAGAATTGTGCTTTCTTTTCAAAAAACAAAGAACAAAAAGTACGCCGCGGTCTGTTCCTTTTTAGTTTTGTACACAAAGCTTTTAGCGTCGTCTAATGGCCAATAGAGTGTTTTATTTGTAGTCCTGTTGGGTCTCCGGAGAGGCCGAATTAGTGTGGGTTCACAGGAATTCTACATAGCCAAGGGCATTTACATATAAAGGCTTTTTTATGGAAATTTGGCACAACTTGGCTAATGATAACGGGCATTTACTATTATTACTACTACAGGCTATAGTGTCTGTCTGTTGAAACACATTAGATCTGGTTCAAATATGGAGTAGATTGCCTATTTAACAGCAAATGAAAAATTGATGTTGGATAACCGAAATTTGGGGAACATTAATGCTTTTGGCACTACAAGCGTTTTGAACATTTAAAAATAAAATTGGTTATTGGATTTTATGCACATTACGCAGAGAAGTTGTTGAATAGTTTTGTTTTTTTTAAAGTTGAGGAAATTGTCCTTTGCACATCTGTTCCTTAAAACAGGTGCGTAGGAGGGGTATAGTAGGTCCACAGCAATCTCTGGCACTCCCACACGCTGACTGGCAGGCATTTTTTGTTTTCTACAGCGAAATGTTTTCCCGACTTCGAAATAAATGTGACAATTGAAAGTTATATTGTGTGGGAGTTGTATTGTGTGTTCAAACATGGATTGGCACAGGTAATAGGCCTCAGATTTAATCATTTAAACTAGTGATGGGCGATACCACAGATTTTTTATTTGATCCAATACCAAGTATTGATATGGCAAATATCGTGATAACAATCTGATGCCGATACCAATGAATTTTGCACCGAAATGCATTGAAACTCCTCAACTATAAACAATTTTATGGCATCATTATTTTCTTTCACCCTTTGCTTGAACTAGTATGAATAGTAAATACATGTGCAGATAACCCAAACTATGAACAATGTATTACAAAAATATTAGAACATTTATAAAAAAAATTAAATTCACAAAAAGGTTTTAGAAATGTTATTTAGTCCTTATTGATGCCTCTGTCAGTATCAGTATTGGGTATCAATCTACCAATCACTCATTTAAACTACTTATTATACAATCATTATGGAGTTTTTGCAATTAAAATGTTAAAATTAATTAGTAAATAAATGACAATGACACAAACGAGTAAAACTAATCGAATAAAAACATTAAAAGTCAAATTCTAGGTTTAAATTGTTCAGTTAAACAAATTTAAAAGGTTTTGAAGTGTACAAATATGAGAGCATTAAGCTCTAAAACAGTGGTTCTCAAACTTCTGGCTACCCACTTTTTCTAATCGGTCAACTCTCGTGACCATACACCCCTCCCCATTTTTCTCCCGGTCTTTTTTTGAAAGTGAACTGGACTATGAGTGTAATATTGAGAAATAGGCTTTTCATCTGTACATTTAAGCCACTGTACTGCTGTTAGTGACAGACAAGTGTTTCACTTTTGCATTTGGCGAGGGAAACTATTCCAGTATCTGCACCGTGTCACAAGCACACGACACAGAACAAGGAACATGAAGGACAGGAAACTGACAAGCGTCTGACGGTCACTACTGTCCTCTCTGATGCGTGGACAAAGTGTGGGTCAGTCAGTGTCCACAGTTCTGTCCACGGCGCTGCGCTCTGTGTGCGGGAAAAACTGGGAGTTTGCATCTCTCCTTCGCATCCTTTCTTTTTCCCTCTCGCTCACTTCTGTGTCACAAACCAAGGAGCAGAGAAAGGCAGACACAGATAAACCAGCTCACACCCAGAGAGATAGTGGAGAGAGGGGACAGTGAGGACTGCACAGACTTGTTCCATGTTAAGCAACAAAATGCGGCTGGTTTTATTACACTCAGTCTTATATTTATGGAAAAAGGAGCCAAACGAGGAACTGAATTAAGACATGCAAATGCAAAGATACTGGAGCGCGGATGTACGAGATGCGGTTAGCATTTTATAACCCGTCCCAACCTGCAATTAAATTAGAATTAGAAAACCTGACCTGTGGGTGAAAAGACAACCTGCGCATCACTAGTTTCCACAACGCGGCGCTCTGTGTGCGGCTCGGGCTATCAACTGAGACAGAGGCAAGTTTCTCCGCATCTGCACGGGTTAATATTGGTCATTTATGTTTCGGAAAAATATTGAAACTCATAAACATCCTCGATCTATAACTGATGCACAAACAGCACCACCTCAACCTCAGGCCGAAGTGTGTGTGAGATAGAGAGAGGGGAAAGGGGACAAAAGAACTGCGGCTCGTCTCATCACTCGAAAAAGACTTTCAGCATTACCAGTTTTGAAAATAAGTTGGTATTTTATGTGTTTGTGGAGGAAATTAACTTTGGCAGAGGAGCTGCGTCTAAACGCCCATTCACTTCACACGAGCCATCCCGGTCTAGTTTGAGAATCAATGTTCTAAAATGTAGTTGAGAGGACAGTGACGGCATTATGAATAGGCACATTAGAGGAACAACTTATTTGTGATGCAACTTCTCCCGATACCTGTAAAGCAAGAGGCCCATGGAAAGTAGGTGATTTAGTGATGTTGTGAAAAGGGCACATTAAAGGTCCTATACTAAGCAGAATCAACTCTGTAAGCCATGGCAGAATGTTGTTGCCTCATCAAAAGCATGACTGGAGTTGTGTTTTGTTTCATTCACACACGTCTGAGTAATCGTGCATTATTAGACTATCTTCATCTCCAAAGCTCAAAGTGGTCATAAAGTGGTTGTTTACAAGGGTAAAACAACAGCTGTAGCTTCAAATTTAGGCAAATTCCAGGGCTGAAATCGTTCAATTGATTCGAGTGAAGGTGTATTGAGTTTACAAACACGGTGGAGCACTTCATGTATTACCACTAATGACATCACAAGGTGAAATAGAGTCTTTTCAGCTTGGGAGAAGAACATATATGCAGGGTTTGTTTAACATGTGTGAAGGAAACAAAAAGCAACTCCAGGTATGTTTTTGATGAGGAAACATTACATCAGAGATGAAAAAAAAAAAAGAGTGTAATATAAACCCTTTAAGTTAGTGCATGGGAGAAAAGTGAAAGCAATGCAGCGGAGGATAAAGTAAAGTTGTAGTCTTATCTTTTATATGCTCGATGAAGACGTATAACTCGGATTGGATTACATTTGCAGCCCGATATAACCCTTTCCATATAATAACCTCGAGAAAAGACAAAACTGATTGCCTAGAATCCCTGCAGTGTTCCACATAAACAAAAGCAAACATACTGTCACTAATATGTTTTCCTGTTAAGATTTTGTTTTTACTCACTGCTCCATGGAGAGAAAACGCAGCTCTTCTTTTCCCAGTTCGGGCCAATAAACTCAGGTAAATAAGCGGAGTGTAACTTTCAGTCATAACAGCTTTTGTTTTTAGAGGTATGTGTGTGCCAATCATCTGTGCTTTGGCTTATCTCCTATATTAGTGCTCATGTGCAGTTAGTTTGAAATACGGAGTTCATTTTGCACCTTCAAAAGACAGGTTTTTCCGCAAGTTTATTGTAGTCTAGGAGAAATGTAACTGCCACAGAATCCGCAGGTCGCTGTATTGTTGTATTTATTTTCTTCAGGGGAAATAATGTTAGATATTATTCTTTTAGGCTGCCAACAACCCACAGTGTTGTTGAATTATTTATGTTTTGTTTAAAAAAAAAGTTGGGACTGAAAATAAAATTGCAAAAATGTATCAGTCAACTACGCATTCAATATTGAAATACAGACAGGAATTTATTTATTCTTGGCTGCGTTTGCTTTGGTAGAGCAACATTTAACAGCAGCACAGATGTCACTTGTCACCATGTGCCTGGTAACCAAGGTTTTATAAAATGGTTTTGTCCTATGTGCCGTGGCCATTCTGAAAGCAGCTGGGTTTACAACATGATAGAGAAATTAATACTATGATGATTTACTGTGATTGCTAACAAAGTCGAATACGTATGTTTTAATATTTCAATATTTTATGCTATTTGTGTTCGTAAAGCAAAGATTATTTTCTGCCTTGATAGACTTAAGATTCTTTTTATGGAACGATTGTTATCTCGTCACTATTTGCGATATTGTTTGGTACTATAAAAACAGCATCCCCTAGTGCTATTTCTGTAGTCACATCACAAAGACGGGAAAACAAAATGCGAGTCAGGGTGGCAAATCAGTCTGAAACTTGCTGAGCTAAATGTCAGATCCTTATGTAACAAATCATTCTTAATTAATGATTTTATTTCTCTTATAATCTTGATTTTATGTTTTGAACTGAAAAATGGTATGACAAAAACACGGGAAAGTTTAGTTCTAATAGAGTCTGCTCCACCCAACTTTAAGTTTGAATCTGAAACACGAGAAAACAAAAAGGGAGGTGGTGTGTGTGCTTTTGTTAGAGATGAAATAGTTACCCACAGGTTGTCCTGGGGTGTTTTCAACATTTGAGTACGTAGCCTTTAAAATTGAGCTTAAACAGTCTCCATCCATTCTCTTCATTATTTTATACAAACCTCCCCAACACTGCCAAGTTTTATTGATGATTTTACTGAGATGCTTTCAGTTGTATGCACAGACTTTGATGGTCATAACAGGTGATTTCAATGTTCATGTTGATAATATTTGTGACAGAAACGCTAAAGAGCTTCATGCTGTCCTTGAAACTTTCTGTCTTACTCAGCGCGTGAGTGGCCCCACCCACAGACACCCACAGGCACACTCTAGACTCTAGAGTGTGCCCAAAATGTGTGTCTAGAGCTTCTAATTACAAAGGGGGTTAATATTTCAAACGACAATGTGGTCGATGTTGCTCTTTCTGATCACTTCTGTGTCTTCTTTGACCTGTCTATTTTTCCCAAACCACGGCTGGTGGCCTGCAGTTCGGAGGAGACACATAAATGACGGCACAGGAAAACTGTTTATGGAAATGATAACATTTGAAAATGTCTCTTGTTCTAATGTAAATGATTTGTTGAACTCCGTTACATCTAGTGTTTTATGTGTTCTCGACACCATTGCCCCTATGAAGGCTAAAATTGTTAAAAATAAGCAGAAGGCGCCATGGAGAAATGATGATTCAGGGCACAGAAATGGAGTGCCGCCGGGCCGAGAGATTTACAGAGAGAAGTTGTACATGTACAACCTCATCTTATGTAGAACTAGGGAAGGATATTTTTCTGAAATAATTGGAAGCTGTAGTAACAACTCGCATGTCCTGTTTTCCACAGAAAACAGATTAACAAACCCTCCAGCTGTGTAAGTGTAATGAGTTTGCATTATTCTTTAATGGCAAAGTTCAGAGCATTAAAAATGCTATAAATTCTACAATGCAAAAAATAACCCTAAAACCACCTACACACTTGAGCTGACTCACTTTGCAGCTGTAACTGACAAAACTGTCCAGGAGATCATCACCAGTCTGAGTTTCATCTACATGCTGCCTCGATGTGTTACCCACCAGATTTCTGAAGTCTGTGCTGAACAGTTTGTTAGCACCACTCACTCAAATAGTTAACATGTCGCTTCAATCTGGAACATTCCCAAAGTCTTTGAAAACTGCGGTCATAAAAGCCTATCTTGAAGAAGAGCAGTCTTGATGCCGCAGTACTGAGTAATTGCCGGCCCATCTCTAATCTGCCATTTTGGGGCAAAGTCCTTGAAAAGGTTGTTTACCAACAGCTGATTGATTCCTTTTTAATAAACAACTCATTTGATTGTTTCCCAGTCAGGTTTTATACCTCATCGCAGCACTGAGACTGCTCTTGTCAAGGTGACAAATTACATCCACCTCAACACTGATGTGGGAAAAGCCTTAATTCTGTTAGATCTGAGTGCTGCTTTTGACACTGTCGATCATGGGATCCTCTTACAGAGACTAGAGGACTGGGTGGGCATCACTGGCACTGCCCTAAACTGGTTAAAGTCCTATCTGGAAGACAGGAAGTACTTTATTGAAATTGGTTACTGTGTCTCAGACAAGATGCCCCTGACCTGTGGGGTGCCTCAAGGGTCAATCCTGGGACCCCTTCTATTCAACCTCTACATGCTGCCGTTAGGTCAGTTGATACGCAGCGAAAATATGTCCTATCACAATCACGCAGACGACACTCAGATCTATGTTTCACTGACGGTAGGTGAATATGGACCAGTGGATTCACTCTGTCACTGCTCCACAGAATCAGTCCAACAGATCAGTGTGTGGATGCAAAACAACTTTCTCCAGCTGAACTCAGACAAGACTGAAATCGTCGTCTTTGGCCCACAGAAACAAAGAGAAAGTGTTAGCAGTCACCTCCAGAGTCTCGCTCTAAAACCTACAAATCAAGTTAGAAATATGGGGGTAATATGTGGACAAAAGATTGGACAAAGACTTGAATTTTAACAGCCACGTCATTAATAACATCAGCAGCCTTTTACCATCTAAAAAACATTGCCAAAATCAAAAGTATAGTGTCTAAACCAGACTTGGAGATACTTATCCATGCTTTTGTCTCTAGCAGATTAGACTACTGTAACGGACTACTTAGACTACTTTGCACTCTTCTCTTTAATGTCTTAAAATATTTGACGGATAGCCTGAAAATGGCACCTTTAAATGTCTTTAAATTAAGGTTTTGTGATTTCTGTCTTGTCTTTGTGATTTTATGGCATATTTTTTCCTGTTGTGTGAAGCACTTTGAATTGCCTTTGTGTACGAATTGTGCTCTACAAATAAAGTTGCCTTGCCTTGCCTTCTCTAGTAATCATACTTTAAAAAAATAAATGGGGAATGTCAGGTGTTTTGGGACTGCCATATTGTTCTTACTGTAAATATTGGACTGAGATCAACGGGACACAGCAAATTTCAAAAATCGACATTCCATTTGTATCTGGTACGTAAGACAACAGTAATGGAAATGGATACTTTGGACTGCAGCAAACGAGGTATAGTAAATGCATGATAGGGACAGAGCCGACTGTCAAGGACTGAACTGAATTTACAAAATGGAAAAATTCACTTTTTATTCAGCAGACACAGGGACAGATAGGAATGATAAATAGGAGGACAATACCTGACAGACTATTTTGTTTTTATCTATTCATTTTTTATTTAGTCTTTTTGCTCTCTAGTTTTGTTCTGTTTGTTTTCTGTATTATTTAAAATAAAAAATATATAACAAAATAAAAATTAAAAATGAATGAGAAAAAAGCTAGTCTTTAGAGTGCTTAAATTATGATATTAAAAAAAAAAAGAAAAAGAAAAGAAATAAATGTAATGTAACATGTAATTTCATTTTTTTCATGTTGGTAGAACAAAAAAGAACCAGTACCATTATTATTATTTATTTTTTACCTTTTTAGTGTGCAGCTGAAGCAAGACAAAGCATTTTCGGTAGTGTGAGTTTGCAATCTGTCATATTGTAACACACTATGTCATTGTGAGACTTTTGACATTGCGATAATACATCCCTGTAATAAGCAGACGTAACATTAAATCCTTAACACGCAGTTGAAAGTTTAACACTAAAGACTCTGCATTGTCCGTTTGTGTTCTCGCGTAAAAACCGACACGGACTGATCCATGCTGTCAGGGACCAGACAAAGGCGCCGCTACATGTCCCGCAACTCCAAATGACACCATTAACTCTGCGAACGCAACCGGATATGCCGCTCATCCATTTACTGAAAAAGCTGCCTAGCCATTAGCTTGTTAACTGTAAATAATACGCGCTCCCTTGTTGATGAGGAGTGCGCTACACAACAACACAACACACATATGGCAGTGGTGCAGGGGAAAGGAGGAGGAAGTGGAGGAGGAGGGCGAGGAGGAGGATGGGGGGTGGTTACCTGGGGGGGCCCGGAACAGGTGTCCCTCTTGCACGGGCGACTGACTTGCCCCTCACCGCTGGTACCTTGGCGTCTTCCGAGCCTCCGTTCAGGTATGTGAGTTCCTGCAGCTGGGCTTGTCTGATCTCATCGTTGTAGTCCTTTAGACACACACACACACGAAAACACACGCACAACATGGCTTTCAATTACACTGGATTCAATTACAGGCTTTATCTACAGGCCCACAGCCCCGGGAATATCTAATTAATGTTCTTTACAGTAGTGGCGCGACCGCCACTGCTCCCAGCCACAAAAGGTTTAGATATTGGACAGACAAAATCCTCAAGACGCCGCTTTTATGTTCTGACACAGAAGTTAATTTAAAATAATGTTGTTTTTTAATTACAGCTAGAATTTGTTTTTGCAGTTATTATTTGAAATGTATACTGAAATGTAATAAAAACTTTATTGTTCAATCGAATGAAAACAGTTATAAATTAACAAAATGAAACAAAAAGACCACTTACAAAGCTTTAGCCCTATCTCGCAATGTTTAATAAGAGTTCACAGACATTGCCTTTGACTGGTACAATGTTCGTAATGTTCTAATGAGCAATACATGACTTGAATGTGATCATATAGCTCTGTTATTCATTTAAAAAAGAACAAATGGAAGTCAATTTCGACAGTGGTAAAATGAAACGAATGGAGAAACAATAGTAAAATTTCCCCAAAAAGTATGCATATTGAATAAAACCACACTAAAGAACAGGAGTTAAATCTGAAACTAGGGCTGAACTATTGAAAATATTGAATCGTGCTCCTTCTGACAAACACTGATTTTAATGGCTGGATTATGTTCAAAGTGCATCTTTTAAACCTATTCAGGAGCATTAGCATTTCAGAGAAGACTGGAATCTGGACTGACAAACTAATACAAGAATTAGCTGCCTTTGTAGAGCTCTAAAGTACAGGGTTAGCAGCTTTTATACAGAATAGGAGAGACTAAAGACTTAAATAATTGCAGTCTTGCGATCTCAATTAGATTGCAAAATATCTTGCAGCCCAATCTGAAACGTTGCAGAACATTACGCGTTCCGAATTTTTGATAGCTTAAGCCCTGTGGGAGACATTAATCATAACACTATTGATACGATTGGTACATGTTGTTGAATCGATACATGTATTCCGTAAACACTGAAGTGGGGGCCGAGTCTGCTTATAATTAATCATGAGATGTAAATGATCATAGCTGTGAGCGCAGGGCAGGTCATACATAATAAATGGAGGAAGAGCACTGGTTGGTATTGAAGAGATTTGGCCCATGTAGAGATGCTACCTCCTGTGTCATATCCCCATTTCACCCGAACGCATCAACGCTTTCGCACTGCCATGGAGAGGATGGATGGCATGTAACTGCTCCCATTAAAGATCGGCTTCGTTTTTTATTATCAAAATGGTTCAATAAAAAGCTGTAGTTGGCAAGGTTTTAGCACTTTGTCAGTTTGAGAGTGTGGTAATTTCACAGCTGAGAATGCTTCTGCATTAAGTTTTTTTTAATTTGTATATATATATATGTATATATATATATATATATATATATATATATATATATATATATATATATATATATATATATATATATATATATATATATATATATATATATATATATATATATTTTATATATATATATTACCAAATTATAATTATTAAAAACTAACTAACTAACTAACTTAAGACAAATTGGTCAATACATTACTTTTGGTACAGACTGATGGGAATAAAATAACAAATAAAAATGGTACAACTTTTAACAAGCTCAAAAGAATGATATAAAAATGAATTCACTGTACGACTTTCAAGCATTCTGGTAAAACGGACATTTGCTTCACTGGATACTGAAAAGAGTGATCAGAAGAACACACTGGTATGAGGAATTTCTTGATCTCCTCCAGCGCGTGGCCCATTCTGGCATAAGCTTCAGCTGGCGGGGCGAACACTTCGATGAGGACGTGCAGGTCTTGGTTTAGATGCTGGTATTTGGCCTCTCCGCTTTGCCGTAGTTCCTCTTCCTGAAATTACACGGAGAGAAGACATGGTTAATAGTTACAAGAGAAGACAAAAAATATTAAAATTCCGTAGCTTCGAATTGCTATTTTTTTCTGGCATATATGGAAAATGTATAACTATCAACAACAGCATGGTTATTAGCAACATGACGCTTACAAATGACATTTGTTTGGAAAGTAAAGTATAGATGGCACGTGTGAATGAAATACAAGTACAGAAGATAAAAAGTTAATTTAGCAAAATATAAAATAGATTTGTTGGCTAAACTTTATTCTTATCTTACAAAAAGAAATGGGAGTGGTCTAATGAATGTGCCAGTAATTGTACATAGTTAGAGTGTTAATAATTGAAATTGAATCGAATAGTCAGAAGAGCAGACAGCAGACAGGCGAAAGTGAGGCTGGATATATACGAAAAGCACAGAGGAGAGACAGACAACCACATACAAATAGTACTCCACTTCTATTTTGCTTCTGCTGACATCTTTAAAAATAGTCCTGACCGTGATAAGCACACTATACAGTTGCCTGACACGATGCCGCTTCCTGCACAAACGTCTTGGTTACAGTGTGGTTGTATGTTTCACGGTCGCAGCGTGCGAACGGTTCATTGAATTGTGTTATATATGATGTGTGATTCAGGCTTTTAGAATGATTATTTATACACCTTAGCGTTGGCATTGCGCATTTTACAGTTAAAAACCCTTGTATATGTATGGAAAACAAGTTAAAGTAATTCAGTCCTGATCTCTGAGCATGCGAAATGGCAACGTTCAGCTTGTGCACAGAGAAGTGAAAAAGCTAAAACAGTTTAGCATGAGGATAGGCATATGAGGCAGTCAAACTTCATGTACAAAGCAAAATTGTTATCATTCATTAGTTTGAACAAGGGTTGTCAAAAAATATCTACACCCAGAAACGAATCATTGATAGAAATTGTTTTGAAACCAGGTAGGGCTGCAGCTATCTATTATTTTAGTAATAGAGTAATCAATCGATTCTTTTCTTCGATTAATCGGTAAAATTTTTTGTACATTCCGTAAACCATTTAGAAGCATATTAAATATGTTTTAAAATAAACGTATAGTCCATAGCAATAAACAAATAACCAATAATAATTGTATTCTTAATTTCACATAAGTATTTCACAAAACAGCAACATTGCACCCCGGCCAAACAATGAAAAAAGGTGCGACTTATTGTCCGGAAATGATGGTAATTAACTTGTGTTTGTAACAGTTACAGTAGCTATGAATTAATTAGCGTATATGTCACGTAACTTAAAATAAGAAACATGTTTGTAAAACTTTATGTTGTGTGGGACCAGTGGTCCTGGTGTTTTGAGCTGTGGCTTTTCATCTTTTCATCCTTTTGTCATTTTGCAGCATTAGCTCCGTGTGCCGTTCACTTTACCCTCCGTGTCGTCGTGGACTGTGTTTCATAATTGCGGTCCTCCGTGCATGGATGTATTGGCTCTATTGGTATTCGCACAACAGAGTAGAGAGCGGCGTGTTTTAAATGCACGCGTGTGACTGGGAGAGTTTTGTTGTGTCAAAGAGCACGGAGGAGGAGTATGAAACGGGGAGAAGACACAGAGGCTAAAGTGAACGGCACACGGAGCTAGCTACAGCAGTTTAAGTTACAGCTCAAAACACCGTGCTCTTTCACACAACTAAACTCTTCCCAGTCACACTCGTGAGTTTGGAACACGCCGCTCTCTCCTCTGTTGTGTGTTAATTACGGCGGAAACGAAAGGGTCACAAGAAGTTCTGTGCGCTCCGCGCGCCACAGATTCACCTGTTCCAATTAAATATGTAAATGAAACGAATCATCGAGGCAATACAATAACAATCAAAGCTTTTTTTGTAATCGAATTACTCGATTTACTCGCGTAATCGTTGCAGCCCTAAAACCAGGCATTCATTTTTAGGAGCAATCCATACTGAGAAAAATAGGACAAAAGTCGGACCTTTAATTAAATTGTTTTAGAATTATGATCGTTTAGCCCACATGCTGAATAAATATTATTTTGTCTTGAAAATGATATTGTGTTGTATTGAGTCTATTTTTATTATCATAGTTGTTTTGAAATTTGTATGAAATATCGATATTTTCCTTGATATTGAGTTAAATATTTCAGTATTGTGACAACACTAGTTTAAACATGCGTTCTACAATGATTTCCTTCTTTGAAGAAATAATACATAGTGCATGCCTCCTTTTCATCATACATGTCAAAAATGAAGTGAAAAAAGGGTATAAAGGGAGCAGTCTTTCCCCCAAACATTAATCACTGTCTGAATTTCAGGAGGATTTACTGCAAGGAGTTTTACACAAGGAGGTCTGATGCACGGTTGCGGTAAAGCTGGGAGAAGACAAACAGAAAATATTGATATGTCTGTAGTGCGTCTGTATCCGGAGAAGGCTGTCATATGTGACTGATTACTTTAGTCCTCTCACAGCTGCCTGGCGGCCAAACAAACGTGCCGTTGAGCAGCTCTTCATCATCAAATCTGCTGGATGCCTTTGGTGTCATGATTCTTCCACTGTAACTTCATCAAAATGTGAGCGGCCTTTTCGGAAAGTCTCTTAACCAGACTCTGTGATAGTGAATTATGGTGGCGTGGTTTGAACAGAATACTCTTTGAAAAATAACAGGAATTTTATTTCATTCAATTCCACTCGATTTGAACAAAGATATCTATTCTGTTTGGAGATCTAAAAAAAAAAAAAAAGAATAATATTGATTTTGGAGATATGAAAAATAATATCCATTACGTTGTCTAAAAAACAACAACGACGCACATTTTTTGAAAAGGGTGCAAAAAGGTTGAAAATAAAAACAACAGAAACTTGCTGTGGTATCTTTTCTTAGAAGGGTTAGAGCTTGAATCTAGACCAAGACATTTACTGGCACATTTCTCATCGCATTATATCGCCTGTATATTGTCATCGGGATAATAAAACAAAATGTACTCTTAAATTATTCATACATACCGAGAACAATAATCAGATGTCAAACACTCCCAAAGATGTACAAACACAAATTCAACAGTTGTGAGACTAGAAAGTCACAGCAGTTAATGATAAGGTTACAGTCAAGAAAAGGTCAACTACAGATGATTATTTTTAACAAAAGTTTAAACCTTAACTCTAAGTTATAACTGTGTCCCAACCAATCCCAAGTGATCAATTTAGAAATTACAATTTAGCAAATATCTGAACTTAAATTTACAACAGGATTCAAACAATACGGGGAGGGGGAACCATCTTGAGCATAAATTCCAGCGATGACCACGGCATGGAACAGGATCCACACCAATGCAATATATCAAGCACTGAATGACGATGATACAACAATCGTAACGGGCCTCACTGCTGCTTTTAAATTACGAGCCTAATTGAATGATGTATTCAAATACACTTTTAAACGTGTTTTACTTGAACCCCTGAGGGTCCTACACAAGAATTTCAATGTGTGCACACACTGTGAAATATTTTTACTAGTATTACTCGTGGCCAAATGTAACAAACAACCATTTGTCTGTGTTGTCTACAAAAGGCAAACATTTATGTTATTATTTTGCTGTCCTATTAAAATGAATGGGATAAAATGTTAATATAGTCCCAGATTGTGCAAGGTTTGTGTTTACATACTGAAAACAAGGGCCAAAGCTTGTCTAATTTGCACAATAGTTATTATACAAATAAAATATAGCTGACAACACCTTCATTTTGTTGAATTACTGTTTAAACAGGCAGAAAACCGTGTTCCTTGTTCATAAATTGACCCTGATTTTGTGTTATTGATGACATAGAGAAGATAGAAAGATTCCTTTTTAGTATTCAACGCTATATCCCATAATTTTCAACTTGTTTTTTTCAGCTTTTTTGCCACTTGACTGATGATAAACTATGATAAATATTAAACACACAGGTGCTATTTTACCAAACAAAGTAGTAATTACAGAAACAGGAGAACCTGTCAAATGTACTTAGGATAAAAATCCAATTAAATTAAAAATAAAATGTTTTCTGATGGAACACATAAATAAGTACTAGTATGGACAAGTTAGTGCATCACACTGGATATCATTTTGCAGTGTATAGTTGCTGTTTTCTGGTTCTCTGATTCATACTCTGAATGTATCCCTGGAGGAACATTCAAAATCATTAAAAGCCATTTGTCATGATAAACATTTGCAACCAGTGGGGGCATTTACAGAGTCTTGCGGCATCCTGCTAAACATGCATCAAGTCTAGAGGCAAACATTCATCCCAATATTTAGCCCACAGCTCCATCAACGTTTGAGACTCTGCCCTCTCCATGACCTTCTCCAGCTGGTACTCCAGATGTGTCTTTCATAAGTAAGCCACATGTCTGCTCCACTGAACGTCCAAAGTGTACCAAAGCATCCTTCAGGGTAGAAATCTTTACCAAGTATTTTTGAACTCAAGTAGAGATGAATGCATCAGTAGCAGAGAAAAAAGCAGCAGGCAGAGCAAAGTTTGAGGTAATTTTTTCGGTAAAAAAACATCGACAACATACCATTTGAATACGAACTCGGACAATCATGACATTTGTCGATATGAGTGAGGGACATAACGTACAGTGCAGGGCTATTCAACTTAATTTTCCCGAGGGCCAGATTTCTCAGGGGGCCGTGGCCTCTGGTCCGGATAGGCTAGTAACCAGGTCGGAACCAAGACTAACCCAGAATCAAACCAGGTCTAAACCAGGTCCAAAGCAAATTAAATAAGGACTAACCAGCAAACAGCAGTTTTAAACTTGTGTGAATCCAGAATTAAACCAGAAAACAAGAAAAAAAAATCTACAATAATAATATTTAAGACGGGTTGCGGGCCGGATAAAATCTTTTGGCGGGCCTGATCTGGCCCCCGGGCCTTAAGTTGAATAGCCCTGGTATAGGTTTCATGTTTTAAGGAGATATTTAGGGTAGATGCCACATACCTCTCAGGATAAAGCAGAGAAACAATAGTGGAACAGCAGGGCAAACACTACAACACCATTCCTTTCAACTGTTGTCAACAGCCATCTTTTTGGACAAAAGCTTCTTCCATTGCTAGGTAACGCTTGATGGCAGTTAGGTTTAACAGACTGACTTAGTAATATCAGCCTATTAGCTCCAAAGATTTGGCTACCATTATCTCTACTAAGTTATGTTTTGTACTTCAAAATTGTTAAGACTACTAGACGATGTTGTGTTATTGAAAGATGATATTACTAAGTGAGAATCTAAGTAAGAACAAAAAGTAATTTGTGGGGAAAAAAATGATCTAAACCTATTTATATAATTATATAACTTACTTATATTGCACAAGTAAAACTAAACTATATTGGCAACTTAATAACTTACAAAACTCTACAAACTAAAAAATTGATTGATTCTACATTCAGCATGCATGGGTACACGCTGAAACTCTAAACGGGTCGTTTGAGTGAGGTGACTCCCTGTTACCTCGCTGTCATGTTTGTGTTCGGTTAAGTGTAGGAAAATGGAGCAGCACTAAGTCATTCCTCTTTCAGCCGCCCCGGTTCATTTAGACTACAGCGTGGTAAACATTGCAAGGGCTACAGGGGCCACGGCAGCCCGACAGAAGCAGGCCGGGGATTGTTATTGATGGCTGGAATTAGGACGGCGCGTAGTATCTCCCTGCCATATCGGCTCGAGCTGTGAGTGAAAACACACAGGTTGGGGCATGTCCCCAGTTTCTCAGTTTAAAAATATAATAAAATAATCCAAACAAGTCTTCTCCGGAGTTCTCAAATGGCATCTTGAGGCATATCCACGAATCTCTCTTCCTGCTCTCCAACTCAGGGGCATCTCTGATGTCAGCTAATTATAAAAAAACCTGCTTTTAAGTGTGCCGGTGGTAATGTTAATGATATGATAATGGGGTTAATATCCATAAATCTGTGTTGTTTTACGAGAGCAGCGCTGCACATAGCTAGCACGCCACTGACGGAGCGGCTGGGTGTCGACGCTGTGCTCGGGAGCGGACTTCTTGCGCTTCACTTTCATGAATGTGTCGTCTGCTATAGATTTTATATTCATTGCATTGCACAGGAAAGAGATAAAAACAATCATTATTTTGTCTTTACTATTCAAATACATGATTTGTCTGCACACTCTGGCAAGGGTTATTGAGATAAACACACAGACAATATTTTATTAAAGTCTAATAAGCCCAGTGGAGGTACAGAAGTCCAGAAGTTCAGTTTTTATCTCGACAAAAGAGATCTGAAACTAAAGCTCGTGATTTAAGGCATGAAGACCACAAACATGAAAGATGAAAAGCGTACAGCTATAGATTTCATCTGTATCTTATATGTAGATAATTGTAGATAAAAGAGTAGATATGTATATAGTGGCATACGGGTATAATTGGATTGATAACGATATTTCTGTATCTAGAGAATATATAATTCATATAGCAGACCTAGATGTAAACATCCTGCGAATCTCAATTACAGGCTAAAAAAAAACTAACTCTCTGTTCAAAAATCTTGTGTTGTGGTTGACACATATTAGCACGTGTATAACCTGGGTGTCACATGTGCCTAATTTACTTTGTGAGAAGCGGTGGGAGGATAATGGATTTAGGGTTTTCCAAATTATCAAAAAATCAATAACGGGATTATATGTGTGATACTAAATTTATAACTGATAAACGGTATCGATACCTAAAAGGGTCGGTAGCCATGAGTCAAAGTTTTTGTATAATTTGAATTAGACTTGAATTATTCCTGTGACTTTGTAGCAGGTCAGGTACACATTTTGCCGGGGCTGTTTTTTTTTTTAAGAGAAAGGAAACTGGTTTACACATTTGACATTTTGACTGTTTTGATGAATAAAATGGGTGAATTTCATTTGGAGTTAGTTTGTGCAGGTCGTGGTTTAATAAAAAAAAAAAAAAAAGAAACTGTATTGAAAAAATTTGATATATTGTAGAATGTCATGAGCAATATATCGATTATAGCATGTATCGCAAAATCGAGATATTATTGCACTGTGAGCCGTGTATCGCATCAAATCGTGAGGGACCCTGTGATTCCCAGCCCTAATACAGTAAAACTCTTTCCAACCATTATGTTATGCCCACTGTCATTTTCCCATTATCTCCTGAAAAGAAAATCTATAATTTGATGCTGCACGCATTGTTATCTTCTGCACCATGAAACCAATCTGCATATATGTGTGGATCATATTGTCCAATGTTGTCGCGGGAGAGTGCATCTTTCAGCCAGATAAGAGGAGCTGGTGATCCAGTGGAGTCTATACGCGCTCAGCAGCCCTCGGCGGCAGATTACAGTTGTCTGTTCCTCCTATCGATTGGCAGCATCTTGCCCTGGTTTACATTTTTTTCTGTAAATCAGCTTAGCCAAAGCTGTTCATCCTGGATACAGAGGGCCACTACGCAGCAGACCAGAGAGCTCCTGGAGACACAGCTTAGAGGAGAATATCAAAGAGCCCACATATCTATTCCACTGAGGTGAATGGAAGAACAGTCTATGCACACTTCAATATGCAATGCAATAATATACTCTGCAAATCAAAACCGAAAGTCCAAACACATGGGTCAATACTTCTTTAACTTGTGACAGATAAACATATTTTGTCTTGTTAATGGGTCGTACTCTTAAGTAGTCTGTTTCCAGGGAGCTGCATCTCTAAATTATACAATATTATACGCTAATTGAAACATTAATATATGTGGCCTTATGGTTTATCATTGGTAGATGCTACATAAACCTTTTTGCTCCTTAGTTACTAATACTTGCTATGTAGTCTGACCAAAAGTAGAATACATTTTGCATATATATATATATATATATACAGCAATTTTATTTCACTTGGCATTTTGAAATTTGACATGTACATAGATATAATCCAACCAGTATATAGATGTCTTTAGCTGGATCCACTTCATAGAAAAAATTATACAGCCTCGATAACTTGATAACGAGCTTTATTGAGACAGAAAAGTCAGAAATTCATGATAAACTCTGAGAGATAAAAAAGTTCCCCCATCTGCCAAACATTTCCCAGATCAGCTTGGCGTCCATATTTTAGCAGACTGTTAATGAGATCTATGATAATGAAGTATCTAATTCTGCAAAGGGGAACATGAACAAGCACGCGGCAAGTCCCAAAGACAGTAAGGTGTTATAGTCAGCGCCAAACCCCACTCACGGAAATGTGTTTTTTTTTTGTGTACGAGTGAAATTAAAGAGGGAGTCCAAGTCCCCGAGTGGAAAATGGATGAGTTAATCACAGCGCTAACGAGAAGGGGCCGAGCTAGAACGGGACTTTACATCATCTGCTGCTGACAGGACAGAGCCGGACACGAGCGGCTTGGAGAATGTGAGTCCCCATACACAGCAAAGATGTCTACGTTTCACTGCCTTTCAACTTTTGCACATGAAAGGCTTAACCATTTTGGGAAATACTGGCGGGGAAAAGAAAAGAAAAACGTTTGCAATTGTGATTTGATCAGCATTATAAAATAGATTTTGTTTTTTCTCTTTTTTTTTATTGTATTTTTTTCCTTCTTTTTTACATAGTTAGATTTTAGATGGGACCGCAGACAGGATAATTCGTTTTCAGCAGTGAACATTAAAATGTTATATTTACGACCTTTTTCTGTTGCTCAATTATTTTGTTAAAAACATTTAATGTTATTACTGTCAGTTAAATTAAGCACTCTTCTTAAAAAATAAAAACACTAAAATGGGTCAAGTGCAGAAAAATGCATGCAAATAAAACTTACTTTCAGAGCAAAGATATCAAAAGAGGTAAAATACTGTACTACACTGGGACATCGAGCATTACGTAACACATTTCAAGGTTGTGGCTGAAAATAGGACGTTCCAAATTACTTATTAAAAATGTTTAAAGGTTAATGAAGCTTTCAATGTTCCAGGGGTAATCTATTTTTCTCTCAGCTCTGTAAACAAAACAAAACAATTACAGTATGATTACAACAATTACTGTCCACAAGGGTGTTCATGGTTAACCGATTAACCGCCACTAAGCGCTTAACCGAGTGAATACATTTTGCCCGGTTAACTGACACGTATCATTTATCCTCATTTTCTACTTGTAATTAGAACAATTGCGCAAACAAATGATGCTCCTGTGCCCTCAGTGACGCCGCACTCTCGAGTGAAAAAAGGTGCGTGGTGCACAGTTCAAAGACCTGGCACTGTCACTGTTCTGCATTTATTCAATGCTGCGTGGTCCAATTATGATTAGTACAATCAGTATTTAAATCCAACTCATCCCTAGCTCTCAAAAACCCTTTGTATTCTTTTCAGATGGCAGTGTAGTAGGGGAGGTGCCACCCAAGGGCAGCCAATCAGAGCTGCTTTCAACACTTAACTTCCTTGTTGATAAGAAATAAAATAGTTTATCATCAACTGCAGACAGCATGCAGTGGTCTCATTTTGTCACAAAGGGCTGCTTTTTCCATATACTCTTAAGGAGAAAAACACAACATTCACTCATTTACAAAAAAAAACGTGAGGTACCCCAGCTTTAGGTCCACATTATTCTACATTTATGTGCCTAAAAATGTATTTTAGAAAATCTCAATGTACAATAGAAATAATTGTTTAACTAGTCAACTTATCGGAACAATATTTGCTGACTCGTCGACTACTTAAAATAATCATTAGCTGCATCCCTAAAGCAATGACAAAAGACGACTTTTGCAGAAATCAATAAACTCCTTTTCATCAATGATGTTCTACTTACTGAGAGTAGCCAGCACTCAATCCAACCACATACCAGGCCCGGAACAGTGATATAGTGTATGCCGTAGACCACCACTACGGGACATAAAGAACACTCTGACACGCGGGGCAGAAAAACACATCGAACCCTTGCTGAGCGCCGCATCCTGGTCTGTAAAGTGTCCATCATAAATCTGCCGTCGTTCTGGTGAAAACGGGAGAGCGCTAGGGGGTCAGCACTTGAGCGTGACATGTCTTCTTTTTCGACAGCGCCGCAACAAGTCTCGGCCATCAGGCGCTATTGATCTCCCTAATCAAAAAGAATGCGCGATATGATAGCGTGAATCACAGCCGTCTCACAAATCACGCTTGACAAACATAGCAGGAGGGCAGACACTGACAAGTCGATTTAAACAGTCCGATCGGCAATCAATCGCGTAGAGCTTAACAGATGGATCCCTTTTGTCCGTGCACAATCAGCTTCATTCACAATTGGCGAGGAATTATTGTTTCATAGATTTATGTGTGTTTTTGAAAGAGTTCTATAACTAAACTATATTCTAAATAAAAACAGAATCAAGACTGCAAACGGGCGCTGCCGATCTACGCTCTGCATTTGATCGTGTACATTTCTGCTCAGGAAAGTCAAGATTGAAAAAGTCACCTCAGAGACTGTTAGTTTTCTTTCTTATAGAGATTTTTGTTTTTGAAGGCGGCATGGCGTCTGTCAGTCACAGTACGATGTAATACAATGACTGGTGTGTGCTGTACCGAGACACTTTGCATAAATGGGAAATTCAATCACCATGGAGAAAAAAGAAAAGGCAGCAAAGTAAAATAAAAAATCCTGATTACACAAAGTGTTGTTTTTCCCCATATTTCCCATTTGGAATATTTCATGAAATAAACAAATTTGAAAAACATTCCATTTATAAAACACGGCTTTGTCTGAGCTCTGACTCCTTGAATGCAGAACAATACAGGATGTCTCACGTATGAAGCACTCGAAATCACATTCAGAATAGGTTTATTAGGAATAATTATTATAACATGGTTAAAAGTTGATTTTGCATGATATGTCCACTTTCAGATGGATATGGCATGAAAGGAGTTCAAGCGTAGGGAGAGACATTCAAGCAAATTGCCAGGTACTGTAATTTGAGTTGCTAAGACGAGCAAATAAATATGTGTTGACTAAAATCAGGATTAACCCTCTGGTCCCCTCAGGACCCTCGAGGGTCTTTGTTTTTTTCAAACCTCAATATTGCTGGCTGTGTTGAGGTCAGCCCCATAACATTTCTCATAGTATGATGAACTGAATCAAAATTTGAAATGCCACCATGTTTTTTAAATCTCATATCTTCAGTTCAAGAGCTTGAACAAAAGCTCTTTCTTCACCTTTGGGACCCTCGAGGGGACCCTCCCCATTTTTAAATGGCCATAAAATCTACATAGATCAATATTTGTGCACCTGTAGTTTTAGTTTCAATTTCAGTGCATAACTCTCATCCTACTCTTCATCTTGGCTGCTGAGCTCCTTTTTGATCGACTGCATAACAACCTCAAGAGCCTCCTTCTTTACTACAACCTCTACTCATTTTCTTACCCAAAAGAGCTGCTGTGAACATGACCAGAGAAGCGCAACCAAAAGGCATTTGTCTTTGTTTATTTAGGTCCCGAAGGTGATGAACGTACAGTTAAGTTCAAGCTCTTGAACTGAACATGTCAAAAACATGGTGGTATTTTAAAATGTTACTCGATTCATGACAGCCAGTTATATTGTGGTTTGAACCAAAGAAAATGCTCAAAAGGACCCCCGAGAGTCCCGAGGGGACGAAAGGTGACCAGAGGATTAAACTAGGACCTTAAAGGTGCACCATGTACATTTTCTTGTGGAGGGGCTAAGTGCTTGAGATGTTATCGCTTCACTTAGAATGTTCCACAATATGACAAATCCCTTATCAAAGCCTGACTCAAATGAGCCCCAATTCAAACTGAAGCTGTTCCTGGACCCTTTGAAGTACAAACAATTGAATGGACCCTTTGTGAAGATGAGAAGCTGTAGTTTTGGCCTCTGATGCCCAAGTGACTCTAACTGTAAGTGGGAACAAGTTCTTCACGGAGGAAAATTTGAATTCAAATCCTGCCAAGATTTTCTTTGGTAAATATATGAAGGAGTAAAGCTGCTGTTGGAGGTTTGGACAGACAATAGATTGAGCTTTTGTTGGGTTTTGACAATTCCTGAAGCAAATTTCACCAAAAAGATTTTCAGGCACTTGTAATAAAGTTGTAAAAAAGTCCAGGCAAAATCCATATAATCCAGATGGCAGAGTGAGTAAGTGAGTGGCTTTGGTGTATTTGCTTTACACACGGTCACGATGAATCTATCATCCGTTTTTTTTTATGATACCATGTTGTTTTACACTAGTTCTGATAAAGCTCGATCATTCTAACACTTTGTCCTGTTTTTAGTATTGCTACTTAAATTAGTATCTAGTTTTGATACTACTTTTAATATTGATATTTTTGAAAACCCTAATTTCAATATAGTTCCAAAGCGCACCTTTAAATTATTATTATTATTTTTTTTTTTAATAAACCATGGATAGCAGAAACCTCCAACAAAGACTGTGTAGACAAAGCTAAAATGAAGTTCAAAGTGAAAAACAAAGTGTGGAGTATTACCTTTTCCTTGTCTCTCATGGATCCTTTCCCGAGAATTGACATCTTGGTGAGGGTGTCCTCCTGTAGTCTTTTTAACGAGTTCCCACGTGGCCCCAGGAGTTTGCCCACAAAGTTAAACTGCAGAAGAGAGAAACACAGTCAGATCAATCCGAATCGGTGCGTGCGGAGATGGAAAAGCAAATGCTTCTTGTCAATCACACGACGCTCCGCTGAGCTTCTGACGGCTGAGAAGAACAGTGTGGGGGCTTCTTTGACATGCTTTTAACAGCTCTTACACCATCTCCGGCTTTAACGTTGAAAAAGGGAAGCATTAGGCAATCTGCATACGCTTTTGTTATGCTTACTCGACAAACAAAATCCAATTTGCAGTTCTCAACTTGAGTCAGCAGAAACCAGGTGTGCTGTAAAAATGTCTATATTTGATACTTTTGATGCTTTATAACTTGCAGTATTTTTACACAAGGTCAGGTGCACGTAACGTTAGTGAATTTCACCAAATGTCTCCACTGGGGCTGTGCAGTTAATCAACTTTTAATTGAATCACAAACTTTCAAATTGTCAAAGATCTGCATGGAACTTTTTCAAAGCAACAATTGTGATCTAATTTTATGAAGAAAATAATTCTGATCCTTTTTTTGCGTTTGCACCCAGCTCTTGTCTCAATACTGTATACATAAACATTGTAATACAAAACACAATTATCTAGGGCAGTTTTTTTGTTTTGTTTTTACAAAAAAGCATTTTAAAAAAGCAAAAAACAAGAAATCCTTTTTTACTTCACTCCCCAGATTTTGTTCTCATGTTGGAATCATTTTTCTATTTTTTTTCTGAATGCGTGTGTTCACCAGTGAAAAGAAAGCTGCAAACAAACTTGAGAAATATTCAACTCCCTTGCATTAGTAACTAAATTATCATTAGATGAATCATTAATGCCTCTCGCGCATTTTGGGTCATGTCCCACAGCCTGCAGCATCTCTGTGCTTTGCTGAAATCTCAAGTTCGCTCACTGATATTAGTTCAAAGCACACAGCGTTTCCGAATGTTTGAACATTAATAATCATGATGATCTTGTTTGAGCGAGTGCTGAACCCCCGCACCTTGGGCATAAAACCGTCCATCAAAGGCTTCCAGGCTCAGATGACTTTGCAAGGTCACAGCTTTTTGCCATAAAACCTACACACTAAGCACTAGTGTCCAAGGATGTGGGTGTCGGCACAAAGTCATAGGCCGACCCTATATATCAAAGGTAAAGCATTGCTGTGATGTCAGCAGAGATGTACAGTAGATGGGCAACTTATATTTAAACTGATGGGAGCAGATTCAGTTTAATGCCAATAAATATTGAATTCGACATATTATATTACATGACTAAACAATGGTAAGACTTTATGTTTGAAGAATGTAAGAGGACAGTATTTTGAACTTTTTAAAATCAATTGTGGTATCTATATGTAATTTCAAAATAAATCTGAACAATTTAGATGAGCAATTTTGCCAGTGTGTGTTGTGTCTCTGCGGTATTTTATCAAAGCTGTAGTTAAGCCTGAAATGTGTACGAAAGGATGGACAGGAGGAGACTGGGCCATAGTAATCCATAGTAAGTCGTTTTCAATCTAGTCACAGTATTTCAGTTGTGTAGTTGTTTTTGTTAGTAGTTGTAATTATTATTATTTTTTCAATTTTAAGTATTGTTTTTTTATATTTGACTTTGAATAACTTGTGATTACTATATATATTTTTATTTTTTTATTATCTAAGATTGCGTATATAACTACTCTATTTGATGAACAATATACTTTTATTTTATGCACACATAATCTTTTGGAGAATTTGATGTAATTGTCTGACTTGTGTTTGTATTTTCAGGTCTTCTATAGAAGCTGATGCTGCTTGTGATGCTCTCGTAACAAGTGTCCTGGTCACACCTCACCACCATGCTCCTGGACGTCCCTCAGAACAAGTACACCTAACACTGTGACATGGGACAGACTGAGCCCTGTCAGCAAATGAATGGAACAGTTTCAAACAAATCTACTAAAATGAAAGAACTTAAAACTGTCTGAAGAAAATACCCCCGTAACAGTCTGTAACAAGGGCACGGAAGGTTCTAGGAGTTTGTGTAAAATGGGTAAAGTCTGATTTTTGTCATCTTTAAACTTTAGCTGATATGCATTTGGGATCTAAATAAAAGAGAATGTGACAGATAGAAAGTTCAATTCTATATTTTATTTACACATTTCCAGATTATTAAATGTCTGTATGAGTCATTTTAAAGCGTATAACAACTAAAACGTGTCTAAATCGTCACACATCGGGGAAATTCTGAATGGAGAGTTTTTGATGCTCGGAGGGGAGAGGACTTTCAAAGCAGGATTCAACAAACTAGTGTGAAGGAAGCAACTCCACATTTGTTTTTGATGAAGGAACAATGTTAGAACACTCTTAAAAGCTTAAAAAAGTCAATTTAGCATATCATATGTCCTTTAAGCCGCTAGAGTAGCGCCAAGTAGGGCCGGTGGAAACGCCAAGTGGAGAAATGCTTAGTGCTCTGAGGCCACTAGAGGGCCCTCAAGAGTCCAAACATTTTTAATGCAAATTACTATAAAGTTGCATTAGAAGTGCTCAGGTGTCAACTGTAAATATCCCTCTTAAGCGATATATCTGGCAACTACTTTGGTTTTTGAAACAGGAGTAGATGTGGGCAGCTGGAGGTGCGCTGAAGCAACTATGGTACATTTGAATGGCTGCTTCATAGAGCAGTCATCAGGGTTCCAAGGGGTTCTTATAAAACAGGTCCAACAGGTATTGAAGGGATGGCATGTTAATTGCTTCTATTAAGAATCTTCCATCATCTATGACTTTATTAACCAGAAAATACTTTCTTGCATTCCTTGTAAGTCAATAGCTTCTCAAGTAGGTCGTCAGTGAATCTTTGGGTAAAATAGGGGTTAGTGGGAGAAAAGGGTTAGGAACTACTGCTTTACATAAACATTTATCCAATGTTCTTGACAACACAGCAAGCTCACCGGAGGAAGATTGTTTTAGGCAAAGATGGACATTAAAGAGGGGACTTGAAATATGTCATCACTTAACATTAAACCAATGGACTTGCCAGGATAAAACAGTGAAGTCTCAACTTTATCGATAAAGAATATATCTCAGTAACATGAAGACAGCATGGTGAGTCAGTTTAATACATTGGCTGTGTTTGATTGTTGCCTTTTGCTCTGGCTATCTTAGCCATCATCTATGTGAATGTCAAGAATTCTATCAACCATGATGAACTCAACTGTTCATTGTTAGCAAACTATAAACAAATCCAAACGCTGGCCATAACTTATGATGAGCTCATAAACTGATGGAAGTCCATTGTTATGCTGTAGAAGATAATAAAACTATACACGTACACTGTAGTAGGGTATTTAGAAAAAGCTAGTCAAACCTTTGATTGAAGCAAATTTAGTGGGTCATAGAGGCTTAACGTTTATTTGTGCATCCATACTAGGAAAATATGTTCATAACAGGATTTGCTATAGTGTCAGAGGTGTGTCTGGCAGCAGCTTGAGATGGTCAGTGTGATATAAGGCATGCAGTGCTTACCTCCCTTTTCCCTCTGTGCGTGTCCCTTTACCTGTGAGTTATACAGCTGTCTGACTCAACTATCCTGGCTATCAATTAGCTGTCTGTAGTAAAGACCAGTTTTGTTCTACACCTCACCTATATCTCTCACGCCTTTTGTTCTGAAAGCGAGTGCTTATTAAGGAAGCGCGCTCACCAATTCCTGAGTGAGGGATTTGAGCCGGGAGCTTTAGTGATTCGCTCTAATGCAGTAACTGACTGTTTTTTTTATCCTGGCCCGGGCCAATTCCAGCGTCTCTCTCTCTCTTACTCTCTCTCTGCGTTGGGTGCTATAATTACAGCCAGTGCTTATATTGGTTCACGCGGTGCTCTATTCAACCCAAGCCTCTAAGTAAATACCATGCCCCACTGTGTTGAATCTACCCATGTTCCTGCCAATGAGACTAAATGGCCTCCTGCAATGTAACGACCTTGCATTGATTTATATAGAAGATATAGTCACCTTTGCATAAGAGTGCAAGCAGCATATTCATGAACAAAACTGCGAACAAATTATGTAGAAAAGCCTGGTAATTGGATGGTTCTGTAAAGAACGGTATAGTGTTATCGCTGTTGCAAAGGCTTGTTAATTTTGCAGCACAGTTAAGTACAGCAAGCTGTCTGTTCATGTAAACATATTGTAAAAGAGACGCAATATCGCATGTGTAAAAGCATCAACCCATAAAAAGGTTCAAATGAGAAGGGGCACTCACCGTTCCATCGCTGCTGTGAGTCACCAAAAAGCAGCAATTTCAAAATCTCACAATACCGGTATAAAACGTGTACTTTTAAGTGCAACCCTCCATGCTCTTCCCATTTAGACATGCAATAATTCAAAAGGTTATGAAACAAACATCTTAGTTTATTGGTTTGTCAATTATTATTATATATATTTTTGTCTCAGCTTTTCCAAGACTTTTTGACATCAGCGTTCTATACTGGAATAATGTATTATAACCGGTTTAAAGTGGAAACATTTAGGTAGACTAAGAAACATATTTCAGATCTTGTATGGCTTATATTTGTATGTTCTCATTTGGCATAGATGTTGGGCCAGTGTTAATTTTGTCGACAAAAATATTTCGTCATAGTTTTTGTCATTGTCATATTTTTGCAGCTAAAAAATAAATAAAAACTAAATAAAAATGAATCATAATGACTAAAACTATGTCAAGTGGAGACTAGATCAAAGAACCCAGAACCCAAACCAGACCATAGACAAACAAAAAAAATGTCTGGTTGACTCAAATTATTATGGAAACATACGATTGGATTTCTGATTACAAAAATTAGACAAAAAAAAAACAAATTGTGAAAAGATTAAGACTAAAACTAAATAAAAAATGCTTGTCAAAAGGAATAGCGCGTTACACAAACCTGTATGAATGCGACAATATGCCATTTAGCAGCCACACTTGCTGCAATGAGCCTGTGGGAAACTGACTGTCTTTAAATGTGAAAAAACTGAAAAAAAGTATAAGTTCTGCAGTTTTGTAGCTACCCACAATGCCTCCAGATGAGGAAGGGCATCTGGCATAACACACTAACAAAACACAGTGGTTCTGCAGTGAAGATGAGTGAGAACAGTAAAACCGAGCAGCCAAAGCAAGAGTTCTCCTCCAAGACCTTCATTTAACTACATTAAACATAGTAAATATCTTTTGGTGTGTTTTTGATGAAGACAAAACCTGCCATTTATCGAGCCCTATTTACAGAGAGTGCAGACATTGTTACCACGGTGACAAAAAGAGAGACGAAAGGTTAGAGTAAATGTGCTGAGTCCAAATATTGTCCCGCACATCCATCATCTCCACCTGGGTAAAGCCTTGATCAGCCAGATCAGCCAATGCGTGCCTTGCATGAACAATGATTTGCTGTGCACTTATTCGGCCAAAAGTTGTGTGTGAAACAAACAAAACAAAGATCGTTATATTGGTGCAAATAATCTCACTTTAGGGTAAATGCATTTCACTAAATAAATAGTTCACAAAGGGACAAGAAACAAATAAATATATAGTTATCAGAATAATTTGGTGCTAATATTTCTACACATTTGAAGAAATGCAATTGGGGTATTGTGTTGTTTACCAAATTTGACATCACGAGCTTACAAAACACTTGCTATACTAGCCTTGACGTGGTTGTTTCCAATGCTGCAATCAAGCATATTGTTGTGACCAAAACAAGAGTGCATCACGCCCAAATCTGGTATCCAGTTAGGTATCAACTGATTAGGAATGTGTGTTTTTTTTATGTTGCATCCCCCGACACAACCAGCTGCCTGTCGCATGCAGCTGAGACACAATGACAATAAGCGCTCGGAGTTTGAGTAACATCAGTCTAAATCACTAATAAACCATGCCATCCATTTAAGTGTTTCATTCACAAGCAATGGTCAATTACAACTGTCTCCGAGCTACAATTTCGCAGCTTTGATTCCTGAAATGTGTGTTTGTTTGGATTTTTGTTTAGTTGGGGTTTGACCAGGCACTCCGGTCCAATCGCTCAACTAGGTCCTCCTGATCAAAATGATGTCTTGTGATCAGAAAAAGGGTCCCCAAGTGCAGTGGTGAATTCCAATATGGTTCGTTCTGGAAATGAATTAAAAATGAATGAAGAAATCCAAGGAAAACAGAATGTCTGCGCTTGTGTGCTTTATTTGATTAAAACAATCATGGCAGCAAAGAGAGGGAAGACGTCTTTTTTAGCCGTTTCTCACAGAGCACAAAGCTTCATGCATTCAGTCAATTCCCATTACAATATGAACATCTACCTTCACTTTTACTTTATCATTCAGAAACCTTTTTCTTTCCATCTACTTTGGGCTGTATTCCCACACAACCCCATGAAGACCAGACCCCCGGGGCAACACAGACAGTTACTGGCCTCACACAGTCCAGAAGGACTCAGACCCCCAATCAGCACCAGCAAGCAATTTTCCACACACCACAGAGTGTTTTTCATGGGTAAGCATTAAAAGTAAGAGATGCAACCAATGATAAGAGTCACCAAAATTGGCACACTGGTGGTGGTGGTGTTGTTGGAGAGGACTAGGCAGAAGTGCTAAGATAATCAGAAGCTAAATATAGTGCCATTTGAATCCCTTAGCTGACACCTCTTCTGCTCAACCAGAATGGTATGGATAATATAGCACCAGGCGTTGTTTGTTGTAGTCTCTTCCCACAGTTTAAATAGAGCTCAGGCAGATTTGCGGTCGATTTGTCGGACTAATGCTCGTAAATGCCATTCACAAGAATTAATCTAGACATTTAAAAAACGCTCCATATGTACAATCCTTTTGAGTATATGGCTGGCACCGTCTACATTTTGTAATCCCCGTTGTTATCACATATCAGGACCCCATCTGACTCCCGCAGCGATTGATGCTTTGGGCTTTGGCTAATGCTGTAGTTATCATTTAGGATTAGGTGACTCACAGAACCTGCCTGCACCGTGGTATACTGTCACAAGACTGAGTGAGAGGATTGGGCAGCAACGTCGGTAATCACAGCAATATAAGCCTATGCAGAAGTCATAGGGTGCATACACTATTTGTTCCACAATGAGGAAATTTCACAGTTCAAGAACAGCAGAATAGAAATGTACAAACAAAAATCAAGATAAATAACTATTAAAAATGTGCTTATATCAAAAGTGTACATGGAGAGTAAATATAAAAGGCTACAACACCAGTTTTTTGCAGCTTTTACATAGGTCCCATGGGGGGCAGGCAATATGCCAAAAATGTATATCACAATGTTCTCACAGTGCTAGATCACGGTTTAAATTTGACCATGATTTATGTAAACCAAGTGATTAGTAAAATTCACTTGTCATTCACAAAGGTGACAGGTGACAGTGTTTCAGCACAATTTGATTTTTATCAGTTTTAAGTACTGTTTACAACCTCCAAAATGGAATACGGTAACAAGTTTAATTGAGCCGTCACCCAAACTTGTCGATACCAGCAGAAAAAGGAAAAATAAACTCCATTGGACAAGTATAAAGAGGCATACTACAAGTGTATGAGTGATCACAGTTGAACTAAAGAGGCAGCGTGGGGAGGGATGGCAGTTTGAGTCAGCCACAGCAGAGGGCTAGGGTGGGAGCTCCTCAGATCTTTTCATCATACGCTGAATGCATTACTGCTGGGCTGGCGAAAGGTGCGCTCACAGAGCGATTGTGCTGAGGACAGCAGGGCAGGATGAATGGATGCTCCCAGCTCACGGTACTGCCACAGCACAAGAGACAAACCAGGGGGACTCCTTACACATTGTTAATGGCCCACTCAGCTGCCTGCCACAACACAGGACCTACACACACACTGCATGAACTGATGAGATGCACATAAAAAAAGGTTTTCTTGAGGGCTTAAAGCTCAACAAACCCCTCCCATGTTTATGTTGACATTTCTGTAAATATATGTACTATGTTGGTATGTTGGTAACTAGCTAGTTTGCGTATGTATATATATGTATATATATATATATATATATACACATATATATATATACATATATATATACATACATATATATACATACACACACACACACACACACATACATATGTGTATATATGTGTATATATATATATACACATGTGTATAATTATATACATGTGTATATATACACACATATATATATACACACACATACATATATGTCTATATATATATATATAGACATATATACACACACACATATACATATACACATTCATACACATACATATAACACACACATATATATACACATACAGATATACACATACATATATACATATATATACATATATACATATACACACACGCACACACACACATACACATATACATATACATATACACATACATATAAAATTATGGCAGGAGGTACTCCGTCATGTGAGTTCTAAATAATTGTTTGGGCTTTGGACAAACATAAAAGATGAAAATCAGACTTTGATTTCTCAACAGTGTTATTGCAGAACACATTTATACCATTACTCGTGCCAATACCGGAGCAGGTCCAGGCATTCATCAGTGCTGGGTAGGAGCGCTTTATCACAGAGAATCAGCAGCCTGGAACCTGCTGCTGCATGTCCTTGCTCGCCTCATTTTGATAAAAAGCGATGTTTGCCGAGGATGGATTCAAGCTCACTGCGTGTGCTTCTAAATGGCTATTGAGAAAATGGCCGTGCCACTTCAATGCCAGAAGCCAAAAGGTGATGCTCGAGGCTCAGGAGAAAAACCAATTCAAGTCCAACCGATCACTCTTGCCATTGCTACCTGTCAGATGGAACAAATTGAATTTGTCTTCCTCCGGTGGCTTGTTGAAGCTCTAACCAGCGTATTAGTGGCTCTACTTATCAAAGCTGTCAAAATAAATCTGTTTAGCTAGGAACCTGCACGACTTAGATCAACCCTTTGGTGACACTGCATACAGAAACACAGGCACTGCATTCTGTACACCTGATTCAGCTCAGGGAATGTCGATAGCTAGTAGACTACATAGGCTTCACCAATTAGCAACTAGATTGAATTTCAAGGCTATGTAAGTCACACCACCAAGAGAAAATAGCTTTGTGGTTGCTAAAAACTAAGATTAGATATCACGTCTTATAAATCACTGCATTGTATTATAATTACGTGTTGAATATTACTTACTGTGTGGGCTTTACAATCTATTTTTAAAAGAAGACACGTTTTTTCTAGGATTTTTTTTTATCAGAATTTTGTATTCCAGTGGCATGCGATCAGGGCAATCAGGGCAAGCAGTGATTGACCAATAAAAACTAAAATGACTGTGTGTCACAACTATATATAAATTGTTCTGAAATATCTCCAAATAAGCCTGTTTTCCCCTCACTTCTGCCTCTGAAGCTTGGCTCAAGTCAGTGTCTTTTAGTGGCCGCTACAGGCCGCTGGGCATTACTGCGCGGGAAGCATGGTTCTGATTTTACCACAGCAGCGCAGTCTGTGACCATGTTCAGAGGCCCGTTCATGCACCGCTCTCTAACTTGAGCTTTTAGAACCAGAGTGTAAAGCAGCTTCTTTTTGAGGTCTGCGCATGCGCTCTGAGGACCACACAGCCTCTAACCCATGGATCTATGCTAAAACGACACTGAATAAGCCGGTGTGGGAATCTTGGATGTTTGCCAGTTTGGCCCAACTGAGCATGTGCAGAGAAGAAGTGAAGAAAAAACGGCCCCAAGTTTCAAACACCGGCTTAAAAATTATCTTTTAGAGACAAGTAAGGGAATTCGCCCTTCAAGTGGGAGACCATGGTACAAATCCCATCCATTCATATTAGTTGTTTTTTTTTCTCACTTTTGTCTCATCCCCTAAATATTGCTTTCTGCTTGCCCATCCATAAAAGTGAACACACACTACTGTTGTATTCAATATGTATGTCAATTTTTGTTCATCTGCAATATGGATGGAGAATGAATGTGAAGAAAGTATTTAATACACTTTTGGCCAGTTTTCCTGTGTTTAAAAGTCAAAGGAATGTTAAGTCAAAGTAAACAGTAAATTTACCACCCAAAAAATTCCTTCTTGAGTTTAGTTTCTGTTTTCTAATCAATTGTCACCACAACTTTTTACTGTGCAAAAGTAGCTTTTTGCTTGTTAATATGTGCAGTGTCTTCTTTATATGGAAATCCTTAGTATGAAGTGACGACTAATGTAAAATGTGACACTGGTGGGTTTGACAGATTTCCTTACTTTGAGAGTGAAAAATAGCACCTCTGTGTGTGGTTTAGAACTTCAACTGCAGATTTGGCCACTTGCTGCACATTCGTTTAGGGCTGGGTATTGCCTAGTACCTCACAATACGGTGCGAATCCCGATACACGGAACTTGATACGATACACGTTCTGATTCATGATATCCCTTAAAACCGATGTTAAAAGTTGACTAAAATTATGTATTGAATAAATAGAAAAACAAAATGCATTAGAATCCGTCCTCAGTATCAGAATACTACTGTCCTATGATGAAGTCACATTTTCAGCTCAGATTCAGCCTTGATGCAGCAGTCTGTAGGTTCAGCAGTGTAGAGCTCTGCACTTGTGTGACTTCATGTTGCTTAAGCGTATTACGATACGCATCTGTATCAATACACGTATTGCCAAGAAGACAGTCACGATATATCACAATATTGTTATATTGAGCACAGCCCTACATTCTGCCTGTTCTTTTTGGCCCAACCATGAGTGACATGTGGACCCCAGCACTTTTACACCAACCTGCCTGAGGCCCTCCCACGGGGAATACCCTGTCATGTCCCAGCCACGCACTCACTGTCACTGAAGCCTCTAATGCAGCGCTGTTCTCAGGAACGCCGTCAAGGGCTCTGGTGAAAAGGCTCCTCACAAGGGTCAACATCACACAGTGTAATCTGATTGTATGTAGGTGATGAGTTTATATTTAACCTGTTTTCCACTTTTTAAAACAAACTGAACAAACAAAACTAGGCAAGAAGGTGAAAAGACTAAAATAAATACAAATTAGAGTAGCCATGTCAATTTTAGTTATTTCAGTCCAGTTCTTGATAGTCGGTTTTGTCCCTGTCATCAATTTCCTTGTTATTGCTTTTTTTTTAGTGCAGCCAAAAGTGCATCCCACAGATACATCTTTCATTTCCATTGTTGGAGTTTTTGTCCTAGAGTTTTCATTTAGTTTTCTACTGTTTTCTTTTCATTATGGTAATATTTTAGGTATTAATAAGCAATTAAGTTTGTAGACCCAAGCATATTATTGACGATTTGAACCAACTTGATTGGTTGAGGTAAAAATGTATTCATTGCACAGCTATACATGTATCATTCTCAATATCTTATGATACGTTTGTGTGTATAAACGTGTGATTCATAAAGGAAAAAGTAAAATGGCTTTCGAGTAAAAAACATATTGACCAGCATCTGTTTTGTCACTTCAAACTTTGGGAAACTTGTGAAAATCCTTCAAACGCACCACATCTATTTAAGATGTATGGCAGAAACTCCATATCACAAATTCTGTGAATCGTTTCATAAATATTCATTGACAAATTAATATAGCGCTGCATCAAAGCGTCATTGCCCAAGGTCAGTGAAATTATACGCTCTACTGTATATGATTTCTTTTATATACCAACATTGCAACTATTGTTAAAAAGAGAAATGCAAGCACTCTAATCGAGTTCTAGCCCAGTTCTGTCAGACAGCAGCACACTACACGCTACATCTAATAACTTAAAGCATCAACAAAATCTGTCATGTGGCTGTTGGGAGAAACTGAAGACGCAGTCACTGTAGTTAGCTTCATTATCTATAAATAACACACATTGAGGAGCTGTGTGCGCTAGTCTAACAGCAGTCCCTGGTGGTGTCGGAGGGGTTTCACTTACTTTAGGAAACTGCTTGACGGGTATTAAAACTTTCTGTCCCAGTTTCATGTTCTTGTTGATGACGACATCGATGAACCTCTCCTTCTCCTCCTCCTTCCCGTCATCTTTCTGGATTTTTTCGATTTCTGAAAAGACAAATCACATTTGATTGTTTTCAGAGGGTAACGAAAGTAGCATGGAATACCTGTTGCTTCTTTACCTCGTCTCATTAGGGGAGATGGAAGGTTTACTGCTCATGGTCGAAATCATGACCTCATGACCCCGAAACCATGGGCTTTGCAAAACATTTTATTTCAAGGCTTTAATGATATTTATTTTTGTTTCTGTTCTTCAAATGAAACATATATTCAAAATGGTCAGAATTTGTATTAGTTTGAGTTTAGGAATGTAGCCTTAAAGTATTGCGCGTTGTTAATGTTATCCAATCCATTTAACATTAATATTTAATACGAATTTTGGGCTATTCAAAACTGGGTAGATTTTCATATTCTGTAATGGAAGCTTCTAGCATTGCCAAATACTCAAATAACACCATTTGGAGAAAGAGTTCCTATCAAAAGTTACTTTCTACAATATGTAATAAAAGATGGAAATGTCAGAACATTCTAACACATTTTTTAAAGTCAGCAACAATAAAAAACATGCAACTTTTGGGGAGGCTGAAGTGAGTTGGAAGTTCTGTAAGAAAGGAAGCAGGGAAGGAAAACTTAATCCCAAACAGCAAAGAAACTGTTGATTTTCTAACTTTCAATCAACATTGATCAAGACAAACATGTCACAACTACAGCCCGTGCATCCATAAGGGATGCAACGATTGAATACAGAATACTTCAATACTGGCATCACAATTCAGTACATGTGTTCGCTCAATATGCACAAGGAAAGTATTGAACTGCTGGTATATTCCAACAGAGGTGGATTTTTATCCGTCAGTCACTTTTTATTTCATCTTGATAGACCAATAGCCGTTTAAAATGTTTTAAAACTGCCTTTGGTTTCATGTGCCATTGAATAAAGGTGCTCGTAATTCACACGCTGCCTGCAGTATGTTGTTTTTTCAGACATTACCAGATTGGATTTACTCAGAACAGTTTGTTTAGACATTTCTATGAAATAACAATTTCAGTGATTCGATTTGATTCAATTCAATTTCAGAGTTAATGTCGTTGTTACTGCTGCTGCACCAGCACAGATACACAGAAGAGAGTCAGGGGAAAAGAATAACAAATATATCATAAAATGCACTGTTGGAAGAATTGTGAAGATTTTATCTTTCTTTTATACATTCCGTATTGTATGATTTTGTGTGCTTAATAAACTGCTTATGAGACTGTGTTGCAGAAGTAAACTGCTGAGATAATCCAGCAGCCTGTTGGATTTTGGAATTGATGACCAGTAAGATAAACAGGGCAAGAAGAGTTGCTGGGAACCTAAAGTTCAAACAAAGTTCAACAGAGTTAAAAGATGAATGATCTGTGCACTGTCGCCATGTTTCCACACCCTGCGGGTGCGGCAGCTGATCATGTAACTAGGGCGTTTCCTTTTCTTAATAAAAGAGGAGACGGATGGGGGTAGCTTGAGGGCGTTCGGAATGAAGCGTATTCTCTCCGTCCGTCCTCCTCCGGAGTAATAATTTTGATTCCCTTGTCTTTCTTCTGTTTTTTAATATGTGGGTTTGTGCAGATTTTAGACCTGTCATGCACAAAATGGAAAGGTCTGATTTTGACTTTTCCCACAAGTAGCCTATATTAAAAATATAATTTTTAAAACTGTTCTGCTTTGAAGGCAACAATTCTTATTTTCACGATTAAAAATTCCGAGCTGGAAATCATACAACCATCATCAACCAGATGAACTAAGACACTCAAATTTACTGCTGTCATGCTGTCATTTATTGAGATGGTCTCATATTCATATCAGCGTTTATATGTTTCAAATTAGGCAAAAAACAAAAGACACTTTTGGTTTGTTTTTCTGAGACAAAACCGAACTGACATCATGATCCATGTATCGAGATACGTATTGAAAAGGGACAAGACTGTATTGTTACATCCCTAATCCAAACCAGTCAATTATCTTTCTCGCCGTCATTGCCCTGGGACATTTTTTTTTGTGTACACAAAGTTACAAGGATGTGGATTGGTGATTCTTCTAGCAGGGTCTAGAAAGGTCTCGACTTTGCCTCACACTCTACTTTTTCTTTCATGAGCGAATGGAAATGCACAGTGGGGACAGAGGACCCCATGGCGACTAGAAATACTGCTGCCACCCTGCTGGAACCTTTTGGGAGAGGCAGACTTTGATGTATTTGGAGATGTAACCTTGAACGTTTAATCAGATGGATAACATCTGTGTTTTGGTGCCAGGAAAATGGTTTTGCAGAGAGGGCAGCAGGGAGGGCAGCGAGAGGTGCAGCACAGCCACCACAAAGACTTCAGGCTAAAAGCTCGACAGGGGAAAGGTGAGGCAGCGGGCCAACTCTATTACACACGTGCTGTTGGGAGCACCATCATTTTGGTGAATAAAAATATGTATGAAAGCCTGTTGTATAAAGTTTGTTGAAATGGGAAATGTTCATAATTCATTGATTGTTAGTTAAATGTATGAAATGTGAATTTAAAATATTACAATGAATCAATTTAGAGTAGAATGTAAAAAAGCCTGATGTTGGAGGCACACTCTAAACCAGGGCTATTAAACTTAAGGCTTGGGGGCAGGATCGCAGGCCAGATCAAAATATTATTATTAATCAAAATATTATTTATTATTTATTAATTATTATCATTATTATTTATTAATTATTTATTTATTATTTATTATTTATTATTTATTATTTATTATTATGATTATTTATTATTATTTATTATTTATTATTATTTATAGATTAATTTGCACTGCTCTAAACTGCTCAATAAAACGTCACATTTATACTGCACTTGGTGGTGGTGGACGATAATGTAAAAAATTAATATGTGGACTGCATTGCTGACACTGTAACGTTCTATCATTTGCTTTCTTTCACAATTTTAGCTTCATGAAATCAAACGTTTGGAAAAAGTTAAAACAAAAATGGACAGTGCCAAATAAAAATGTACTTACACGTATAGGAGTTTAGATTGAATTGAAATTACTTATTGTTGCTGCCAACGATTCAGTTGTGACCTGAATAATCACAATAATCGATAACCCAATTAATCTCGACATCCCTAATTGATAACGAAATGTAGACAATTTGGGAAAGTGCTAAAATGTGCTTGTAAATGTTTTGGTTGAGGTTCAAGAATCGCTCAAAACCTGCATGGATCATAAAATTAACCTCAAAAGGGAATATTACTTTATACTTTTGTTTGGGAGGTTACACTAGACTTTGACTTTTTGTGGTCATTTTTAATGGTTTTAATTATAGAAAAAATACTAAATGTTGTATTTCTCAATTTCTTTTTTTATATATCTCCCACCTCTAATTACACTATCAATATTTTTTAAAGTCACAAATATGCAAAGGAAGATGTGGGGATAATGTCGCAAATATTGAATCTGATGAGTATTTTGAATTTGGAAGGGGTCATATATTATTATATATATATATATATATATATATTACTCAATTAGACCAAGTCACAATGCGCAAATCATTTCAGTGAAGCCAAACTCATTGTACTTGCTCATCAGAATGATACATTTGTGTATGAATGTAATTAAAAGCTTTGATGGGAGTTTTAACTGGGATAAAAGGAGTTATCAGGGAGATGGAGATATCGCCAAGCTTTGGTTTATCCCGGGGGGCCGCAGAGAGCACACGTTCAGAGGAAAAGACTATTAATATTAATGCAACATGCCAAGATGGAGCATTGCTTTTCCACCAGGCGGCTCGCTCCCAACCTTCAACATAAAATGTGTTGCAAAAATGTGGTTTGAAATGGTGTGTAATGTCTCATTTTTAGAGCTTAATGCACATGATTTTCAAACTTTTCTAGAAAACAGATTTCTTGCAAAAATTACCGATAAACTCCATTGGGGCAACAGCGCAATACGTCGTCAAGTATATTTCACAAGGAAAAGACTTCCGAACAAAATTAAGTCTGTCTCTTTCTCTCTGCATATAGGCTTCATGTGGAAACATCAAAAGTGTTCAATCTGCTGTTGATCTTTTTTTTATTTACTTTATCCATAGATTTCTATTGTAGGGATAGAATGATCACCACTTAAGTAGCACCTGCACACACCACAACTTTCTAAGCTTGGACTTAAGATCTTGACAGAACATACAGAAGAATTTGTTGATATTTAATTCAAACCAGATTTATTTAAGTTTTAAATCTAAAAAATTAGGCATAATTTGAATTTTTAAGCCAATTTTAAGTCATCTGAACATAATGAAATATCCAAAATCCATATCATTTTTTGTATACAACGTCAACAAAATGAAGCAAGAAATTTAAACCTGGCTGAGTAAATTTTTCAAATTTAAATGTCCCAAATATGTGCAACTTTTGCCATTTTTACATATAAAAGGCCTTATTTTTACATGAAAATATTGAATGCAGAAAACATTTATGTGAATAAACTCCCATTCACCTGCAGTGATTTAAGCACATTTCTGACTCAAAATAAGGGTGCATTTATAAAGAGGGGTAAATAAACTTGCTAGGCAATCAATCTCGAGGTGCAACCTATTGGTTCAAATTAGTTTTCTCACAAAAAAGGCGACACAGGATACTGAAAATTAACTAAACGTGTTTGTTTAAAGTGGAGAAACAACACACAGAATTATCATTATCAAGTGTTTCAAAGGATTTGAACATGCACCACTGAGACATACGGCACAAGGTGAATATTGCCTTCTGTCTTTTTTGTGTAAAGCTTCTTTTGAACTAGAATGAATATATAGCAACAGGAATGATATAGTTATTGCACGTTAAGACTTTGAATATTTGCCAGGGTTTTTCAATGGCAGTATGTAAACTAAAGCTTATGTGAACAAATTAATTTTGTAAATGAGCAGTGTGCTTTATTGGAATGTTATAAAAGAGTAAAGAGTCATTTTTTTCATGTAGAAAGCGATGCTGAGTGACTAAAAATACTAAAAGCAATCACCCACAGACAGTTTCCTCACACAATTCTTATTTGTCCACCTTTTGTAACCTATGTACAGTACTCTTAACATTTTAACATTTAACGGCTGTAAAATATTGGAAATGATTGTGATGTGCTGCAACATCCTTATTATTACAATATTTGAATATACTTTCAGTTGTACAAAAATAAATATGTTGATGCCTTAATGTACTTGTCAATCTCGGACAAAACCGATATTAAATCAAGGCTAATTTATGAAGGAAAAGGGAAATCATGAATATAAACAGTACATTTCTGTTAGACAGAAGAGATATAAGTTGCTATATAGTGTGCAGCCCTCGCTGTGAAGTGGTGAAGTGTGAACTGCCTAAAGAAGAAGCTAAATGACCTCTTAAAGGCTGTCTAAATATACTATGTGTGCATGTATCAAGATGAACATTTAAATGGTGATCTGGAACTTGTGATGATATATATATTTTTTTGCCTATCTCACCCCTCTCACCTGTTTGTCACCATCAGCCAATCACCTCTTTCATCTTGCCATTTTCAGCAACGTGCATCAACCCCCTGCCATCCCATCCACACCGCAGCAGCAAAACCACCTGTTTCTTTTCTTTTGGTCTTTTCTTTTGGTTTAGACTTTAATAAGTCTATTAAATGTGTCTATTTTCAAATTTAGTGCGAATGTAATTTTCGCAATTTTGTGAATGTCAATTATAATGTTGGTCCGCATTTTTTTGTAATGCCTTCGTTCCAACTGCAAAAGGTATCAATTTATTGTGTCCATGGCAGGAGTTTTGGGACCCAAATACATAGGTCTGAAGTCAAGTGGAACGCCAAACAATAAGACCAGCGTTTGTATTTCTCTGTGCATAGTGTGACTTTGACATGCTGTTATAAAAAAGGTGATATATTTTTCCAACACAACTTTTTCCAAACATGTGATTTTGTGGTCCCCCATTGAGGTGTTCCCATTCTTCATCAGTTCTAACACAATTGTCCACATTTTCCCATTTATTTTTTATATACCAAAAGATAGAGTTGGTATATTAGCTACCAAGCTCCTGTGTTGGGGAATCAGCTTCCTGTCGATGTTAAAGAGGCCGACACAGTCTCTTCATTCAAGACCAGGCTTAAAACGTTCCTCTTTGAAATCGCTTATGGTCAGGCCAGTTAGGAACAGAAATAAAAACCTATAGTTTCCAGCTATGCTGCCCTAGGAGCAACTATGCTGGGGGAAGTATGGCAGCTTGAGCACTATCCTCTGTTTCCTACTACTTTTCTATCAAACAATATTAAATATTTAATTTCACTGGCAATTTGTTCATCACTTTTCCTTCTTTTTCTCCCACTTCCCCGACGGGAGTGGAGCAGGCACATCGAGGACCTGTTGATCCAGATGCTCCTCATCTGCCTGGAGAAACGGTCTGCCTGGAGAAACAGTCTGCCTGGAGAAACGGTCTGCCTGGAGAAACGGTCTCTACTCCATATGAACGGTTCTTCATCGGCCTCGAAGAATTGGTTCTCCTCCTGAGTGGGTTTTGCTCCACCGTGTATCTGCAAATTGAGGCGCGTCCGCCTGTCCGTCCGAGGGAGTCTGATCTCTCCTTCACTGTGGAACTCCTACAGGTTTCTACTTTATCCCAAAGAGGTTTGGTAGTTTTTCCTGGCCGAGAAGGAGGGTCTAAGGACAGGGGAGCTTGGGACATCTGTCTAAGGACACAGGACGCTGGGACATTTCCAAGTCCCTATGAACACTGTTTATTGTTTTCCACTGTAGCCCCTCGAGGCAACTACTGTTGTGATTTTGGGCGTTACAAAATTAAATTGAATTGAAATTGAATACCCAATAGAATTCAAAAATCAGTGATATATTTAAATAGTTTTTAGATTTTGACGGATATTTGACGGACAGCCTGAAAATGGCAGTTTTAAATTAAGATTTTGTGATTTCTGCCATGTCTTTGTGATTTTAATGATTTTTTTTCCCTGTTGTGTGAAGCACTTTGAATTGCCTTGTGTACGAATTGTGCTCTACAAATAAACTTGCCTTGCCTTGCCTTGAGATGATTCCTCTGGAGAATTCTGATTTGAATGCTTTAATCTAAATTTTAGTCAAAGGGCAAGTGCTGTTTTGTTTTCTTTAATTACTTTTTTGTCTCCCATTAAAAGTGATAGCAAACCCTTGATAAAATTGATATTATATTCCAAAAAAGAAAAATAACATCCAGTATTAATGTATTCATGTCACCAGAGCAGCATATGGAAGCCTCACCAGAACTCCATTCCAGTCAACTGCGTTTCTATCACAAGTGGATGTGGTAAAAGCAGCTTGGTGGTTTAGGTTTGCACATTTAAAATTCATAAGCCCCCAGTACATTAGTTGGGATTATGCATGACTTTGGCTGAGTTCAGTGATTCAAGTTTGGAAGTGCTCTTTGGCCATTAAGGCTTGGGTCCAAATCCGGCCGGAACAATCAATGCACAAGATACACAAAGTTAATAGAAAAACAAATGAGATCGGGAGGACTTTAAACTTTACTCTCCATCATTGTATATAAGGATGTCACGATATAAAATTTAGAGTTGCGATTATCGTGAGGGAAATTATCACGATTTCGTGATTATTCACGATTATCAACATAATGAAAGAAACACTGTACTTCTGTCTCTTTATGATGCTTTAACAACACTTAAACTTTAAAATATTTAACTCTTTAGACTTTAAGGCCACAATTCAGGTCGAGGTTTTCATACTGAAAAAGAACAGTTAGGAACAGTAAACACTTTTCACAATACGCTACTGTAGCTGCAATTTGAATCTAAAATAACATTGTACTTGCATAATGTATAAATAAAAATACAAGTGAATAAGTTTTAAATGAAATATCTCAGAGATTATAGGCAGGATGTAAACGATTAAACACATGCATTTCAACACAGAAAAACCTATGACTCTAGCTTTGAGGGAGGAATGTCAGCATGTTAACATTTCCAGTGCTTAGCCTTGGCCTCTGAGGACAAACAATGTGACCACTTGTGCTAAATACTCTCTCAGGGGGCACACTTATAGCTGGGATACACATGCACTTTTTTGCCACTTTAGAAAGGAGAAGCATTTCCTCCATGTGCATTGTCCACCAAGACGGGGTTAGAGTCAGCAATAACTCTCCGAAGTGATACGTATCTCCAAAGCTACTTTTTCATCTGATGGCATAGGGGCTCCAGGGGCGTGCTTGTGTTATTTGCAGAAATAGTCCAGATAAAGTTGTGCCTTTCTTAGAAGGTGCTGGTTCCTTCTCCTGCATTGTTGTCATCAGCATGAGGCTCTACTTCTGGCTCTTTTGGAGTTGGTACAACAAGTGAAATAGCTTCTTGAGCAAATGCTTTGATTGTGTCCTCTTATTTGTCAGAGAAGTTTCCCTTAAATCTCACAGCCACAAAGGATGCAATATCCAGTAGTTTTTCATCTCCTCTGTATATGTGAGGTGAAGTAAAAGGTCATCCCTTATAGCATTCTTCATTTATTTGATAAGTGCTCTGTCTCCTTCAGATTTTACAATTAATATGCGCCAACAATGGCTTCAGAGAGGATAATGTGACTTGTTTTTCAGATGCCATTACATCTGTAAACTCATTCAGAGGGTTCAGAAGCTGGTGTACCTGCTCCAGGGTGGTGATGTCACGATCTTTTGACATTAGATGCCATGAGCTCCTGTCTCTGGCAAACACTGCACAGACTGCCTGCTGCTGTGCTAAGAATCTGGAGATCATATCAAACGTCGATCCCCACCTAGTGACCATATCATCAATTAGGGCATGGCCTGGAATGCTTAACTCTTCTTGTTTCTTTTTTAAGTCTCTCTTTTTTTTCCAGAAAAAGCTTGAACTAGGTGGCGGCAAACTCTTACAGCCATTTCCACTCTTTGGATCTTGAGCACTTTATCGAAGGCCAGGTTCAAGTTGTGTGTCCAAAACATGAAAAACATGCACATGGAAAATGTATGAAGGCTTTTTTCATGTTGGTGGCATTATCTGTGGTGATGCCAGCCAGCAGAGCTTGTGTAATGTCCCAGTCTTGGAGAATATTTTGAACTATTTCAGTTATGTTGTCAGCAGTGTGGTCTTCTGGAAAATATAATGTCTCAAGGCAGTGGGACTTGAGTTTCCAGTCAAAGCTCACGTAGTGAACCGTTAAGATTATGTATGGTTCACCACCACCTCCACTGCTGGTCCACACATCTGTTGGGCACCAAATCACTCAGCTTTCTTTTATCTGTTCCTCAACATTCGCCCTCACCTCCATGTAGAGCAGGGCTATTCAACTTAAGGCCCGGGGGCCAGATCAGGTCCGCCAAAGGATCTGATCCGGCCCACAACCCATCCTCCAATATACAAATATGAATATTCAAACATGTTTTCTTGCTTTCTGGTTTAATTCTGGGTTAGTTCTAGTTCAAACCTGGTTTGGGGCTGGCTTAGTACTTATTTAATTCTGCTTTACACCTGGTTTGATTATGACCCGGTGCGTAGTCTATCCAGCCCAGAGGTCACGACCCCCCAAGAAATCTGGCCCTCAGGAAAATTAAGTTGAATAGCCCTGATGTAGAGCCTAGGAATCTCATTTGATGAAATGCGTTCATACAGGGACTTTATACTGTGGAGCTGCTTTCTTCATCAAACGCAGAAATCCAGGCTTCTCTACTGTTTGCAATGGTAACATATCTTTTGAAATAAAATATGCCACAGCATGGTTTAGTTCTTTGGCTTGTTTCGACTGAGGAAGCATACATGACTGTTTTGGATAGGGATTCTTGAAGTGTTGGTTGTGCTATAGTAGCAGTAGGCAGATCTCTCAGGCTGGGAGGTTTTTTTTTTTGAAAACATGAATTTTAAATGAAAAGAATATATAGTTTGTATTACACAATGATACTATAGATTTAAAAACATGAATAATACAATGATGGTTGTTATTCATTATAGTAGTTAGACCCGATTGAATTAAATTAATCTTATTATTGAAACGGAACGCATAATTGTACTTTTTAAATGCTTGTTTTCATTTCCCGTATATTAATATTCTACTCAGTTAGACTCATTATTAATATACTTACTAGAGGCAGTTTGTTAATCAAATGTGCATGTCTTGTTCTTGACATAACAATGGGGAATAATAGTTATAGGATTAGAATTAAATAATAAGTACATTGTACACGGTGGTGCCTGTACGTGCAAGATATGTCATAGGATACGTCACACGCTTTGTTTTTCCAGCTGACGCCTCTTTAATACTTTCGCTTTCAGGTCGGACTTTACGGCCCTTTTATTTTTTGCAATGAGCCTCAAGACACTTTCTTCGACGCTTTATTTTGAGGATTGTAAACTTTATTTACCTTTACTTTGACAAACTGCAAAGGATGGTTGTTTTGAAGATGTTGGATCACATTACCGTAGTTGTGTTACCACCTTTGGCTGAAACTTTTCGGTGACAGGTTTTGCATATCGGATATCCATCGGCTTTTACAATGCCCTGGTCTTCTTTTGGAAACCCCAAATAGTCCCACTTTGCAGATTTGATTGCTTTTTGGGTGGATGCATCTCCAGCTGGGCTGCCTTTCCTTTAGCCATCTTCAGCCTTTAATGGTCGTGAGTTAACACGCTGCGTTCCACAGCTCCACTATACAGTGTCCGTCAACACAAACACACACACATACACGCACGCGAGTCACGTTGCGCCTCTTGAGACATTTCTGCGGTTAACCGCTGGGTCTAAAAGTTTAACCAATTGTGGCTGTAAATATTCACGGTTACTAAAAAAAACGGTTATTCGAGACAACCCTAACAGTATATTTTGCAAATGCATTGGTTTTTTGTTATAATCATGTATTTATGCTTTGTTTTTTTTCTTTCCATTTGGTTAAGGCAGTCTAATAAAATTAATACATTATGAGCCAATATTATTTTTACTGCAATTGGAAACATACAGTGAGGAAAAAGTATTTGAACACCCTGCGATTGTTCCAAGTTCATCCACTTTTATTAAATTATGAATTACTTTACATAATTATAAATTATAGAGGGCTCTCTCTCAGTGTCTCTCACAGTGGAAATACACCTCCGATGAAAATGTCACTGCATACACATACACACATGAAATGCAATAATTCTGGCAATTTTGTATGTACAACGGAAAATGTCGACTTAACAGCTCAAGCAATGACTGGCTAAACATATTCCGTTGAATTGAATTTTTTTTTAATACGTTTTTATTACAATCTTTCATGCAAAACATATTGATATTGCCATAATTGTCCTCTTCGGTGAATAAATGACTTCAAAGCACCAGGAATTAAGCACCAATTAGATTTCCCTTGAGCCAGTCACAAAGGCCAATATTGTTTTAATTCTAATGTGACAAACGGCATTTGGTCAGCAGCTCTTTAATAAGCCAGCGCTTGGACTGCCACTTTAATAAATATTATGAGTGGACTGAAAGGTCACAGCTCAGTGAAACCAGATCCTTATTTTGTACAATATATCCTCTGGCAGTGATGAAAAGGGGAAAAGGCAGAGCAAACAACTTAGTGTGTGGGGAAAGGAAGAGGATGCTGGGGTTTGAACATGTTTTGGATGACTATGGACATGTGCATAGTCATCGTTTGAAATACCTAATGTACTTAAACATGGATGTTTGTTCAATTGTAGCACAGATTTAAGTTTATCTATACTTTTATTTATATGCATCGTCAGTAAAAGATGACTACTTAATCTACTAATCTACTAATTGTGACCAGTCCACTATTTTTATTTTTTTTATCGTATCTGGACATTACATACTCTAAAATGCGTACGAAAAGACCTTTTTACAACAAAGTCACATTGAAATGTCAAAAAGGAATACAACTTTCAGATTTTAATCATCAATACACTTTGTCTTTGCCTTCAGTCAACATATTTCATCTTTAATTTGGTGAAAACATGTATTTAAAAATGTACAAGATAAATGATTGTTTGTCTACTCAACTAATCGGGAGTAACTGTATTGTCAGAGGCAGGTGTATTGTCATTTGTCAGAAGCAGATTATCGTTCTTAATATGAATTGACTGTATACAGACTCCAGCAATAATTTCAACTCAATTGACCATTTAACTTTCTTTTCCATTTGCACACATCTTCAGTGCCTCACCTGCACATAGCAGTTAAGTGCACGGCATGTTGCTTGGCGTAAATAATTGAATTCAAAATTGGAAGAAGTTTCTCTTCTGCTTGAGCGAGCATGGAAGCCAATAAACACATATTTGGGGTAAATGACAATGCTGCAGTTTACAGGCGGCTTTGTGCCATTGTCTGTGTGCCACTGATGCACTCTTATTATTCTGTTGTTTTGCAATTATGAGACAGAAGTAGAAGCGAACGGTTGTGTCATTAGTTTAATCTTCCAATTTCTGCTCGCCATAACAATGTTATTAAGAATAAATCAAAGAATATAGGAGATGTTTAACATAGTCCACTAAAATAGAAAACAGTTTAGTTGAAGGAACAAAGGAAAAAGTTGTTTAGTCTCATGCGAAAGATTTCTTCGAGCAGGTACTAAAATGCAGTTTGGGGTATTGCTTTGGAAGAGCAAACATTTAAATTGTTCATCATTTTGTGCCAACTTGTTATGAAAACTTAATGCATAATAATTACAAAGAGACAACTGCACACACGTCAAGAGCAACAGCTGATTTAATGAATAGGTATTAAGTAAACACTTTTAGAATTGGCACTTAGTGATGTGCAAATGGCAGGAGCATCAGTCAAATCCAGTGCCAATGTGGACAGTGGCGACAGCGACTGTTCCTCGTGTCAAACAGGTCTGGATCTGAATGAGACACTGCCATTTTGCAGTCACATTAAACTAGGACAGCGTTGGTCCCTGGGCAGTACTTTTAGTAATTTCTGCCTGCCTGTAAATGCTCCACCACAGGGTGACTGAGTGCAAGGCTTTGAGACAGTGCCAGAAACACTTTTGCCCACACGGTCTTCATGTGAGCCACCACACACCTTTAGCGTGAACTGTGGCGCCAAGGCTGTGACCCCTGACAGAGAAACACAAAAGAAAAAGCTACTACTCTGCAACTCGGGTACGTCCTGAAATCTCAATTTCACCACGGCTCCTCCATTGCCTTGACAAGGTCAGCCTGGCAGCAGGAATTCGTCTCGCCCCCTAATCTGGAGATTACATTCTCAGCGGCCGGCGAGTCCCTCCTCCTCTCTCTCCTTCCCTCTCTGCCTCTGTGGCTGCCAGTCTGGCACTCTGCTGTGAGCTAACGAGCCAAGACCCACGCACACTGTACAGATAATGTCCACGGATTAACACGGAGAGACCCTCCAGTGATGCCGCTTTCATTTCACCATCCAGCTCCGTCAAGCACCGGAAACAAATCCAGCCACTTACGCACACCCTTCTGCTCTGAGGGACACACGAGCCTTCCAGTGCAGTTGTACTCAATAATGGTCTGGGTCCACAGGCAGGTTCTAAGGAAACACTCAAGGTATAGTTTTTCCATGAACATGAAACCTAGAAACGTTTTACCTTAAATAAATTTGATTCAGATTTGTCTAATGTTTTTTTTGTTGGTGAATGAAGAATCCACACACAAGTTTTTGATCTTTCTAGAGAATGGCACAACCCAAAGAACAAAAGTGACGACTGGTGGTTGGCTTTCACTTTCAATGTAAAAAGAAATGAAATAAATTAATACTTTTTTATATATATATATATATATATATATATATATATATATATATAACAATCAAGATGTCTACGTAGTGGAGTGGCGGGTAAAACATTTAGAATTTTTTAACTACACTACTAATATCTGATGTGTAGGGGCCTAATCCCAGTAGACTAGCACTATAGCGTTAAGCGTAACTCTTCAGTGCAGAATCATGGCTTCTGCTGGGATGTCATATTTAGAGTGAGTTGGAAATGTCACATAAGAACATTAAAGTCCCCTGAAGATCTCCTTGGGTAGCAGGGTTGTTCAAAGTGCATGCTCCCTGCTTTTGAAAACTGCCCAGATGCCAGAAGAGCTCAAGGCTTCTTACCAGCCTTGTTTGCTTATCATTAGGATTGTAACAGGCAGTTTACCTTGGCACGTATTTATACAGAGATTGTGGAAATGTTTCAGAGGATTCAGTTTGACAAATTTTACCTAATCCGGAAAATGACGAGCAGCTGCACAAGGCATATTAGGTGAAATGGAGTCGGAGGGTTTCTAGAACTGGCGCTCCAGGAATCTAAAATATTGGTAAACTTCCGGGGGGAAAAAATACAAGGAAAAGCTAAATCACAAACACCTGACTTTACCTCCTATTAGTAATAATAATAATATGTACATCTAAAAGAAATGTAAGAGAAAATTAATTAAAGGGTATACGCTAGAATCTGTAGAGTCTCTTTAGCAAACGCATTAGCAGTTCCACAAAGTGTCAGTATATAAAAGCAGACATCACCTTAATCCTGAACTCCAGATCCACCTCCTGCTCATTAGATGATAAAGATGGAAGCGCCACCAGTGTTAACACTATACCACTCATCAGTGAGACACCTTAGCAGCTGCTTTGCAATGAATAAGAAATGCTGGCGTGCTAATGATAAACTGCACAAGTTCACTTCTGTTTTTCCAACACATCACAAGAGTGTGCTTTACTTTGAGAATTGTAGTAAAATGTTGACAATACGCAGGAAACTAGAGTATTTTGAGGGAACACGGGGAGAGCGAGCGACCGCCTCACTGAAAGGAACACTGGAATCAAACCGAGATATAAGAAAGCATATATACAGCTGAAATCCTTAGATAAGACCCTGCACATTTAGTCAGCTGGTGTCTCCTCCATGTCTTCAAAAGCTGCATTGGCGGTTTAAAGAAATCTTATATCACAGGTGGACTTGATGACTCGCAGAAACGTGATTCTTATTAAAAGCTCCAAATGATCTTTAAAACACAAGTCGAACATTGGCAGCCGCACATTCAATGCAATACTGAGGGATGAATCACTCCCTTTGTGCAGCCATTCACTTTGAGCTGGCAGTAATGCTTTCTCTTCATTAGGCTATCTGCACAGCACCCAGCCTCTGCAAATGGAACCTGAATGAAGAGGAGAAAAGAACTGCGCGCTACAGATTAATCATTTGAAAAGTGAATTAATTAACAATAAATCATGTGCCACAATCACAACAGGCAAGTTAACCATAAAAGTTTTGGAGTGGAACCGAACAGCAAGAACCCTCTATACCACAATTAACAAGGGCCGATGTTTATCAGTTCGACATCTACTCGCCTAATGAAGTTTCCCATAAAAGTGTCATTAGGCTAGGGGAGGGTGTGTGGTGGGGGGGGGGATGCAGGCAGAGAGAGGGGAGGTGGGGCCGAGCGGAGAAATGAAAACGCTGCAGCTTAATGTACATCATTATCTGGGACTCATCTCAGTTATCAGAACACACTGAATCATCATAACTCATAATGACCACACCACCTTGGTTTTTTACTTCAATTACTCATGCCCTGTCAATTAAAAGAGTGTGCGACTACTATAAAGCATGGGTTCGGATCTGTACTGCACATTCTTGGTCAGATCCATATTTACTTTAACTGAGTAAATCCAACTCTGATGAGTACAAGAAACTGTACTCTGTAAAAGCATTTTAATGTGTGCATGACTGTATTTTGTCACATTTTGGAGTTATATACACTCTGACAAAATACACTGCTACAGCACATTTCATTTGTAAGGCAGCAATTAGGACAGCAAGCAAATATACCAATATCCAACCTTTTTTTAGAGTGCGCGGTCGGTCGAGGCTGTGTTTTTATAAGAAGTATTGTAGAGTGTGAGAATAAAATAATGTTTTTTAACAACATTGGCTATTTCCTACTTTTCATTTCCATTTCAAGCATTCTATTTCCTGTAGCCTACACATGTAGAAGTTGCTCATGTTTTGGTTGTAGAACCTTTGGTCAAATCAAATCGCTGTTTGAGATGACAGTCATGCAGCTGTTGCCCGCTGAGGCAGAATTAAGAGCTTCTTCTGATATGATCACTGGTGTATTATCCTTCTACATTGCATTCTTACTGTGATCTCTACAAGCCCCACTATCTCTTGTTCCAGGCTGAGGCAAATAAATTAGATTGCACTTCATCATTCTTTTCATGGCACTGAGCGTCAAACAATTGAAGAAAACAAAGATCAATACTGGAAATGAAAAAAGGTACTTGATTTTCTCCCGCCAAGAAGCACTAATTTATGAGTGCCATGTTTAGCATTGCACAGTGCAAACGCACATCCACTGTTTTCAACACGCTTTATCCAGATTTGATCTCGTTGTAAGGATTCTGAGTTGTACAATGTCGAACTGTGTCAACCATCTATACTTTCATTTACTGTAAAGTCAACACACTTTTACTGTTAGTCAAAAGTGTGTTGAGGCTTCTCTGGATTTTCAAAACAATCTTACAACACATCTGGTGCACCTTTGAATTCGATTAAAGCAACTAACAATTATATTCTTATCAATTAACCTAACAATATTTTTTAGGATATTGAGATTTATGTGACAAAGTGTTGTTCATTCAACTAAAGCAGGAGAATACAAGGTAGAATTACAGCTCAGAGCAACAGGCTATAATACAGTAGAGTTAAAGTCTGCCTCACAACGTCACATACAGCTCGTGCCCGATGGGTGTTTGATGAACAGCTGCGATGCGGGTACAGCCTAGAGTCCAGGATGTGTGTGTACGTCCACGGTGTGCGTGTACCGTTCATAGTGCTGTGCACCTGTACAGTGCGAGTGCAAACCATACTTCCAGTATATGTGTACCTGTGCCATCGGCCTGACTTTTACAGCACGAGGAGCATTTTCTTGTTTTACTTTGCAGTTAACATAAGGTCTCCTGAGCAATGATGCTTATTGTGTCTTTCACATGTGCTGTGCTCTTTGTGTGGAAATACACCATGGCTGTAGGGAGCACCTATACTGCTTATATCTGCTGCAAAGGCCCGGCTCAAAAGGCAACACATTGACACGCTCCACGTGCCACTAAATATTTTATTCAGTTATGTCAAGGATTCGTTGCAGCTTGAAATTCTATATTTAAATTTTTTCTCCTTTCATATCCACTGTTGCTTTAATTAAGACAGTAAGATTAAATCAAAAGGTCTGCGGAATCAGAATATTGAGGATATCAGTTTTTGTATAATAAGAAAATGCAGCAGCAAAAATCAGCTAAATGAATTGCACAGGAAATTGCATTGCAATTGTTCAAACATGTGTTCCAAATTCAACGTAAAGTAGAATATATATATATATTTTTTTTTTTAACAGCCTAATTATTGCTTACAGGAAAACAAAATAATATTGCCTAACCCTACTTTCAAGTCACAAGAAAGTTTCTCTCCTCAATGTCACCGTTGCATTTTAGCAAATGTCCGCGACTCTCAAGCTGTTTAATCTCTAATCACCGCAGCAGCAAAATCCTCATCAGCCACTTCAGCCTCTCCATCTCCTCCTTTATGACATTACCAAAGTCCTTTCATCACATTGTTTACATCTCCGTCACTAAAATTGATCTATTAAATTAGCTCTCTTCATTCGGCTGTGTGCATGTACGTCTCCCTTTGGTTGAAATGTTATTCTTCCAGTGGCTTTGAGAAGAACATTCTGCTCATATTACGCTGGTTTGGTTCAAGTGCAGAGGAGAGTTAGTGTGGAGTATCGGACAGTTACTCAAGACTAAGACAAGAAATAAAAGAAACATCTTGATAGAGGTTAGACTCTTTAGAGCCGAGGAGCTTTGTGGAGTGGACCATGAGCACTTCTGCAGTTATGAGGGGGTCCTAACGAGTCTCACACGGAATCACAACCCTGCTTTAAATCCTAAACCCTAACACAGAAAACCACCCATGCTTAGCTTCACTTACTTCTTTCCTTCACTTGGATGGGCTTTGGTATTTTAAAGGTTAGGAAAGTGTATAATTTTCACATGCAGCATAATTGTGGTATTCAGAGTCATTCAAATAATGGTAAAAAAAAAATGAGAATTGAAATGTTTCCCAGTGTGAGAAAAAAAATCAAAAATATTAGCAAAAGTGTAAAATGTGATGAAATATGAACTAAAGAAAAAATAAAACTAATAAAAAGCACCAATGTAAACAAAATTATTTTATTTTTTAAATAAAATAATCAATATTTTATTCATATTTCATACTAATGTGATTATGTTCAAAATAGAATGCAGCATTCTAAGTTACAGAACAGAATAGTTATGAGGGCGAGTTTCAACATTCCTTTTTGCCCACCCTTCATTACCCCACTGTCAAGAGTTTAATTACAACCAGAGATTAAAATAATACCTCTATTATAAATGTTAATAAAAGGCACCAAGCTCATTTCTTGGCCTCTCATCTTAAACTCATATTTAATTTTGCATCATTTCACTGTTGTACTGCATTTCATGAATCAATCACTAGCTGCATATATATTAACATTTGTTCATTATATGATTATACAAAAAAAAAAAAACTCCATACTCCTCAGCCAACAGCGCTCTATGAAAGTCCCATGGAGAGCGATTAAGTTACCGCCAACGATATCCTACAATGAACAAGAAATGGATACACGCTGCTCTCTTCTTTCAGGCCGAGCACAGTGAGAGCATTGTCCACTTTTACTTTTGCCTCTCACTTTGGAACTAGGGGACACAGGTGCTAAATTTAGCAGAAAGAACTGGAGTAGTACAAGGAGGAAGTGGGGGGATTATAGCCAGAGAACACTGGTTTCATGTCAAGAGTGAAATGGTTGACATTTACTCATCAAAGATTCATTCAAGAGCGGGATTACAATCATACTAATGACTCAGATGTATCCTAATTTATTTATTTAGCATTACATGATTGGCTTTTACAATTAACTCCACGTACAGCTTGACAGCATATTGCAAATCTAAAATATTTCAATCAATGCATTTGAAAAACATTGTATTAGCTTGGTTGTACACACTTAAAATATTCGATGTTCTATGCTCTACTATGTGAGTTATGCTTGTACACTTTGATCAAAGTAAACTAAATGATTAATAAGGTCTGAAAAAAAATAATAAAAGAATCACTGAAATATGTGAAATGTCAACTATATAAAAAAAGTGATAAACTGTCCATTACTCTAACTTAATAACAATTCCTTGTTAATGATGGCCCAGTGTCTAGTTTTCAGTACGCTTGGGATAAAAAAGCTGTAGAAATGTTTATGGAAAAACATCCTACTGAGGGCCTACTAGTGCTAATTTGTTTCTTGATTTCTTGATTAATTACCGTATTTTGCGGGCTATAAGCCGCTACTTTTGTCAGATGTTTTGAGCCATGCGGCTTATTTAGAGGCTGCGGCTTTTCTGTGGTTTTTTTCTTTCACCGCTAGGGGCGAACACTAACCGGAATTAGAATCAAAACTACAGAAAAGTTAAGCAAAGAAGCAGATGTTGCTTTTTTATTCAGCTAGCAAATAGAACACGGACGACAAATTACCAACTATAAATTATTTTCAAATTCTTGCCGCATCATTATGGAACCCAAACGAAGAAGTTCGTACGAAGCAAGTTTTAAGCTGAAGGCCATCGATCTTGCTAGGAAACCGCGCGGCTGCACGCAAGCTTAACATCAATGAATGTACGGTGAGACGCTGGAGGGAGAGCACGCTGGAGGGGGACAGCGGGACGAGCTCATGCGATGCCAAAAGTCAAGGAAAGAGTTCTGCGCTTAACAAGAGTTCTGCGGCTTATACAAAAGGTGCGGCCTATGTATTGTTTTATTATCGTTTTTTTAAAAATAGAGCAAATGCGGCTTATATAGGGGAGCGGCTAAAGGTCCGGAAAATACGGTAACTTTTAACAATGTTATAACATTGTTCCCTCATCAAGAACATACCTGGAGTTGCATTTAGCTTAAGTCACGTAGGTTTGATACATCCAATTAGAAAGTCCTCTCCCCTGTGAGCATCAAAAACAGTCCATTCGGAATTTCAGTCAATCTATGAAGTCGTATGTAGAGGTCAGAGATCATTGCCAGACCAGTTCCGAGCATTTCTGCCGCCAAATCACTTGCTTAGATCCCCATGTTGGAGGGAGGTTGGTATTTGTTTATCTCACCTAAGTATTCCCCTCTGCAGCCAGTCGAAAGTCAATTCATGGCAAGGGAAATGCCAAGAATTGACTTGCCAAAGTAAAGGTAATGCCATAGAAAAGGGTACTCATGAGCATGTTTAAAGGCCAATAACAATACATAACAATGGATATATATGTTTTTAGAGAGACAGCTACTTATATATTATACAATTTATATATGTCACAGCACTGTAAATTTTATTGTGTGTGTTTTATAATGGTTCATCTAACATCTAACATATTTCCAAAGAGCATTTTTGAAGGATCCAGCCAGTGGTCTGGTTGGATGATGCTCTGTGATAAATGAGAGAACAGTAGACAGAGACGTGAGCATGAGTGTACGGGGACAGGTGGCAGCGACACTGAGCGCGGCGCACAGGGGGCCGGTAGGCAGCTGTACGGCCCGCAGCCAGGCTGATGGATTACAGCCACTCTCTCCAGGGTAAACGGACACCGGTACCCCTCCTCTTGCAACAATGTCTCAGTCGCCATCGTCATTGAAACGTCTCTAAAGATGGAGGTGAACACGCAGCTCAGTCACTTAATCTGAAACGCTACATTTCTACCACAATTACTAGAATTGAAAGAGCAAAGCAAAAGAGCTCTTCTACATAAATATCATATCATATTCACTGAAACGACCTGTCTAGTAAAAGCAATATCATCTGCGAAAAACAAGACAATCCAGCCACTCATCGATTCAGTCAAGACTAATTGCCGGGAAAGAAAGCCATATTGTTTTCATACAGATTTCCTCTTGCGTGTGCATCCCAAGCTCCAGCATATGTGACTCCTGACCTGTGGCATGACATTGTGTGGTTTTACAGGTTATGACCCCAGGGATCGTGGTTGCCTCCTCTAGTTTTGAATGAAGAAATTTATGGACCATTAAAAGCTGACGCTACTAGAAGCCACTTCCATCAGACACGAGCTAAAAGGTCATGCTGCTTAGAAAGTGTGCTAGGCCTAAATAAATAATGAGTGAGGGAATGTGTAAGAGCAAAGCAGTGCAAATTAACCCGTGATCCCTCCAGAAAACATATTCCAGTGTCTTTGTCAAGGGGTTCTCTGCAGCATACTGAGCCCGCGCTGAGGCCCCTGACATTTCACAGCTGTTTTATTCAACTTTAAAGAATCTCACAGCCGCACACCTTGTCAGAATGCTTTTATAGCACATTAAACAGTGAAAGTCGTCGAACGTTTACAAACCCTTTTCTCCTGAGGCAGAATGGTTGTTTGCAGATGAGGGAAAGCAAAGAAGTCATACAACAAATAACAGATCAAAATGAGTGAACCATGTAGCTATTGTCAACGCTGTCGAGAGTAAATTTAAGGATGCTGTACCTATTGCAATGCATTTTTAAAAGAATTTACCAAGCCTATGAATGAATGAAGAGTGCTAAAGTTGCTAGAACAGGGCTAAGTTGGTGTTCTCGATATTGTGAAAAGGAGGGCCATGGGTCAAATCTTTCTTCACAAGGCTAAAAAGAAAGATAATTCTCATTGTTGATAAATGTTGATAATGTTGGTAACTTAAAGACATTTTCAGCCCGATAGGCTGCATCTCAAAAACTATTCATTAGCCTGACCTTATCTGAAATAGTCGTAAAATTAAATGTTTCAAATGTTTTCTTTTCGATTTCAATAACTGTTACTATTTTTGATCTGGCAAATAGAAGAACAAACCAACAAAATATCTTCCAACAACCTCCTATAACATTACCTCAGCGGTCCTTCAGATAAGACTATGTAATGAATGGAGGGATAATGGATTCCTAATGACAGTTACTTAATTCAATTTTTGCTGTGTTTGACTTGAAGCACCTGGGCTTATTCGCGTGCAGAGGACAGCTATCTAAGAGTAACAGATATTTGCTAATACAATGTTTGAGGAGCCAAGTTAGCATTAAGCGTTGGAAAATAGACCATGACCATCTTTACACATACTATGCACTACATTGCCTCAATGGAAAAAGCCCTATAGTCTTTGTTTAAAATGACTAGCCGTTCTGAATGCGCTTAACGGTTAATGCGCTCCACATAGATTCATTAATAAAAGCTCATTTAAAAGCAAGCAATTTCTTCCCCCTTATATGCCCACCAGTCCCTTGAGGACAAAGAGTTGTTCAATTATGAATGAAACAATTATGGCTGTAAATAATTGTAACATCATTTGCACAACAGCTGGATAATTGGGTAAATTTTCATGAGGCAAACTTTAAATTGCTGGCAAGTGTCAATGAAAAACGACACTGAAAACAAAGTTTACACAGAGCAGTTCTTTCCAAGTCATTTTTCAGCCCATGGTTCCATGCAACTTCATATTTCTGCATTAATGAGTAAGCAGACTTGTTGTTAAAGTAACTTGGCCAAATGTCTGGTGTGTTTTATATGCAGCATGAGTAGGCTTGGGAACTTTCCTAAGACAGGTAAGCTGAATTGTGCACACAGTTGATTCAAATGAGACTCAGTACTTGATTCAGTACTGTACATACTGTAGGCTTTAACATCATTCTCTGATTAGCATACTTTAAGCACTGTATTCCGTTCCATCCATTTTTGACTCCACAAAAAGCTTATGAGTGAGAAAGCTCCATACGCTGCTTTCTGGTACTGTGCTCATAGTTTAGATGTTTGCCATTTAGTAGTATGCCCCCAGGTATAGTGACAAAGCTGGTTAAGATTTTACAAATGGGATATTTGTTTTATAAACACTCGGACAACCAAGATTTTTGGAACTACTAGACCTCCCAAGCCGTCAATTTGACCGGTGCGCTCTGAACCGATGATGTAATCAAAATAATGATTGACACGCTAAAAATTGGTCTATTATTATTCAGAGTGCTGAAGCTGACCAGCATCAGCGGAGGAAGGAGGAAGAGGTGGAGGAGGAGGAGGGTTGTTTGCGATAGCGAAGCCGCTGTTACAGAGAATATATACGCATATTCATTCATTAATCTGGACCCACCTTCCTAAAAAATAATACTTCCTAAATACTATTATAACACAGGATTCGTAAATACCTTGAATACTGTCGCAGTTGCCAAGAATATGCCAACTCACATGCGGTGATGTTACCGGGGCAGCTGAAGCAACAGGCGCTTAGTTTATTAATCTAAGCCTAAAATGCCATAACTTTATAATACAATTTGTCATAACTACCTTGAACATTTACAACAGACCTACTGCCAGTGAGATTTTACCAGCTTCTTTTTGCGGGGGCTTGTTCTTCGTCCTCCGAATCGCTTCCTGGTTCGGCTGAGTTGCCCAAAACCCACGAGACCTCGAGTCTGATTCGCCTTCACCTCCCGAATGAAACCTCAATGTTTTGAAGCATTGCCAGGGCCTCTTGTACAGATAATCGCTTCAAATCCATTTTACCTTTAGCTTTGCTGTGAGAGACACTAAAGATGACGCAACGCTCGCGCTGCACTGTCGCGGTGTAATTAATAGAGCCGTCAAATTGACGGACGTGGGAGTTAGAGGTAGAATTACTAAGAACTCGTTTTAACGTTTTTTATTTCAGTTGAATTGCAATATGTGGATGATATACACAAAGGTAAAGAAAAAGTCAAGAGCCCATGAATCTGAAAGAGCAATGTGACCAGAGTAATTAGACGTACAATTCTGAAAACCGTCTAATTGACGGCCTTTGGAGTTCTAGTGTTAAACAAAAAAACAGCGTCACATTCAAAAGCAAAGGTATTGAAGATTCCTGCTCCTTTATACACTATACTATCCAAAACATACTTATTGGTGTATGTAATCTCTTTTCAATCAGGCAAGAGTATATTACAATGGTCCTCCGCCGCAGTATTGATCACCTCATCTGCAGTCATTGAAAATAAGCATTGCTACTACATTACAACTGATTCGAGTAGGTCACCATATCCGATTAACCTTTTGGTCAGTCTTCTAAAAGCAAGGAGAGGCATGGGCTGTGACTCTATATTCGGCCTCTTTTGGAAGCGATTAAATCAATCTCCACTTGCTTAGCTTGGCTTGGGGCCCTTGCTGATAATGTCGTCGACCAGTGCGCTCACTGGCTGACTCACTCTAAGTGCACTTCCGAGCACCTACAAGATTGAGAGGAGGGATATTATGAAAGGAGACTTTGTAGACAAGGTGCATAGTGAGGACTTTGACAGCACCAAATGAAACACTACTTGCCTTTGTCTTGGAGCATGCTTGTCCTGCGGAGTAGGTCAGGTTGCTGGAGGTCAAGTCTGGGCTTGAAAAGTTGTAAGGTAATGCCGCAATTAATCTTTCGACATGGGTTTAACAAGAGGATTTAGTCACCGACTTTATTAAAGATATTAAATTACTGAGCGTTTTTCCCCCTTCAACTTAGATCTTACATTCTGGCCTTATCCTACCTCTTGGGAAGCGATACGTGTGATCAAGTAGCCAGCAAACTGATGGAATATAATGACTTGGCGTTACTGGACTAGCCCGTGGGCAGAGATTAAAGAAATGAGAAAGACTTCACCGACTTATTCATGCCTCCCTCCTAGTCTCATTATCGACCCCACACCAGAGGGGATCACACTGGAGCTAGGAGCACCTGCGTCCCCGCTAACTTCAAAACTCCAAACAAATGGTAGAGGGAGGAATTAAACCGGGAAGTGGTCACTGTGAGAGGGCAATAATTAGAAGGCAGTGTTGGGTGGAAATAGTTCGAACCACTGGCAGAGGCCCGGAAATTGTGTTGAAAAATATACAAATTTCTTTTACATTGTTCAAACTTGAAAAATTGTTCTATGATAAAATAATGCTAAAATAGTATTGTCAATCCAAGCATCAAAGGAGTAGAGCAAGATAAGTGTTGATGATAGGAGAGGTGAAATGAGAAGATTTGAAAAGGCGGAATGGAAAACAAACCAACTTGGCAGAGTGCAACACATTCCTTTACCTGAGTTACAGTTTCAACATGCTGCTAAAAAATGTTTCCCATAAAGGTTAGTGGCCAGTAATGATTTCTATTTTTGCTTCATAAAACCCTGTAATTTGAACAAGACTATGTAGACTTTTACGACCCGCTTAATTAGAAAGACCATGAGGATGAACTCTCTTTATGATTTCCTTGAACACTTGATAACAAGATCACTGCAGCATGTCAACCTGGCAAACTCCTACCAATATATTGTAAGTCATAACACTTTCCAGACCCTACAAAATCATAATATAAAAGAACTTACATATTTTGTCAATATTTTACACATATGTATAGCAAATTCATCAAGAGTCATGCCCTCCTAATTGATCTCACTTTTCCACGCAGACTTTTGATTTTCCATAGTTTGAGTTAAAACATTTATCATCCTTGTTAGAGAGCCCCATTAGAAACCTCTATAAATCTGTACATATTAGACCAGATTGTTAACTGTTAACCCGCTGTGAATATGTGCTCTGCAAAATGACTCTTGAGATCATATTTATAAAAACATTACAGAAGTTGGCAAGTAATAGATGTACATACAGATGCACTATGGGGGAAAAGCATCATTAACACATTCTCACCATACAGCCAGTAGATGTAATTAGACACAAATTATTAGTAGAAGCGCTGAAGTGCAGAGTCCCAGTTGGTTTGCACACAGCACCGACACAGGCAACAGATGTCTTTTTGATTTTCTTGTCTTTTTCACCTTATAACTTGGGCTTTTTGGAAAGACTTGGAGATTTAAATGCATACCTAACTTGAGTGGGTGTTTGGCTTTGTTCAGGCCACAATGGTTTAAGGTAGAGGCACTGCACCGACTCCTCCACACTCCTCCAAAGGGCTGCTCGAATCACCGGCTTCAAAAATGCACATAAATACCAGAAGTATGGCTGTGGTGGTTCGGGTGGGGGGTATCGCATTCATTCCAGCAGATTGGAGTTTGTGTTTTCTGTGAACATTTCTCAGAGGCAGAGAGATATATTGGAGGCAGATGGTTCGTTTAACTCAATGTGCAGGGATAAAATGTGAAAAAAACAATGCTTAGCCGAGTAGAAAAGATGTGAAGGAAGTTTAGTACTGCAGAATCTAGTTATTAGCAGAGAAGTGAGAGCATTTTTTTCAGGTTTTTCGGTAGTAAAAATCAGAATGGCATCAAAACCATAATCATTTCCCAAAGTTCCAAAACAAAAACATAATTCAATACTAATTGTACTCTATTGACATCGCTTGTGGCAATTTGATGAGATTTACACTCTCCGAACCAGATCTTTATTGCAGCCAGATCTACAGTTGAATGGCTCTTTGCATGTTGTTGTAAAGCAAAGTTTGGTCAGCCAAACCTAATCTTCCAGAGCAACTGATCAATCATATGAAATGGTAACCATTAGACAAAAAGGACATTTATTTAATACTAAGGGGGGCACTTAAGTTGCTAATGTAAATGTGCAGTACATTTGCTAGCAATCGGCATCTGAAAGTCGCTTTAAAAAATCTAAACATCCAAAACCTGCTCAAATGTTGATCATGTAGGACAATGTTTAAAACCGCATATCAGAAATTCCAAAAGCAAATAATTGGCAATGGACCATCCAGCACATACCATAGCTGAGCAAAAGAGATAGTTCCAAAAAAAGATTTATTGTCCAAACTTTGTCCTTCAAGAGGTTCCAAAATGTCTCTGCAATGATGAAAGAACACACAAAATAAACTGCAACTTAATCACAATTTTCAACACATCAGACAGCAGTTTCAGTAAAACTACATAAACAGGATTATCAAAACTGGATCTGTGCCAGAGACAAAATATGCACATTGAACTAAAATACATGACAAGAAGACACAAGTATTTATGAAACCTAACTTTGAACATGACTAATTAATGAGCACAGGAGCTGCACTATCTTAATAACGCCCCGTACACAGCCCATATGCTAATATCTCCCTTTTCACAACCTGATATACAGAACACAGAGGAGAACCATAAAGGATAATGATATATTCCCAGTCATTGGGACTAAATGGAACACATAATGGATTTACCAATACAAGGTGGAATTCCTCTCAAAATGAAAACACAGCCTATAATTTCTAATTGATTAGGAAACTGAAAGGTAAAGTCAATTGGCCTATATTTTTCTTTCATTCTGTAAAGATACCTTCATCAAGGTTGTAGAGTAACAATAAATGGGAACTTGACAATGGAAATGTAGTTGCTCAGAGAACAGTAAATGCTCTAACAATGATGCTTTGCTAACAAATGTGCATCTTGCTCGCTACTGTAACTTGCCCAGCGGCGCTACATCAGTGCACTTTTTGATGTTGCCTAGATACCACAGATGTACACCAATATGGCTGAACACAGCACATGAAGGATCATTAGCTTAATTGAACAAGGCAGTCATATGAGCCTTTGGGTGGTTGTAAAAGCAATAGTAATATAAATTCAACACAAGGCAATAAATACAAGTTTCATTTGTTTTGTGTGGCAAATTATAGGAGAGCACCTTGGAGAAGTTTGAGTTTGTTTTTGTAGAATTTTCAATGTAATAACTGATTCATTTTGATATTAAACTGATTTAAAATTTGAGCTGTAAAGATACAGTATATTTTTTAAATAAGGGTTGGAGCAGCAGGGCAAATGATTATAATAGTTTTGGACTGAACAAAACAATTGCTGTTTTGTTGCGAACATAATGTAATGTATAAATGAGTTGGTCTTATCTTTGTTTAAACTACTTCTATATTTATTTGATTCTAAAGCTAGTGTCCCTGTAGAGTGATAATGAAATTTGTGTAGCTAAAAAAAAACTAGCAGTATGAGTGATGTAGTAGTCAGCGTAGCAGCATCTGGGCCACGACTGCAGACAGAATTCTCGGGCTGACACGGACCTCCATCTCCCCTGGTTCCACCGGCAGCCAGCCTGTCAGGAAGATGAAAATATGCCTGCCTTCATTTAGTGCTGTGGGGATCCTGTTGAGGAAAGGGGCAGGTAGAGCTAATGGACTACTCTAGGACACAGCGGGCTGTCGACTCAGCAATGCCGGGGGCTGTCTCTCCAGGACGCGCGTTTTTTTATGACAATCTTTCCGAGGCCGCAGCAGCGAACGTGGGCCCGGGAGCGATCACCTCTGTGCCACCGCTGGACAGGATTTACTGTAAACAAAATCCATTTTCAGAGAATGTCTTTTTATTTATTATTTTACAACCACTGCTGGTGACATAAATCACTGGGGCAACTTTTTACACTGCAAGAGAATATGTTCATTGAGCTGTATGAAATGCAATATAGAGAAATGAAATGGGCAAGTAAATGGACTAAGACGAGGCAATAATGAAAAACATTATCCTGGACTAGGAAAGCCATTCACTTTCACTGGAGAAGCAAAGAATAAGCTAAGATACAATAAGATACGATAAGATAAGATACGATAAGATACAATAAGATACAATAAGATAAGATACAATAAGATAACTTTTATTCGTCCAAAAATGGGGAAATTCCAGTGCTGCAACACACATTAGGAGCAGAAGTATAATAATAATAAAACAGATAACTTAAAAATAACTTACAAAATCTTGTTTGTATTTTAGATACACACGTGATTTCTATCAATTATACTTTACAATAAAATGTTTAATCAAGTTTTAATTAGAGATGCTCTGATACAAATATCAAGTTTGTATTGGGTGTATCCAAATACGCAAAACTAATATTCTGGAAATAAACTGAAAAAGCTGCATCCCTGCGCATCTTTAGGATTACATTTTTTACTCTAAATGTCTCTGTCAGCTTTACAAATTAATTTAGTAAGTTAGCTGTTAAACTAATAAGTATCCAGAAATAGACAATATTTTATTTAAAAATGTATGTTTATGGAATATTTGTGATACTGTATATTTCTTATATACATGTTTTATCCAATGCACATAAACTGCACATGCATGTAGTTACTAACATACCAAAAATAATGTAGAAAGCCTCAATGTGATCACAGAACTGGATCTATCACTGGTTGTCAGTGTGTGAGAGCAATAAGAGCAGTGCTGCATCTGCTCTGACTGACAGAGAGGAAATTGAAGTGTCACATGAGACATGTAAACCATATTTTGCAGTGTGTGACACCCACTCCAGACAAACAAGCGGAGCAATGAAAACAGCACAACTAAAGATGTGAAAATCATGGACACTATAATTAGCAGGCATCCAGAACACAAGTCTCCAACGTCATTGTTAACCGACATGCCCTTCCCTCTCGCCCCATCACTATTGTCTGACAGTAATGTTTGACAGTGTTGCCAATGTCAATGTCAGAGTCACACAACTTGAGAGCAAACTAGAACTGCGCAAACAAAACAGATTCACCACGAGATGGCCAATGGACAACATAAACCTGCATTCAAATGTATTATGGCGTAAATATCCCTAGAAATGTTTCATATACTTTATCATATTAACTAATGTACTTAAATGATTTTAATATTTTCTTCTATATAGAAATGGACATGTATCTGGTTCAAAAGTAATGTAGGCAAAATGTATTGAACATAATAAAACCAAGGAACCAATGTTTTAAAGCTAAAGAGAATAAATTCTGTGCTTGTTAGTTGTCAGCCGCACTCCATGCAAATGCTAACATTGTATTTATGGCTAATGTCCGATGCTGATGCTAGCATCTTGCAACATCTGATGAGCTGGACAGTATAAGGTGGGGATGGGAAAGTGAGACCTCTTCCTCTGAGTGATGGACAACTTGGCAGTGCATCCCGTCAACCTGAAATGCGTATGTGCACTGTTGAGACCTTGCTAACATTACTAAACACAAAACTACTTGATGCAGATACTGTAATCACACATCAAAACCGTAGCTTTGAAAGACATTGTTCCCCCAGCTTGTCTTTCATCTTAGCTCAGTTCTGCCCCACCCCTGTACTATTGCCTGACAGTAATCTTTTGACAGTGTTGACAATGCCAGAGCGACGATCTGAGACATTTGAGCAAATAAGGGAGTGAAATGGGGGGAAACAAGAACGTGTGAAGGGTATGCAGACTCCCCAGCCTGACAGGCCGCGGTGTAACACACAGAAGACGTGGCTTTATGTCATCTGAAAGTGAGAATCTGTTCTCACACGATGGCAGCGGTGTATGTAATGCCTGGCTGCATCACCGCCCACTGCACATCATTAGCATGGCAGCTCGGCGATGGAAATATACAAGGCAGCTGTCCACTGTGGTCATTAGGTCCATCCAGTTCAGATTTGAGAGCGGGCCTTCACAATAAAGACGTCGCCTAGTGCTGTATATATAACATCTGGGTCCCTGCACCTCAAGGATGGGAAATAATAGTGAGTTTGAACAAGGCATAGAAAAACACTTGGTTAAATGATGGCTGCTTAAATGACATTATCTCAGCACCTGAAGGGCATACACAGGTTATTTGCTGTTAAACTCAGTGGATTCAATGCATGCAATAATATACCAATGTAGGGCTGCAACGATTAATCGATTTTATTGCCTCAATGATTTGTTTTAATTTGCATATTTAAATAAAAACACGCCTTAGACCATGGAGAAATAGTCTCTTTACTCAGAGAACCAGAGTTACAACATAACCCGAACATTCTCCATCGTCTTGAGACTATCTATCCACCCTGTTACATATTCATATGTACAAAGAAACGCTTTAAGACACCCCGCGAGGAGCCCATTATCCCAAAACACGAAAGAGATAAATGAAACAAGTACAAATTTACAGTATTTACACTCCTTTACAGACCACAACCCAACGGGACACCCATAGGGCCACCCTAGGACAAGGCCCTGCTCGACGCTAGGGCCGAGCTGCAGACCCAAGCAAGTCTAGGCCGCGGACAACTAGACTAGACTGAAGCCACCTAACGAATTGCACGTCCACTGGTGCTACCCAGCACCCACTCTCCAAATAAAGGGCTAGCAGCCACATTAATAATACCTTTAGACGGTAGATTTGGACGGCCTGGTTGAAGCCGAACAGAGGGTGGCAGGGGAGGCGCTCGGACAACTGCAGGCAAGCAACTAGACTTAATGGTATCCACAATTGAGTGAGACAACCTGCACATAAACACCGGTCAAAACAACAAAAAGTTCGTCAGACCGCCTGATATCTTGAGTATTCAAGATGTACTCCGACAGAGCCCTCACTGAGCAAAGCAAGGTCCGGCTTCCATCCAATTGCAGAGGAAATAAATGACTGTACTTTGACACACTGATACCGATGGAACTCTGAGATAACTTTTTCAAGAATGCCGGGATCAGACGGAGAGTAACACTCACCCGGTCAGCAGAGAAGGTACAGCAGTTAACATGAACCGAAAGGGCATGAAGCTCCCCAACCCTTCTTGTGGAAGTTATGGAAACCAGAAACTAAGTGGCAACCCTGAGCTCTGCTGGGAATGGTGGGCTGAAAGTTCCCATGGTACTCCGTCCAGTAGGAGAAGAATGAATTAAAACCATGCCATGTAAAGCCACAGGGGGGCTCCCAGTATGACTCTGTTCGTCTCTATCTGGATTCTCCCGAGCAGGGAATGCAGGAGTACAAATGGTGGAAGGCATAGAGTAGCCTCACAACCCCTGGATGTGCCAGAGCATCCCATCCCAGAGGTGGGTTATCGTGAATGAGTGAGAAGAACAGGGAACAATGCCATGCCAAATAAGTCTCCACTCGCCTCAGTTCGGGACCGCCCCTCGACAGCATGTCCGCTGCTGAGGGGTTGAGTCCACTGTAAAAGTCAGCCTCGGCAGGAAGTGGCATAGGGCACCATGAACTGCCCTGACCACCAACACATTGAGGTCCCAGAGCACTCACCTGTCATACATTGGGCTGGGCTGGCCCACCAGTGGAGGGCCCTGAGTAGCCCTTTGGAAACCATCTCTTTTGTGGGGTGAGAATCTTGTGGTTTAAGGCCCAGACCCACCATAATCTGAATTTGCCACAAATGCAGAAGGGCAAGGGGTACCACCTGCACTATTGCAGGTGGTTTGGAGTTAGAGGGAGAAAGGAATCTTAAAGTTTGTTTGCCAAAACATGTACATCGGGCCCAGCCTTCTCCGGCACCTCAGCTGCTCTACTGTGCTGAGCATGAATCGGAAGGAGGGGTCTTTTCCGGCTAGAGCCGCCCAAGTAGTGCCTGATAAAAAAAATTAAAATTAAATCGGCCTTGATTAAAAAAATTACAACCGATGGCCGATATTCAAAATATTTCATATATCGGTCAATCTCTAGGTTAAACCCATGTAGGGCAAGCAAGTGTTACAGAGCCACAGATATTAGCCTATAAGTTTAACAGAAAATCTATGGCTCTGTGCCCAAAGCCAGAAACAGGACAAATCTTATCAGAATTTGGAACAGGCAAGTGAGAGGAATGCTAGGAATCCAGGTTGTAATTTAAGGTAAATAATAATAAAAATGACGAAGAAAGAAATTAATGTCAATCTAGCCATTTTATCTAGAAATAGTTCTAAAGATATTGCATTTGGGCTCTGGATAATGATAAAAATCAGCAATATCCATGTTAGCGCTTTAAAGGCCAAAACTTAAAGGCCCAGTGTGCCGCTTTTATCAATAAACAATTTCCAAATGTAAGGCTTTGCGTAGGTCAGAGTCAATTAGATGGATAACATAACAGCAACGACATTCCATTTGTCACAAAAGAAGCGGGTTCATGTCTCCAGGGATCAGGTTGAGACGTACAGCCTGCAGGAAGTCAATGATTGATATCCCCAAAGACAACATTTTTGCCTTTGAGCAAATTGAAGAAACATAACCATAAATTTACAAATGGTCGATCAATATTGCCCAGACCTAAGAAACATATACATGTGAAACCATTCGATAAGGACGATTGGAGAGTAGCCTACTGTTAATCTTTCATTACATTCCCAAGCTGATGGAAGACGTAAACATTGTGGTGACAGAATCTGCCATTAACTAGTCTTGATGTGTGTACCTGGCAATCAGACATACTTCTGCTTGTTCCATTGGCACAATCATAGCCGTTCATCAGATGTGGTCCATTAGAGTGGTCACGTTACAAAGGGCAATATACCACAGCCCTTTCCTATCACCAGCACAACTCTATATAGCATATCACTCGCCGCCAGGCAAACATATTCACTATTCCTTCTCATATTGCTTACATGACAGACCATTGATCGCTTGAGTTGAATTTCCTTCATCAAAAGCTTCATTTTATACCGTGCACTTTTTGGACTAATGCAGTCAATGTAACCTAAAACAATGCTTAGTTAGGACTGGGAGTTTACATTTGGACAAGGACAGGGCCAGTGACTACGCTTAATAGTAATGTTCCCGTTATGCACAGGAGCGTCTCTAGAGGTTGGTCTTAAATACGCGACTACTCAATCATGACCAGAGGAAGCCATGTTGGAATGAAATGGGTCATGAGGTACTTTAAATAAATATGATAATGAGGGAGACGGCAGTGATTGCTGAAGGGGTTATTTGTGTTGGGAGGAAGAGGAGTAGCAGGTAGAATTTAGTAGTACAGTACTGAGGACCACTAAAATATGAAGTAAGCTGATGTACGGTATTACAGACTAATGGGAAATAATAGTCCTCACAAGAGCAGAGGTGACAGGAACATTACTTCTAGGTGTGTTGGGGCCAGAGATGTGAGATTTATAACATCGAGGCCAAGGATGTCATCATGTTTATCCATTTGGGCATTGGGGCTAAAAGTTGTAAATACTGCATTAGAAACACTGGAAGGAAGGAAGGAGGGGTTAAACTTCCTACTACTTTCTACTAGAGGAAAATCCTACATATTGTCGTTTATAGTACTTTACTATACTTTTTTCTTTTTTTTTTACTGCTGTAATCTGAATCTTTGTCATGGCTGATCTTCATTCATGTAGACTACTTCTCTACTAATCTAACATAGGTCGCAGCAGACTGAGTTCGACTGTAATTAACTTCTGCCAAAATATCTTCCCCAATGGTCCATTGTTTCCTTCCTTCCCAATATCGTGCCTCTGTTAGAATGCGTATACAAAGCTGTCCCTTCACATATATTTCTGATAAAGTAAAAGCCTTCCTTTCACTTAAGAAGCTACAGTGCGATTTGAAGCTGGGGGTTAATAACTACAAAGGAAAAAGAAAAAGTGAAAGAATAATATAGACGTGAGCTATGGAAGACCTGCCGACAAATGCACGGTGCGATGATAAGCGCATGCCGTGAGAAAAGTCAACTAGAGCTGGATAAAGTTTGTTGAAGATTAAAAGTTTCGCCAAGGCAACACCTAAGGAAACAGCACAATTTTCATGAAAGGCACTTGCAGTGACTTGAAAAATGGCTTGTCTATATAAGGAAACCTTTAACAGTTAGAGACATTATGGGTTTTTAATCATTCCACTTTCCCAGGACACCACTTTTTTCCATGTGAAAAATGAATTTAAAAAGAATACCAAATTTGTATCTTAGCAGGAATACCTGGAATGCATTTGTCCTCAGAAAACATCTGCGGCCGTTGATGTGAAAGCCACCCAAGTGTTCCACATACAGGGCTTCAAAGAGCAACAAAAAGAGAAAGGATCCATCGTTTAGATTATTTGATACATTTTGCCCTAAAATAGGGAAAAAAATTTTTTTTTTTTCCAAAAAATTCAAATACGTTTCCATGCAGTTTCCGTCTGCGGGCTAACTCTGTCTATCAAGTTTGCACAAATAGCTTTTGCCCATAACTGCTTCACTTTTTTAAACAAGTTACCATATACCACGGCTTAGCTTGAAGTCGATTTCAAAGTCCGGACTTAGCTCCTGTTACTGCTATTCATACTCAATATTTTTATTATGAAATAACCACCAGTGAAATAAATACCATTTTAAGGATCACAATGAACACAAGGCAGTAACAAACAATAGGGGGCATTTTGGTATTGCCTTTAGATTATGAAATTGCCATCTATAGGTTCAGAAGAATTTAAGAACCGTTGCCAAGGACAATTTTACATTCACAAAAAACATATTTCATAGGTTGTCACTTGCATTTCATTGCCCAAAGCTCTATATTTATAAACAAATTGTTAAAGCTCTACACCCAATGCCTTACCTCTATCCTGAATTTACTAGACCCATCTGGTATTCGTGTCAAGAATCATCTATATTATTGATCACTTTGCATAATTCTTTTATTTAAACAAAATGTAATTATATTACTTTAGCGTTACCCATTTGTCTTGTAGCACTAGATCCACGCGTCAAACAGCGTGAGCTCACCAATCTTTAACCACCTAATTTTACATCTCACAAATAAACTCAGAGCACAACTAACCTCCCACTTCTGATTTCCCACTGTCAATCTATCCACTAGTCCTGTCTCGGGGGACAGAGTTGAAAAGCACCAGCACCGCCCCTGAGAGACTTAGCCCTATTTATAAAGTCAAATGATGATTACAACACGATTATAATGTTGTCATTTTCATATCTGCGCGTACCCTGTCTGATTGTCCTCCCTTCAGCTACAACATTTGCATAGATATCCCGAAATCCAGTGACAACAGTCATCAGAGGAAACATAGAGATTTCACTGGAAATCAATGAACATGTCCTTCTACGTTTAGACCCTCAGCTACACATCACACTTACCTGAAGTGAGAGCGTGAGTAAAATACTGGACCTTAACAATTGCACCCTCATATCCCTAGCTAGTCAGTGATCTATGAATAACGAGGATCACAAAGCGAACTTTGAGAGTTGGTAATAAACCTAATTACTACTTATCCACCCACTAACTAACGCCAAAAAACGTACTAAACACTAACCAATACCAGAATTATCACTGATTATTCCTATATATCGTCTAGATAATCTGTAAATTCCAGCACCATTGCACATTTGTGATAAGCTCTCTGGAGTACTTTAACAGAGAGAGTAATACTACCCATCACGAGAACCTAATCAGGGACTGAAGTTTTTTTTTTGACACTTAGCCTACGACGAGAATTCATTGAAGGATCCCAAAACCTGTTATTGTATGTATCTTTGAATGTTGTACAAAGATTTTATTGTATCTCTCGACCACAACACTGTCAGATAAAAATACTGCTGCCTTTTTTATTCACAACACACAATTCCCATTAAAAAAACAGACTTCGGTTTTTTGACAGTGTTCTCTGTCCACTACTAGGTGCCATAGTGCCATGATTATTCTTATCAAAAGCCACACATCTACAAACTTAATGTCTTTCTGCCATGAGTCTTCATCCTCACAGATATAGTGATTTGTTTCGTACGGATTAGTGTCCTATCTAGGTATAGTGAGCCTCTTCGTATCCGAACTTACTTGTTTTCTGTCTGTAAATGGTTGATGCCCGCAACACGACGCTTGTTTAGCATCTTGAAAGTATTCATAGAGTCTCTATTGTATCATCTCACCTCCAAGTCCGTTCAACAGTCAAAATTATAACATTTGCCACACAATGACCAATGGAGACAGCTATAGTCAACAACAAGCAACATTGTGCGTTATGTTTCTAACGCAATCCATAAAACCATCAGTAAAATTGCATTAACTATAGCTATATTCGTGAAGTGCCATCTCTGGCCTTATGCTATCCTATGAATGCGAGTCTGTGGATTTCTATATATATTCCCATTTCGGAGACTTCCATGCCAGAGTTTCCAGAGACTGTCAAATATGATCGATACTTTTCTGATTATAGTATTGTCCCTTGTCTTACTATCTGCCCTTTTGAAGGTCTTTCTGTCAGCATAGGCAGTTTTAGTCCGTGTCTGTCAAGTCCACCTATCATTTCGTTTCATGGAGAGAGATAGTATGATTGTGTATAGTAGATGTTCCTTTAGTACAGTGCGTATTCTTAATAAGCTTATTATGAGAATTAAAGCAGAGAACGGTTAAGTAGCTCCTGTCCTATTATCAGTCTAAAGGAACTCAAACCAATACTTGTGTTAGTGTGAGTGTGTGCAACTGCAGTAGGTCTTTCCTCTACAAGGAGCGACCCATATTGTTGGATCGACTCTTTATTCGTATCTCTACTGGTTCAATTACCCTCACATGTCGATATTATACCAAACGTAATGCAATGAGCCGCACGTCCCCCTAGCCATCCTGTCTGTATTTATTAGTTAGAAAAACAAAGTCCGATGTAGTTTGTGTAGAAGTGTATGAATCCACCATCTATGACACGAGGCGTAGACAGCTAGCCAATTTAGCTTTACTTAACAAGTTGATTATAAAGCCCTATTCAAACCATAAATGATTATAGATATGTTCAGTTGTTTCTCTGAATGCTGCTACGCTATAGCTTGCGTGCTCGCGCACCCCGCTCCTGCCGCTGCCCTGTAAACAATACCGATTCAAATGTCCCAAACTTGTTACATTTAGATCTGAATGTGAAATGCCTGCTAAAGTTGAGAAGACCCTAGTGATCCCTTATACGTATGTTATTACGCTTTGTTGTCCCCACATTATTTCCTTACGCACCTAACTTTTTCTGAGAAACTTAGATGAACTCACACATTAAACAATTTTGGTGTGATTCACTGTTCCAAGAGAGGAATCATTTCTTTTCAAGTCTCGTGCGGAGTTCTATTGGCTTGCCAGCCGATCAGGGTATCAAATAACGAGTCAATCACGATACGCCTTACATGCTGACTTAAGAGTATCTCTTTTCGACAGCGTCGAGACATTTTGCGAGAAATTGACTAGCACTTTGTTATCTTGATGAGAGTGTAGCGTGATATGAGTGAGTTACAAAGTGCTTTTTACATGTTGAATGACAAACCAAATCATCCTTCCACACGTGGTCACAGTCATCTCGACACTATCTGTCACTCGAAACTCACACATTAATGGGATTTGTCCCCTACGAGCAAACTCCGCAAGTCCTCCCGAGTAACCCCTCACGCAAGCTACAGCCTGATACAGTGCCTGCGTTAGAGTCCGCAAGAAACGACAGTCCTGCCATCCGCCCAGTTCAGTCCACCTCCTCACGAGCTATCTACCAGCTCTCGTAGAAACCACAGATAGCGCTAATAGTTACACTGTATATCAGGAGTAAACTATATTAAGTGGATGCCTGACCCAGTACATCTTCCAGTATTTAAGCCTGCCGTAGAAAGCGACAGGACAAAGGAATATGGCTCTTTCTTTGCTCTCTAGATGTATCCATGCTAGTATACAGATCTGGATCTATGAGACTTTGTTGAGAGTGGGTATATTTCTAGTTTTGCATTACAAAAGAGCCTGCCACAAGTAGACTCCTTATCGGATTGGAATATGTTGACTAGCGTTCGGGGTGGAAGGGATCTGACGCCTCTTTATCTTCATTTTGCTTTGTCCTTGGTAATTGTTCTTTGCCCAATATTTCTTCAGATCGCCGTCTCCTGTGAGGATGAGGTCCTTGGATCCCAGCTATGGCGGCTTGTGCTCTCTTGATCTATGTAATACTGAACTGATTTCTAAAATTGAATCTCTACCAGAAGTTGATGGTTTTAAATCATTAGATTTAGCGTCCTATCAACATACCCACAGTCAGCACTGCATGCTACTCATGCTTATGTTTAATCCTATGTCTTCATCAAGGAGAGTATCAGAGAACTTAAAAACATTGTTCCTTTTCTACCCCGATCGTTGTGACAGCTACGGCTTCAACAATGCCTTCTTCTCTTGGTTAATGTTCAAGATAAATAATTCTACGTTCAGATTCTCCTAACAATGCCAGATTCACTAATGTAGAACTATATTGAGACAAAGTGCCATAAGCAGTCTAGTGTCATTTCTGCAAACACTCAATATAATATCTGGCAACAATTCCTCTATCGATTCTATAACATCTGATCTAATCTACATTCCGTTTTAGGCCTTAGGTAAAAAAGTTCATGCTCCAAAGGTATATTTATTTCACCTTGATTTACACTATTCTTACTATTAACAGGATATCTGGAGTTTTAATATTAAAGAGAAGAGGGCAAACACAGTCCTAGGTACATATCTTATTTATGAGTATTATTTTAACTTAGTAAATGTTGTGATACACTTGAATGACCCTCAGTGAATGTAATTGAAGGCAAGTGTATACTCAATTTCTAATCAAATAATAATATATGTTAAACCTGGTGAAAGTGTAGTCTGATAGGACTCAGTTCTAAGAACCTACACACAAAAGTCTCTCGGGCCGAGTGAAGGAGGCGAGTTTTTATTGAATAAAAATTTTCAATTTCATCACTTATCTTCAAACTTTCTTGTATAATTGTGAGAGACTATTGACTTTGAGCAGTTATCTCACTCTGGTCAATCAGTTTTGTAGTCCTCTATCGTAGTGGACCCATCCGCTGCGATTATGCTTATACGTCCAAAAAAAAAAAAAAAAAACGTCTCCTAGTTTCGCCTCTAAACTACTGTAAATGTCAATCCCATATGCTTCCGTCACATCGAGACATCACCTGAAGCATACACTCTATTATCACAGCGACCTGATCACGCGTATCGAGAGAAACTGTTCATATTGAAACTAACAATACTAACCACTGGACGCATGTAGTGAAATAAGAAATAAGATATCGTTTCTCACGCCCTCCGCCAACTTATTCCTTCCATGCCCTTCCGAATTCTCTATCTCAGCAAATCTCTCAAGTATAAGCTCATCTACTGGGTCCATAAATAGACAATTTAAAAATAAACCAGCGGACAATCTCACTAGCCCCTGCAGGTAGGGAATGAAGGTGGCCGTCACAATACCTGCCCACGATCTATGAAAAATGAGCCTACATTAATACAATAGAGCCCGAGTTCAGCCTTCTCGATTCCCATATCCAGACCAATCGAGAGGCCTTGACCCGCTCACTGGACCTACCCTCCCGCCTCAGTCAGCCTTGTTATGTAAAATATATATGAATCGTGACCACCATCTGTCTATATGAGAATACAGAGCAAATGTCTACTTATGACCAGAGAAAGAATTGAGATCGATAGGATAGTGCAATGTGATACTGTGTATCAATACAAATATGAAGCTTGCTCACAGCCCAGTACCAGTAAGCGTGCCGTTGACGAGTAGCATTTGAGCGTCATGCGTCCTGGTGATCTCTTCCGTCACCTGTTACTACCAATCTTACCTATAATCGTGGCTGACAGCTGTCGACACCGAACGCAGAACTGTGTGTCTGGAGGCAGACTGATAGTTGTGAAAATGTGACGTGTCTATTAATTATATCAAAAATCGCAACCAATTCACGATACCCATTCACAACTTTCTATGATGTTATACTTCTACGGCATAGTAGTACCAACAACAGAACATGGCGTCGGAGTTATCTCTGCTTCGAGACTCCTATATCTCCCATTCTATATCCTTCAGATGGCTTGCAATCTGCCTGTTTTGCCTCTTATTCGACAGCACCTCGTCAAATCTAATATTTCTCGAATGCCATTAGTGAGCTGAGTTTTATATCATGTCTAGAAGTCTACTAGATTGAATGTGTTCATTAGAGTGCTATCTCCTTGCACCAAATGACCTTAAAACAAAGTATCTATATAACGTCATGCTTTTTGGTGCAATAAATTTACTGCATGTACTCTCTGACTAGATGATTTTGTTTTCATTACCCCCAACTATCTCTTGCGCGTCCATTCCACTGTGCAAACTTGACCCCTACAAGAGACGCAACCACAACATACAGGTAGATATCTCATAATACATAAGTGAGACGATTGTGTTAATATTGATAGACAAGCGTAGTGCCCAGCCTGGACACTAGGAGACTACTGAGTTTATTCAGTACAGCTATTATCCGAGAGCTAAGGTAGCTCAGTAACTGCAGATATTCGACCGCACGACAAGCTGATATCATCCCAAACGCCATCCAAGTGACTCCATAAAGACCATCAATATTCTATTGAATTTACAACTTAGCTACTTTTAGTCTTCTTATGAATATCATCAATACTTAGGGTCGCTACATCTTATGTCATGTAGACTCTTTCTCTATGAGTATATGTTTTTATATATTTGTTCAATGAGTGAATATACTACTCGTTCAAATTAACTCTTATAATACCTTACGGCGTTATCAATATGAAATGAATTTTCATAACTAGGAGTATCGTCAACAATACTATGAACTATAGATTCCTATATCTCTTAATTCTGCCATCTATTTTAATCGCCGTCTATCAAGTGATTCCTGAATAGACAGAACTAGTTAAAGCGCAGGGAGTGTGGCGTGCGCTATAAAGTTATTGAGTTAACTATACATGATACTGATAACCTATAGAATCGTGTTGCGACCTGTGTTTCACCACTGTGTATGCTAATTAAGTAAGTGTTTGTGTTGTATGTCACGCTGTTGTCGCTGGTTTTGTTTGTGAAACGTCTATACTATACCTTGCAGTGTTCGTTCAAACACGTAAGAGTGATGTCGTGTCATTTTACGAGAAATCCGAAGATAATCCATTTGTATACCTGTGGACTCTCGCAAGCATTCTTCTTCCAACTAATGAAATGGCCAGGAGAAGAGCACAAAGTGGAGCTGGCAAAGCTAAACCCAAGTTCCGGAGACTCCTGCTCCAGTTTGCAATAAAATCCTGGCCTAGCCTATATTCTCTGATTTCTTCGAGCACCACAAAATTCGACCCTATAATAATTAACTAAGAAAACAACCGCGTCCAAGTACATACCACATAACCGCCTAGGTCCAACTCGCTCTAGAACAAGTGCGAGAAAGCGTGGCTACAATATCGACTCTAGGTGAGAGTCAGACGGCATAACCAGACATCAAGCTCCGCGTTGGGACCAGTCCATCAGAGCCTCTCAGTGGCCAACCTGGAGCTACCTTACAGTGGAACTCATAGTAGGGCCAATGTACTATTGGAGAAGGGGATAACTGCGTGTTATGGGGTCGTATATAACCGGCGTCGTTTGGACCTCTTCAACAGAGTCTATCGGCTCTAATGCGCGGTGCAGACCCTTCCAATGAATACACGCATATTAGATCCAGCATCTCAAGTATCTATAGGTGTGCAAACGCCCTGCCATATGAACCATCTCGGTAACTCTGAGCCACACAGTCGAAGAGGAAGACCCACCAGCCTCTGGCGTCACTTGGTCCCCAGTAAATCTAGGACACTAATACCACATTTGGTAAGTCTCTGTTTCAAGTTAATGCAGAACTAAATAAGTCTGGAAGACTATGTCTCTCAGTGAATGAGTAATTGTTGATTATCTACAGGCGCCTACTCTGGACAATCGTACAATAGTCTAAGAATGAGAATATTAGCTTCTCTTAGAGACCTGCGCATACAACTATGTAAATGCGTGAATTTCGTTTGCGAAATCAATATCTTAGATGAGGTTCGAATTAGAGCATAGTGTCATGACCGACATAGCCGCTAGAGGACGGATAGAGTGAGCACATGGTTTCTAAATAAAGACGTGCCTGTGGTAATATTCTGCCGATGTTCGTGTGTGATGGAGACTTTCATCATCTTACCTTTCTTTTCAGCTGTCCCCGTAGAAGTCATCTATGGGTGAAGAAAATGCCTTGTCCCTCCGTCACACCTGAGTTGGCTCTCCAATACACAACCACCCAGAAATGCACACCCTTATAACAATTTGCCCCAATCGTTCTCTAAATACCAAATATTATCACCCACAGACGACCCACCATCACGTGCGATGTGAAAAACAATTCCAGACACATGTTGCATACGGCGAGATTTTTTCAAAAAGGTGTGCATCACAAGCTACTTTAATATTAACTCATATAGAGTCTCCGTGCATCTAAGTCCGTGTACTGAGGACATCACTGTCCTGGTTTGATATGACTGGATGGCTTCGACAAGTCTCTTGTCACCCTAAGTAGCTGCGCTTCTCCCCGAACAACACGTCAAAACTCATGCTATGTTGCAGATTTATAATTGAGCAGCCCACACGGACCATGCATTTTCACAGTGATTGCTTATCCACCTGGTAATAACATCATGAGATCCTCTGGCGCAATATATCTGTGATCTCACTCGGAGGCGAAGCGAATGAGAGACTCGCAAAAGACACCCACACACAAGCGTATCTGGTCAGTGCTCCTGAGTACCATCACGTGCTAACATCTTAAGCGTAGGCTTAGCTGTTGGTCGTGTGACTCGAATGTCACAGAAAAGCTGTAATTTAAATTTAGTATTATAAGTATGTAAGATTGTGTTTCATATCTATGAGTCACAATTCAGCTATATTCCACGCACAAAGACACTGCGAGGAATCATTCCACTTTACTGTGTGTTTCATGAATATCCACTACTTAGTGATAGTCAACAATGAGCTTATGCTATAGTACTAGCAGGCAATGTGGGTTCTGGCCTTTCCAAATATTTACAAAGGGCCTTTTCTGGCTATACTTTAGCATCCAACAAATATTTATTTTTAGGGATCTGGTGCATATTGTTCAAAGGGAAGGCACAAATTGAGAAAAAAAACCTATTTTTTCTAAGAAGCACAATATAACTATAACAATCCAACATATCTTTCAATGCGACCTCACAAACTACTAGGTAGTATTAATCACATCTCAGTCGTGTTGTATGTACCGAACATTAATGAGAGTGTGGATTCATACTATTAAATATCTTCATCTAATCTCCATGGAAACTATAGATTATATTAAACACATATCATATTTATGAAAATCATCTGCATAACCTTCAATACTTTCCTTCTAAGTGCGTTGTGAAAAGGCCAATTATGTTGCAAAGCAATACAGTAGTAATTTTGATTACATAATTCGAACAGATTCCGGACAATTCCATGTGTAGTAACTCATTGCCTATTTACTCTATCTTTACCACAACGATCAAACATATCAAAGTGCCACCAAATTTCAGCAAGAGCGCCGACCCAACTATCAGTCATCGACTAATTATAACAGTGTACTAGTTTCCATCTGTGTCCTGCGATCTCCACTATTCTATATAATAAGCTCAGAAGAATGCAGCTTGATACTAATACACATTGACTGGTATCCACCACATGTGTCAATATTTCTATAGTGGTCATCTGCAACACCAAGCCCAAGTACTAAAAGCTATGAGTTACTCTGCCAGCTCATATGTCTCTTCGATTATGTCCTGCGGTGAGACCTACCCCCAGCCTGGACTCTTCCCTGCTCTCAGTGTACACTTAGTAGCCTTACAGTGCTGATAACACTGCTATGATTACATATACAAGGTAATTCGACTCACCCCAGAAAGTAAAGAACGGCATCTGCTAGTGATATAAACTCCGAGCAAAGGCTCTTACCCATCACACCCAACGATCTTCTGAAAATAGTCCGAAGAAGGGTGTGAGCGTGCTTCTTAGCCCGGAACCTGTGCATGGAGATGTCTCGTAAGGCTTATCGTGTCTCATTAAAATTTAAAAGCAGAGGCTGATGACAAACCATGTGGACGAATATATAATAATTAAGAGAGTCGCGAGATAACTTGTCCTATCTTATTGCTGTATGTGTGAAAGCACCATCGACAGTGGTCTGATTGCCTGACCCGGCCTGACCGGAGTTTTCAGAAGCGCCTTACACATCACGAAAAGCACCCTGCCTTGGCGTTCCTGAGGGATGATCATCTGGTAGGCAGGTAGTCCGGCCGAGCCTGCCATCCAGGACCAGCGATCAGCGTGACTATGCGGATAGTCAAATACAATACAGATCGATACAAATGTTGAGTAAAGACTATGCTATAGAATTGGAATTAATGACATACCAAAAACGTGAGAGCCAAATGTGATAACCACCAGTTATGAGATGCGTAAGGGACGTGGCGTCCGTATGTGAACTACCCCAGCTGCCTTTCTGTGCAATTTCAATACATTCTATTATAAAGGGTGCCAAACAGAACCACACCTAGCACCACACCAATCAGTAACATAAATTTGAGAGAATAAAGGTCGTCTTTCCAATCCACCACGAGATCTACGCTTGAGAGACAAGGGAAACAACACACAGCGGGGGAAGAAAAAATGAACAGATCCTCTTAATAAATGTTACTATCAACAGTGACCTAATATCCCTCATGTACCATGACGAGACGAATCATCCCGAGAGGAAATAGAACCTAGCTTACGCAAGTCTCCTACAAACCTTATTCAAATTTTTGTCAACAAGACTCCGTATTTATCCAAATTCAGTACACATTTTCAGCATTTATCTAATTATTAAATCATCACAATGTAATTAATATCACATTGTGAAATAATCAAGTGTGGAGTTTTAACCTTAAAGTTTGTGATTTATTATAAACTTTCAACTGTTTGTCCAAAAACATGAGTTCGTGAGGTCCTCTTCGTGGAAAAGCATTTATTGAGATGTTCATTAAGTGGACTATACCATTCTTCTTTATTCTTTCGCACCCACCCTCGGCAGTGTGATAGAGCTGTAAGGCACATGATAATCGATATGTATTTATAGCCTAGATCAAGGAATTGAGAAAATACCAAAAATATCTGAAATTTCTATATCCTAGACAAGGATGTTATTGCATATCTTGATCAATTTGTGACAATGGTAAATATAACTTCTATCTTGTCTTTCCCCACTAGCTATTGTTTAGAAATCCCTACATATGTGGCTGTTTAGGTCTTACTTCCAATCCTAGAAGAGTTTCGATATTAGAGGCTCATTCTGTCTAACGGTTTCATGAGTTTTGCATATATTCCCAATAAATCTCGTACTTTCGAGCCAATCGTACATATTCTAGGTATTGATACTTATGCTTTAAAAAATGCTATGTCAGTCATACCCTAAAGGTCATCTCTATTCTTCTAGCACTATATGATGCTAATTCTGAGTGACTACGTAAATAGCCTATTCCAACTATGTGCGTTTGTCAATAAATAATCAAATACACAGACGCCATACATCTCAGATACCAGAGTACATTGATACCATATGTCCGGTCAAGAGCACGTTAAAGTTTTACAGCCATCCTATGAAAATTGCCCACTCGCTCTAGTCACCTATAGCCTGCCACTAGTGGAGCGTGCCATAAACTGGTAGGTGTTCAAAATCTGGCTATGAGACTTGTGTCTATTTCACATACGTGATGACATGTAGACATTTGCTACCTAGAATGTGTCAGAGGACGGGCATTCGATTTATTATTATTATATATGCCAACAACACTTAAAGACAAATGGAATCAGCTATCTTAGTCAACCTCTTTCCTTTCGTCGCTCTCATATATTCCGATTCCCTCATTCACGAATTCTCTTCTAGTCAAGATTTCATAGCAGGATTATTCTTTTTCAGTTCCTGCACTTTCATCGATTAGACACTCACTCTATATCACCTTCATTACTACTACCCTAGCACTTCGGTATACTCACAAAATCTCACCTCTGTTACAAGATAGATTTATCCTTATCTCTCATATCGAGAGAGCAAGAATTAGCCAAAATGTATCCACCAGTTCCGAGTCTTTGGCTCCAGAGAGATCTAGTTGATTGTATATGTGCTCGTTAAATATTGGTCGAATGGCTATATTTCACAAGCTAATTATTTATGAGTTACGAGATATAAATCAAATTCTTTCAAGCAGTCTCTGACCGTTTTAGCATCAATTTGTCGTTGGTCCCATCTAGGGCGCAGATAGCGTTCCTGATTTCTGCTCCTTCCACGAATACGTTGCAGGTATCAGACTACTCCAATCAATAGTCACGGGGTCTCGTAACCACCAAGTGTTGCCACTATAATTTAGTCCTACACTGATATGTCTGCACAATTGAAGCTGAGCTGGACGCGTATTTGATAATATATTTCCCTGGCGTGAAGATTTCTCAATCCTTTGTGTGTAGTGGCACCAGTGCTCAGCCAAGGCTCGCTCCTGCGAGTCCCTAAGCCCCTCCAATCTGGAAAGAGTGAAAGAGACAAGATATTTGTATGCGAGCCTTGATGTCAGCATCCTGATGAATATGAACTTTGAGACCAAGTCATTGTTATCAGCGTACAGAGCTAGGAACTTGGGCTTATTCTATTTGATAAGGTGAGAGAGGAGTCAGCGAACATTGAACAGCATCACACCAGATGCTGACGCCCTCGCGAGTCGCCCGAGGCCTATGCTCCTAGGGTCTGAAGATGTTGGCCTTCTGCATATGAGATGGGAGTGCTGATCTACGGACGCCGAGCTGTCGCGTGTCAACATTTGATGTTCAAGCAAAAAGACTATTACATAAGACCAGACCCACCATCGCGCCGCTGCAATGCCCAGTCCAACTTCTGAAAGTCTCCGCTAGCCCTACTCCCTAACAAGACACTAAACTCCTGGCGAAGAGTGTGCAGACCAGAAAGCAAACTGTCACACTGTATGGTAGCCCGCATGCTTCCAACGGTGGAAAGTGAGAGAACTGCAGATGACACATCTTGTGTTTGTCTTTGTTTTCAACTACATATCCTGTTATCTCAGAGTCCATGTAGTGGAGATCTTACTTTTTCAGCAGGCCAGAGAAGTGATTATATCCTACTGGCATAAATTTGTAACGGGAATTATCACCAAAAGAGTATCATTCATAATATAGATCTTGATCAGTATATTAACTTAAAGATTGACTAAATTGGAAGGAATAAATTGACTAGTCTAATCCAAAGTGCTCACACAATTGAGTGAAAAGAGCTAAAAACAATCCACACGACCATATTAGACAATAAACAAGACTAATGAAAGGAAAAATGTGGACACTATATATCTACTTTTTGTAAATGTGATTAAAGATTTCAGATTCTAGAAAAGTGATTTGATATACGGGATGAGCCATAATACTTCTAACCTGTAAAGGCTGCATGACTATCATATCTATTAATACCATTTACCAATTGATTAAGATATCTACAATACTATGACATCTATAGAAATCTAGACATCAGTTATTTTGATCAAGTGCGGAACAGTTAATTGTATTTAGGATCTTGTCACAAACAGTTGATCTTGATATGAGATATACGTGAATATGAAATTTATGGTGTAAGATGAATATAGTTCATTATATAGCGACTAATAATTTATGATTCCTAATATCTTAGCCTGAGAGTGTATATATATGAACAACAGCATATCCAAAAATCCATCATATTACTTGTTTCACCCTCATAGAGTATCGATTTGTAGTAGTAATAGGCAATAATAATATAGTGATAGATTAATTAAGTAGAGTGTAACAAATACCTGGCACACCTCATAGTTTTGCAATATTATTTAGAGTGTTCATGTAATTAAATTGAATCTACATCGTTTAGTATAGTAGTAGCTCGTAAGGATAGTTAATTCAAATAAAAACAGAAAGTGTAAAAAATATTCAAATAACTATCACATTAAGTAATAAATATATGATTAATATATATTTCCACATCTTTAGCGGTAGTATATAACTAAACAAAATAATACATAATTCCCTGTATTAGCAAGCTATGCCCTTTGACGTTTTAATGTTATGGCTCCTAATGTACTGGCACACTAGACTTGCGTACTGTATTTTATTTAATATTTCAAGACTATACTATATAAATTTTTTTTTTACTTAATCACTGTATGGAGTGTGGTTCTCATGTAATCTCTATTCTTGAATATATATGAAAATCAAATATTATGATGCAAATTAGAGGAGAGGACTTATTATAACTGAAGTAAAAAATAGTGGTGTGGTGTATACTGCCGCGACTCCCTTGACGATAAGTGCCCGATTTGCATCTTGCTGTAAATGAGTAGGCAACTACGGATGACATTTTAACTGCACCCGAACCAGTGGCCGTGCGTATTCAGGATGTGGTCTGCTGTCGAGCGTGTGTGTGTGAGGATAATCCCCGAAACTACTTCCATTCTAGTCTTCCTATCAATAGTGAGCATAAGGCCCATTCACCTGCCTACAAGAAACCACTGGAAACTATCCATCCGTAGCTTTATGTCAGGAAGAGATGATAATCTTGGTCCAGATTATGCATGTCTCATTTGAATGTAGACGCAGGTTGTCCACCAAGTAGACACAACAGACTGGGACCCCTGACGCCCTGTTAGTTATGATCAGGCCAGTGTGGGTGAATGTTCTCTCCGCCCTCTTGCTCTGCTGGGTATGATTGATTCTTCTTGGCGCTGCATTCCACCGCCCGTGCGAGGTATAACAGACTGAGCGGATCACCAGAGCAACGGGCCCAATGGTACACCCAGCTCTTGCAACCGGGCGTGCCGATGTCTTGTATGCCATCTGATAATGCCTCTGAGCGGGCTATCTGCGCTTAACTACAAAGAGCAGCCCCCAACCTCTGGGCGAGTCTCGGATAAGCGTATCATGATTAGGTTCACACTAATCTATATACACGCTGGCCACTCGGCCCGTCCGTCGTAGAAGGAGATAGTGACATAGCCATTAGAAGACTGTGATCTGTGTGATGTGATTCATAGATGCTATATAACCATTTCATCCAAGAACGAGCCCTTTGCTCCACACACGAATATAAAATTTCAAGGTATCATCTTATTGAGTCGATATTGCTTGTTCAAGAAAACAGTTAAAGATTTGCATATAGAGAGATTTTATCTACCATACCCCAAACTCCAGATCATTAAATTTACCAATTAATAATAACTACAACCAGAGATTGTTTAGCTCAAATGATGTATCTACTTTAAATTAGAAGTAACCTATAACCCTTAACTTATGAACCCAGAATATTTATCGAGTCTTAGATGCATCCTCCGGTACATTCAAAACAGTATCTGCAGTTTTCTCCAGAGCTACCTATGAATATCCTTCCTCTTTCTAACCTCGTCAAAATTATGATTAAACCCTTAAAAAATAGATGTGCCGGATGAATTCTAAAAATTAATCAAATTTGGTCCATATTCGAACATTATTGATCACACTAAATATTGCGTTTACCTGTGGGTCACAACATCTAATATCTCCATGTTTACAACATATCCCATTGTCTATTGAGATCAATTGTAAGATCAATATCAGTGAGAGACCTGTACTGTGACAATATAGGAGACTGTTATATTACACACAGAATTTTTAACTGAATATGCCTTCAACTCTCATGACAGTATCCTAATAGTGTATGATCTTGAAGAATTCAACATACTTCAGCTTTTCTCAAACTCACCCTATATAATCTCAGAAAATGCCTATATTTTGTCATATTCGTAAACTCAGAAAAACGTCCAACCCCTTACTGACCCATGTAAACGAGTATCGTCAAGTCGAGGATCATTACTTAAACTAACACCGAAGGGCATCTATCTAAGAATTTTATTCGATAGTCGAAATAGAATATGAGCGACTTTGGCACTTCTCGATAACCACTTTGTTAAAACCTCAATGTGGTCTTATGAATTTCGCTCTCTGTCCCCTGCCATATGTCATAGCGACAAAGCGCCTACTTTGTATCTAGCTACTCTCTATTATCATCGAGAATATCACGAATTAGAGACAGATAGCTCTGATTAACTAAGGACAATAGCTGGAAAGTTGGCTTCCGCCACTATCATACAGAAGGAACATATCCTCTTTATGAACAACTGCGCACTCATCTGTTGAAAAGTAGTTTCTTGGTGCGTTACCTCAAAACAAGGCAATGGCGTATCGTCAGGGGCTGCCAACATCAGACTTATGACCCATGAGCCGAGCAGGACTCTGGAGTTGCACCGATATGTCACAATCACCTACAGCCACCTTAATTTCTGTCTAAATATTTCTCTCATAACAATGTTCATTGACAAAAGCATGAGTGCGAAGACTAAGCATGAGTTGCTAGCAGTGTGTTTTAACCTCTTCTACCCTCTCTTAGAGAAGAGCATAGAGATATATATATTATAAAACAAACTCTTCTCTATGGTTTAGCACCATGTATAGAAGCGCTTAGCGGGCTGCCTAAGCTTATACGACTCTACTTTTAGAGGTTAATTCGATTGTAAAATGCCTACACTCAAGTCTTATTCTTATTAATTCCTCCGAATTTATCACTCGAAGTTAATATTTTATTTGCTTGCGTCTAATTACCCACGTTTAACATCCCACCATCTTAAGAACATACTGGTTAGAGTCAGAGTTTTCCACAGCCTGAGAACGCTCGTACAGCCCAAGTCAGCAATCTAATGAGAGCAGTATATACTGAAAATGAGACACACACAGACTTATATATTCTCCTACGAGTCATTCAACCAGTTAATCATCATTTGGTGTATTCCTATAATTCCAGTGCTTCAAAATGCGTAAATTTTGTGTCCACCACCACAAACCAACGTGCCAAAACACACTACACACCCTTCCAGCTCCCAAGCCTGCGCGTCTCTATCTGTATACTCATGTAGCTTAATAGAAAGAATTATATATAAGGACTTAATATGAATCATTAAAACATTTAGTCCCCTTCTGTATGTTTTTAAACCAAGTTTATTCCTTTAGTAGCTCATTTGCATACATCCCGTGTATAAAATTAATATCAAGTATTGCGAAAACGGCGTTGGAGGTGCTTCCATCGAGCAGCAGCTCCACTCTTTTGTTTTAGTCAGCCGTTTGTCGGAACCACCACTGGCCCGGTGGTAATGTTGTTAAGTATGCACTATCAAGCAATTCTCTGTAAATGGCCGTTGTGATCTATCTCACCAAGACAAATCTTAACAACTTGACAGTGCTAGCTGTTAAAGTGTGAATTAGCGATTTTCATTGTTCCACAGGGGTGCACTTTGGGCACTCCGCGTCTCGGACTTTCTGATCACAACAGATTATTCTAACATAACCGGTCCTCCGCGCTGTTTCCATGTGCATTGGCTGTTTAAAAGTACGACTGTGACTGGAAAGCAGAGTTGTTGAGTGGGGGGAGCGCGGGGGTCCGCGGTGGCGTGTCGGGGCTGGGGTGGGCGGAGCTAGATGCGGTGTTGAGAGTTGCAGCTCGGATTATTATAATGGCTCTTTCACTCATCAAAACTCTTCCCAGTCGCACTCGTGAGTTTAAAACGCGCCGCTCTCTTCCTGTCGCGCCTTCGTCAGAGCGGAACAAGCTCCGTGTGAAACAAAAGCGCCACAAGTCGTTCCGTGCGCTCCGCGCGCCACAGATTCACGTGTTTTTGATCAAATGTTTAAATTAAACGAATCATCGAAGCAATATAATAATAATCGAAGCTTTTTTGTAATCGAATTATTCGATTTATTCGAGTAATCGTTGCAGCTCTAATGTAAGGTAACCGACTGAATAACACCAAAATTGCTGAAAGGAAGTTACCATAATGCTACACATTGCATGCATACTAAGTTGAATAAATACATTCATTATTAAGTAGACAAAAACAATTTCACTTTATAAAAATGTGATAATGAACATTTCTCAGTTAATAACCTGCTATGTCTTTAGACACTTAGGATGGGAATCTTGTGGAGGTTCACTTCTTTTAAGGGTAAACCCCACAGGAAAAACTGTAAGTGTTCAGATGTATGAGAATATGATTTATGTATTAATGAGGCCAACCCAGCGTGCTGTGCTGAGGGCTACTGTAAAAGTGACTTAATGTAAATAACAGATCCACTTCTTGCCACCTGAGGTGTATGTGTACCTGGAAGGTGCTCATTAGTATGCAACAGAGGATTTTTCATTCCCTGTTAGCTGCCGGACGTCCCTGTCTCCTCTTTTGGCTCCAGTCTGGTTCCTGGCGTCGTCAGGCAGCAGCGAGGGCAGGAAAACACAACAGTTCTACCACTGATTGCACTGAGATGATCAGAATGACAACATGTTCTGATGTGTTCGTTCAAAAGTAGCGCAAAAGCTCTAAAAATTAGCATGTTGTACCTTGCCATGTCACCAGTCCTAATAGAGTAGTTTGTTGATTAGGTTTTGACGGTTATTCAAAAAAAATAAAAACTCAAAACAAAACAAAAAGATTACAAATTAGGTTTTACAAATCTGTAACAGAGATTGAAATGAATATAGTTTGATCACAGGGAAAGTATTTGACACCGAAGATGTCTCCATTTCCAGATCTACTAGGGTTAAGGTTAGGGTTAGGGTAGTAGGAGTGCTACTAATAATAGAAACTTGGCTATAGGTTCACAGTGAAGTGTAATTTACCGATTCCAATGTTATGGGTAATGTGAGGCCAATGTTTTCTATCCACTTTTGAATAGTTTGTCAACAAAAATATTGCAGTAAATTAATTAATTTTGATAAGTTCTTTCTATTTCAAGTCTATTTTTAAATGTATAGAACCAGTTCAAACACATAATACCCATCATTTTGGGGAAAAAAGGAAAACGTTTGACAGGACTATCATTTACTTTCCACTATGTTTAGATGTACGAAGGCTGTCATATTATTATTCTTAGTCAAATTTGCCTTCATACTTTTCCATTCTGATGCCGGTATTACTCAATGACGTGACTATCGGCCGATACTGATACTGGGCCGATATATCAATATATATAATCTATTGTCTTTATTGGCAAATATATACCGTATTTCCGGACTTTTAGCCGCTCCCCTATATAAGCCGCATTTGCTCTATTTTTAAAAAAACGATAATAAAACAATACATAGGCCGCACCTTTTGTATAGGCCGCAGAACTCTTTCCTTGACTTTTGGCATCGCATGAGCTCGTCCCGCTGTCCCCCTCCAGCGTCACCGTACATTCATTGATGTTAAGCTTGCGTGCAGCCGCGCGGCTTCCTAGCAAGATCGATGGCCTTCAGCTTAAAACTTGCTTCGTACGAACTTCTTCGTTTGGGTTCCATAATGATGCGGCAAGAATTTGAAAATAATTTATAGTTGGTAATTTGTCGTCCGTGTTCTATTTGCTAGCTGAATAAAAAAGCAACATCTGCTTCTTTGCTTAACTTTTCTGTAGTTTTGATTCTAATTCCGGTTAGTTCGCCCCTAGCGGTGAAAGAAAAAAACCACAGAAAAGCCGCAGCCTCTAAATAAGCCGCATGGCTCAAAACATCTGACAAAAGTAGCGGCTTATAGCCCGCAAAATACGGTAATCGTGCTAAAGTTTTTCAAATTAATTTAATAATCAAAACCCTTCCTCAGAGCTAGTCTAATTAACTCCTGCAATTGCTGTAAATAACAATCCCACTGAAGTTGTCTGGTTAAGTGACATCATCACGGTTGATTGGGTCCAAATGTTCTCAATCCTTAGACTCATTAACTCATTTCCATCACCTTTTTTTAATGCGCATTCTGAAGTATTGGATAAGTACGGGAGGAGGAAATGCCAAATATTGCATTTGGAACCCTTAATTTGCATAAAAGTGTATACGCTCACTTGAGGCGAATTTTTTTTCATGCGGATAAGGTGGAGCGCTTTTGGACGCATAAACTCATGAACTCATGTGACTATTGGACAACAGACCTGCACCAAGCGGAACAAAGCCAAAATAATCCACATGATCCCATCAGGTTGTTGTTTTCCTCAAATCCTCCAGAAAAGCAGAGCTAAACAAACGTTGCTGAACCGCGCAAGGCTTGAAAAAGCTCAGGCTACAAACAAAACATGTACAGAAACACATACGCGCCCTCTAATCTTCATTAGAGGAGAAACTCCAAGATAGTGTTGCGAGGCTTCAACGTTTGTTCTTTTCAACTACAGCGTAACATTTTGGCAAAAATAGAGGCAGTAGCTTTTTGTTTGAGAAACATCCGCATTTTTAAAGTGTTAACCTGCGAAACTTTGGACAGGATGCAAAAAAATAAATCACATTTATAACAGCAGAAATAACATTATTTCATATCATTATATTTCTGAAATGTAATGAGTAATTTAATCCTCAACCAATACGTTGAAAGGCAGATTTTTGCACATTTCAGCCAAAATATCTGAATATTGTAATATATACACTCACAGAGATAGTTTTATATATGTGAATACTGCCCACTCCTACCTTTAAGACAATACATTTTGCCAGCCCTCCAGTCAAAACTAAACTTGAAATCAATCAAACTTAAAGTTCTGGTGTGATGGAAGTCTCCTTAAACGTGGTGTAATCTTATGTGGGTTTTTTTTTCGTTTTCCAAGACATTCTTTAGTCCCACTCTCCATGGTCCTTACAATCCCCTGCCAATTGCATAATCAGGTCCAAAAACTCATCAGCAAGATGGCAGAAGAAGGGCTCTATTAAGCTCCATCATGTTCCATCTGTTGTGGAAGAGAGAGATAACAGTATTTACACTTTTTGGAGTTGTGGCAGATGGTTTTGGCCAAATTTTGTGCACTGCAGAGTTCAGCTTACTTCATAAAATGTCATGGATTAATTTGGGCGATGGTGTCCAAGTGCAATCTTCTCCCCCGACAGAAATATCACAAACTAACTTTACTGGAACACTTGATTGGGAATTTATGTAAGGTAAACATTTTGTTCTAGGACGCACCAGGAGATAAATGTTTCGTTTTAATACAATGTTGGGAAATGGCCAATATTTGCTGTAGCTCTGGTGAGGACCTACAGTGTGCACATAAAAGAATGAGTGCGTCTCGGAAAGTAGTCGCTAAATGTCTTTCATGAAACATTAAGTATTCAGAGCTCCTCTGACGGTGAGCTTGTTCTTAAGAGTCTAACCCAGATTTGAGCAGCACACCAGATAACAAAGTGCTGAGTGAAACATAATCTTATCGAGCTACAAATGAGAATGGATTCACCTCATTGGAGAAAGAGACATACTGTAGGACTAACTCTGGGCAATTACGGTTTGCAAAACTTCAAACAGTGGACAGATTTAGTCAACATTTCTTAAAACATTTTATATTTATGCATGTAGCCTCTATTGATAGTGGATATTGGAAACCAGGAGACATGAAATAAAAGGAAAATGCCATCTTGGTGGATTTTGAATTAGAATTTCAATTTAGGCAAGTTAATGTACAATCGTTTAGACTTTAAAGCCGGCTGCACTCTAGAGGGTTTTCAAATTGTATGCGATTTTAAAATGTGATGTAGATGTGTGTAGAGATCTCCCATCAAAGTACTATCCAGGGCCATCCCTGCTTAGCTTCCAACATATAACAAGAACTATTGACAAGTTGGTACATCCACTGATTAGCTAATCTGATTGGCTCCGATAAAGTTGTAGGAACCTCAAAACTTGAGGTTTGCGAACTCCCCCAGTCACGTGACATTCAGCTCTGGGCCCAGAGGAAACACTGAGACATTTTGATGATCATAAACATTAATTGGAGCCTACAAGCTGTAAAACACAGGCCCAAAATACCTTTTATAACAAAGATGGCATTTAATTAAATCAAAATGTCAAAAAAGGAAAAACTTTTGGAGAGAGTTTTGATCAATAATACGCTTTATTGGAAAATATTGATAAAAAATGTACTCATAAAATTGCAATGTTTGATTAGTCAAGTAATTGAAAAAATAAGAGCCAACTAGTCAACTACTTTTACTTTTCTATTTAAGATGCAAAGGTGCATATTTTAAATAGGTCCTGTAACATTAAGTTTTCACTTAATTCTATTACTATTCAATATATGTAAGTGTGTGTATATATATATATATATATATATATATATATATATATATATATATATATATATATATATATATATATATATATATATATATATATATATATATATATATATATATATATATATATATATATATATATATATATATTTTATTTTTATATTATTATTTTTTATTTTTTTTCAAAAACGATGTAAGTAAAAAGAAAGTATAGTGATACACGTTCCCAAAATGTTTTAACAAAGTCAAGTTCACGGCTTAAAAACTTCCGTCTTTGTTACCCACTTTGTTAAGATAAGTTACAAACCAGGACAAGGATATCGTTCATTTCTTAGTTTGATCCAGTCACGGAAAAGATGTACAATGTTTTTTTTCCTGTTTAAAATTGAATCTGCTATACCTTCTCCCTCTGATATCCTCCCTCAAACACAACTCTTGCTCTCCACCGTCTTAACTGGTCCTCATTTGCATTTTAGCAGCTGTTTAGCAGTGTATACTTGAAAAATGTTACTTATGATATACTTCAACCCAACGTAATGAGACGTTCGGAGCGAGTGGGTAATTATCTTAAAAAGGAAGCTGTATAAATGAGCAACACAAGTCCAGATTGGTCGACAATGTAAAAGTAGCGAAGGAGGCAGCTTAATCCATATGCGCCCCATAGAGTTAGAGGAACAATGCCAACAACGCTTGGAGCACAGACGCGGCAGAGCATGTCAGTCAGCCAAGTGATAATAATACCCGATATCAACGACCTAAGTCCTGACAAGAAGAAACTATCCAGAGAAATCAATGCCGCACAAGTTTGAAAATAATAGATACACACAACATTGAGAAAAAACATGTCAGTGCCTTTTCATCTTCAACAAAGCCTAGTGAACAAATGCACTCCAAACTTACCGATGGCTGGAATTGGCTTATTTTTTTCTTGTGACAAAAGGGCCCTCACACACTGTTGTAATGTTTAAAAGAAAACTGCCTGAAGTGAAGTTTTATTCTAGTTTTGTTTATCCAGTAGAGTTTGCTGTGTACCACTCCAGCGTCTCTGGCAATGACGACAGCATTCTGCTCCCGAGATATTGGAACTCCAACCTTCTCTACGACAGAAAGAGGACACTTTCATAGAGAATATTTTGGACAAAAAATAAAATCCAAAAGTAAAAAGACTTTAGTACTACAGTTGTCGTATTTCCGCTTCACATCACGGTGAAATTTGAATAGGTAAACTAATATGTGCGTTCAAAATCATGAAATCAGTTTATAATGGCGTTAACCGCATTATATATAAAAATAAAAAAATACTGCATGGAGATGGGATATTTTATTGTTTTCAGACTCCGAGAAATTCATGAGTCATTTAGTCGATTACTTGGTCGATGGTGGTTTGGTGGACAATATTTCCATTTGTCGACTTTTTTGGGGTGATTTTTAAAAGATTTATGTCGGCGACAACAACAGAAAGGGGACAAAATAGAGATTTGGGAGTAAAAATTTGAGTTTAATTAGCTTTTTGCATATAAATACATCATTTCCTAGTAGTTTTGTGTATAAACATTTATACTTGTGCGATCTCCTGTATTTCCGTGGTCTTGTCGGTGCACTTTGGGCACAAATACACGGTGAAATCCTTAAGATACTGTATGTTTGAGAGCTTTTGCCTGTGCCATGCCATGACCCCTTTTAATCGACCAATCAATGCACACGGCATGTCTTTAGTCGACTTAAGCCCTTATTGCAACAGTTATAAAATGCTAATTGCGGCCATTGCTCGCAACTCTACGAGTAAAACCGTAACTATCCCTGGACAACTAACCCGCTCTGACTCAGAAAATGCACTTAGCAGACTGACTTCTAACATATACGCTCTGACAGATATTTTCATACTATTCACAACAACTACTCCCGTCTAGTGAGCTGTAATGGAGTGTTACAGTTAAGCCCAAGAGTAAAGCCACATTGAATTACATAAAACTATACAAGTGATGATACATGAGAAGCAGGGGAAGTTATAATGATCTGAAGTGTCCGATAGCCGATGCACAGGGCGACAGTATTCGCCGAAGTAATACCAGTGGAAAGCATCATTAAATAGAAATTATGCCTGACTTTGCTGGGGGGGACGGGTGTTTTTAGGGAACCCTTGAGGTCTCATGTTTGGGCACAAGCTGTGAGCAGGACCGGCTTGTCAGATAGGATAAAGCAGCCCGCGCAGCAGCTGTGTCTGGGGGCTCATAGCATTAGTTCCGGCGCAGCCACAGCGGCGCACGCAATGGACCAAATCTGCTTGTCTGTTACCTTTAAAAGAAACATATTGCTCCACTCTGAACCAGTGCCTCTTGAAGAATACTTGGCTATCCTGACAGTCCAAAAGAAGGCGATGACGATGAAGTGTGGAGCATGAAGAAGAAGAAGTAGAAGAAAAAAAAAAAAAGATTTACAGCATCTTCAAAGCAGCAGAGGATTAATTAAACTTGTTCCATCCGTTTAAGAATTCCATTTCGGTCACGTCCTAGTCGCTTCAAAGAGGGGGAACACATGTACATTTGAATAAGAGGGTGATTATTCCGGCTCTCGCACAGCGGCTTACACATGTCGGCATGGAGATGAAGACAAGTGCAGCCTGTTAACTGAATGTCATGTCGACGGAGTGCTAAGGTCTCGCTAATGCTGCCATAAAAAAAACTTAGCAATGGCATTTGTCCGGCTTTTAACTGTCAAAAGGCAACACTATTGACCTTTTTCTGTAGTCCACACTTATTGTTACAAAATTCTATCAAGAACCATTTCAAACATTTCCTTAATAGATGTTTTAAATATGTATTTCATTCTTTATTTTTAGATAATAAAGTTTAAAAGGTGCCCTTTTTTAAAAACCAACCACGTTGAATAAAAAGATTGCTTACCTTTGGTGTTGTTTGGCTAAAGTCAGATAAACATAGCAGCTAAATGCACATTTGCTATTCGAACTTGATAAAACAGCAGTAGACGTATTTACATTTCTGAAAAAACCCCAACTGAAAATAGTAACCAGACACACAAAGCTTTTACATTTAAAACGCAAGTAGGCATGTTGGTGTCGAGTAAGCAACAGCCTAGCATCACTTTAAAGCTAACAGCATCGCTTCAATTTCCACTCGGTTTTACACGCAGACTTACCTATGTCCAGTAGCCGCAAAGAGTGCTGAAACCCCGGGTCCAGCGTGTCCTTCTCCGCCATAAGCTCCGGTAAGTAGTTCTCGCTCCCCATTCTGTTCCTGTTGCCTTTCCCTTATTTTTCCCCCCAAAGTCAACGAGTCAAAATGTAATGCAAAGTCAATAATTCAAGGCTGACAGTTAGAAAACTTGTGCAGCGCCAACTTGCACTAAGCAAACCTGGGACGTGAGGCGGGAATCTCAAAGGTGGGAACTGGTGTCATCCGCGAGCGCTACAGCGGCATTTCCTAGTTTTTGTTATCAGTCGTGAAGAATTAAATATGAGCTCGGGCGGGGATAGCATCCGACGGGGGATGTGTTGGAGCTGCTCGTGCCGCGCTGCGCATATCACAGCCGGGGAAAGTGGTCCGTCGTGCGGCTGCTGGCTGGTGGAGTGGCTCTGTGTGAGTGTGACGCTGCCTCCCTCGTGTCCAGCGGTAAAGTGAGGACTGAGGAGGAGCGAGTTAGGCACGAGGGGAGGAGCCAAGCGCGAGAGCTCTCCGAGGTGCTGAAACCTGACATTAGCATAGCATTACCATACACCTCCGGCTGCATACACAGCTCTCAGCCAGCGGAAGAAGGCGGTCACTCACCGGCGCAGAACAGAGGGTTTTAATAATAATAGCTATCACCAGGTGGCAAAGTCAAGCATGTCACCGTTAAGATTTAGTCGAAAGGAAGAAAAAAATCTGATTAAATGAATGTTAGACCTCCTTTCATTGTCTGGTTTGTCAGTCTATTGTTTGGAATATGCTATTTCAGGACAATATTATATATTTTTCATTGTTTATGGGACTTCAAATCCTAGTCCTAATGAGTTTTATATAGGCTAAATCATATGCCAAACCACATGAATAGGCACTAGGCCATCTTAAACTTAAAATAATCGTATTATACATATCAAACATATCATAATTAACATTATTAATGCAATAACATTAAGAGTGAGCTGATTATTTTATCATTGATTAATTCAAATGACTGCTGACTGCTTTCAAGAACCAATTTGCCTTAATAGCTTGGCTGGATGGGTTTAGCTTTCTACAGGATTGACAGGGGTGAAACTAATTCAGATGATTTAGTGGAGTTTTACAAAACATGAATGTGGCAGGTTTCATTAAAGAATGTAAATGCTTGAACTATTTTCAGGGAGAGTAATTCTGGTCTAAGCATTGAGGACTGCAGCTCCTGAAGGCTCTGCCTTCTCCATTGTCGAGGCTCATCACCAGATGTGTCAGTGCAAAGGTAGGCCTATACAAATAATAATTCTTATTTTGTTATTGTTAACCTGCTTTGGTCTTTAATGCACATTTAGTCTTTTTGTCATCACTTTCTACAAAGAAATCCCTGATGCTTTACTTTCAGGGAGATTTTCTAGGTAAATCTGGACAGAAGTAACTTTGAAGAGAACATCAACTCAACACGCATTCAAGACTCAAGATGAGATTTCAGTAAGTTTCTGAAAGATTAGAGTGAATGACTCTTAAACTACAATGGCAGTGTTACACATTAACCTAAAGGTAAAATGTATTTAGTTTTATTTGGGTTTTTTTTCAGTTTATACACTTTTTGTTGGAAAGTTAAAAAAACAAAACAACAACATCTCTGGGCTGAAGTAAAAGTCTGTAATTCAATAGGCTATGTTAAATAAACAACGGTCCATAATTTGGACAGACATTTTTTTTTTTTTTTAACGTACATATAGAGACATTATCTCTCTAGTCTACATAGTAAAATGTTACTTTCTTCTCATAGCACTTGGCAGTAACCTCTTTTCCAATAGACTATTAAACTGTAAACAATGCACGGTGTTTAATAATTGTTGCCTGAGGGCTGATATTTAGAGCTGATAAATGAATAATCTAAATTGTCTTAGTCACAGAATATATTGCCTCAAGATACAATTCTCATACTCTTTCAGCAGTGCACCGACTGGGGCCTGGCCACTGGAGGATACCACCATGTGTTTATTTTCTTATAAAGAGGATACCACTTCTAAAGGCTTTGTTTACAGTTGAGGGTGGCCCAGAGCTGTAAAATGAGTATCTGAAGGCTGCTGTAGGCCCATAGTCTCCTGTGACTAAGTCCATTTAAATAAAACAATTATATCAGCCTGACTATCAGCACAGGATGTGTATTAGCGCCCTATACCTCAAATTATATTCATATTTTATTACAATACCCACCAAACTCTTACTGTTGATGATATGTGACCTTTTGTTTCAGCTGTAAATACTCTTTTATTAAACCTTTTTATAAAATGGCTTTATTTAATACAAGCTACATATTATTTTCCTGCTAGTTAGATTGATACTTCCATAGTCTTAAATTATTGCAGTCCCATATTATTTGATCAAATGTGTATAGTGCACACATTGATACTATATCTGTATTCTCCTCAAGAAATGCACTCCTCTGCTGTGAGGTTGAGATTGTTCCCATGTGAGCCAAGAACTTCTGTGGAGTAGCTTTCTGCCTAAAACAAGAAATAGAATGACTTGGAAAATTTAAATATGCAAATGCATGTGGTGTTTTCTGCATGGTTAGTTGTTTTTCTATTCAGCGCTATAACAAAACATGAGTTGGATTTGGATCTTGATTCTGAAAAATGCATCAACTGAAAAAGACAATAAAATAAAGACGACCAGTGGATTAGATTTGTAATAATGATTGGCTCAATGGCAGTATTGGTCAGGCTCAAGATTCAGGGGACATAATATGCTAAATCAACTTTTAAGAGCTTTTAACCCTGTTATAATTGTTTTCACTTCTCATTTACCCACCTCTCCAGAGACGGGTTTGTCAGCATGTTCCGACAGAGCAGCACGTTGTACCATAGATGGAAATCAAAGCTGCATTTTTAACCGAAAGTCAGTGGACATGTTTCTTATTAACTTATTAAGTTGTTTTAGATCAATATTGTCCAAAATGGCTAGCAAGAAGTCGGTGTAATTCCTCATTCATTCAGGAGTGTTCTACATTGTCCAAAATGTTAAATGATAATTCATAGTTGTCAAAGATTATGACTGTATCAGAGAAAAAAGCATGTCTTCTTCTCGAGTCAGACTTGAGTCACTATTTTGACTTGAAACTTGACTTGGACTATGACTTGAGACTCAACCTGGACTTGAATGCCAGTGACTCGGGACTTGATGAAATGGGTTTACAAAGCACTCTTCTCTAAACAGTTGATATAGTTTGCTTAGTTTTAATGTACAAACAGGAACATGTCCATCTCACCTCTCACTTTTCTATATATTTGTGACCAGGACAATTTACAAAAATCATTTACATTTCAAAAATATGTATAAGTTGGTATAAAAACTTGAAAGGACTTGAAACTTGGTGACTTTGGAACTGTTTTGGGACTTCCTGACTCATCTCGGATTTCAGGCGAAAGACTTGAGGCTTACTTGAGACTTCCAAAAAAAAAATCACGGTGCCATGTCATTCTAGACCGTCTGATGGGCCACAACTCATCTCTCTGTTCTCTTGTCAAAACTCCCTCTGGCTGCCCTGTTACAAGCACTTTTTTGTTAATCATCTAAAGAGGTAAAACAGATAAAATTCCTTGCCTTTTCACCGTTGATCCCTGTCTGTAATTCCAGGTGTAGCTTTGTGCGTAACAGGACATGACACTGGCATCAGCTCGCGGTCAAATCGGGCTAATTACTCCTCAGGTGACAGCAGACAGTGTAAAACAAGACTTTATGAAGATTGAAAGCTGACACGTCTCCCACCGAAATCAATTTGGATTAACATCAAGCCACTGGAAAGGAGTCTCGCTAAGACGGCTTCCTTTTATCTGCAGCCTAACTCACGTCGTCGACACAAACATAATTCATTTGTGATTTTGAACGATTTTTGGTTGCACAAATATTCGGTTTCTAAAAACTTTTGAAATGTTACAACAAAATAACAAGATCAAACCTCTGCGGTCCTTCAGATGGGGATTCAAGGAGAGTTTAAAGCCCTTGAACCTTCCTTCCGACAATGCAACTGAATGTTCTTTTTCAAAATATGTGTTTAGTTAACCATTTTTATTTTTCCAGTGGCAGTGGTGTTTTTGCCTTGGGTCTATCCACATACAACCAAAACTGGCACAAAGATCAATGCCAACACAAATGAACTAAGGTGAAATTATTTTTACACTTAGGGTTGATTTGTATTTATTCATTCATATTTGTAACAATGTTGTTGTTTTTTTATACCACTATCTACACATATAAAAACATTATGAGATCATTTGCAGAGAAGGACTGGAATATATTTTTTTGATTGCACGAAAATAGATTTTGAAAACACTGCTACACAAAGAGTAAATTGCAAGCAAATATCACGTATCTGTTTTTCGCAAATTAACTATTTCATTTCCATGGCATTGCATGGTTGTTTTCAACGGGGAAAAAAACGAAAGTCGGCCTGTTCGGATATGTCTGCAAGTTATAGAGCTTGGGATGGAGCATAAAAACACGACTGCTATCATGGAAATCCGAAATGTTTTGTAGCAAGCATGCAAAATGTCCATAGAAATACATTACCCAAAACAATGTAAACAAGTAAACAAAAGTGCTGTGCAGTGGTGGAAGAAGTGGCCTAATCAATTTTGTTTCATAAGTAAAAGCACAGATACAGAGTGAATGACTCTGTTTTGAAGTACCCGTCAAAAAATGTACTTTGAGAGCAAAAAGTAAAAGTTTATCACATAAATTCTGAGAACTGAACTGAAAGTGTTAAATTGAATGATTTTGGCAAAGAATTGTGTTGATCCTTGGTCAACAGGAGCAAACCCAGTCAATGTCTTTTTCTAGTGAATGTTATATATTTTTTGTTTGGTCAAAGCCAAGATTTTAGACTTGAATTTAAAATCTTTGAACAGAATTTCATCATAATCATAAAAATAACTCCTCAAACCATATTGTGTTTTCACTTTTAGGATGCCGTTTGGACATCTGACAAAGGAACCACTGCTGTAAATGAGCTCATACCAGCTAACTCGCACATTTACATTGTGTGATGTTGATTCATGTGCAATGTCCTTTTTCAAATAAAAACATATATGTATTTTTAGAAGAAGTGTAGAAGAAAGTATAGACATTTGCTCTCAAATATAGTGAAGTAAAAAGAATCTGCTGGAAAACAAATAGTACAGATGCCTAAAAAGTTTACTTAAGTACAGTACATTTACTTTTGTACTTTGTATAATTTCTACCACTGTAGTTGTGTAACAAACTTGATAAACAGCTGTAAATACATTTAACACACTATAATGTCAGAGTGTAATTTTTACCATCCTGGTTTGACAATATGCTATAATAAGTGACACACACAATACAACCCCGAGCTATCGGGCTATAGGCTCTGAAGTGATCACATCCCATTCAACAAGAGTGAACTGAATCTGTTATTGAGTCAAACATCAACAACATATTTGACAGCTTTCTTTGACAATTAATACATTCTTTAGACCATCACTACTTTAAAGGTGCTGTACCTGATTTTTACTGCCTTAAAATGTGAAAAACAGATCTAGTTCATTTTAAACTCTTTGCAGCGGTCACATGTATCGCTCACTTACCAAACGCCTTCTGACTATCCTAAATATTCACCTCGAGGAGTTTAAAAGCACTTTTCACAAGTCTCTGAGAGCAGCGCCAGTTTTGCCATCACGGTAACGTTAAAAAACGTCAGCATGCTAATGGCGCACTTCATGCTTCGTGTACAATAAAAACTGAATTGAATTGAATTGTGCTCTACAAATAAACTTGCCTTACCCTTGCCTAAAACGCTTTATATTCAGATGCAGAGAAGGCAAGGCAAGGCAAGTTTATTTGTAGAGCACAATTCGTACACAAGGCAATTCAAAGCACTGTGGTCTCATTTTCACCCTAATAGATGCTTTTACAATACATCTGTAGTGGGGCAAAGCAAATGTTACTTTATTACATGCAAAAATACGGTACAGGCCTTTTAAGGTACTGATATCCAGCTGCTGCGAGCCTGTCGGTGCACCCCCCTGATATCACACTAGGGCGCACCTTGCTCACTGCTCCTCGCTGCTGTCAACATTACATTTAGTGAATTGACACAAGCCGTGCGCCTGTGAGGGGGCAGCCATTCCGCAACGATCAAAATACCACTTTGTCAACGTAATGGTCCACTGTTCCTCACTCTTCCCGCCTCCGTGACAAGACATTACTCACAGGTAGGTTTACTGCTCTTGTGCTCTGCCGCCATGACTTCTGTAACCAAACATAAAGCACTAGTTATTTGTACTGGCGCTGATATATTTCAATCACCCTGTCTATTCCCCACTTGATGCGTGCGAGCCATGTTTGATTCCAACATCTATGACAATGCAAGGGTTTGTTTATGAAGACCACCAGATGGCAAGCATATCTATAAATAAAGTCGCTCCCCTGAATGGAAGATTAGTGCATTTGAGCCGCATTTTAATGGTCTCTGGGGAGAGATTAGAGAGTAAGCTGATTCATTATGCGTTTGAAATGAATCACTCAACAACAAGCTCAGACTCTACTGACATGTTTAATACGAGAAAGTTTTACATTACTGCAAATACTCACCGCTTGACACCGCAGAGTACTTTATGCATAGTACAAATTCCAATATCTCTCACGGTTCTTTCATAAAGCCGAAGGGTATGTATCATAACCCTAAATAAGTTGGAAAGAGTTCATGCAGATTAATAAATATACAGAAATCCAATGCATAGTTGCCTCTGGGTGCCATCCATTTTACAAGTTATTAAAATAGAATGGAGGGAAAATAAGAAAAAAAATAGTGCATCTCAATTATATAACTGGAGCTGATCAGCCCACCGATACATCCGCCCACCTGAGGCTACCACTGCATCCTTCACAAATATTGACAAAGTTCTTATCTTTCGCACTTTATTTTCCAAGCAATGTGAAGGCACCTAGGGTAAACAAAACCATGGGACATTAAAGCCCCCACACTTCCTCAGAAGGAGAGACAAAAACATTCAGCGCAAAATGTCAGAAAATCACAAATTATAATAAAAACAGGCCTGTGTCTATTATCTATTGTCCGCAATAAAATGGACCAGTTATTATGTTGTTGATTTTATGATTATTATTATTATGCTTGAGTTTTGTCAATTACAAATGATGTGGCTAATGTCAACATGATGGCAGAATTGGCCGATTGAAGTTGTATTGAGCTTACTTTTGTTGTTGTAAAATTGTTCATCTCATAGAATGTTCCATCTCCTGCATAGTTTCAACAGTGATAGAACTGGCATGTCGAAATCCTGTTTGTGATGTCGAAATCCTGTTTGTGATGTCAAATCCTGTTTGTGATGTCAAAACTGTTGAAGAAATGTAAGCGCTGAGTTGTAAGGTGAGGCAGGAGACTCTTGAATCGATGTGGTTTTCCTTATAAATAAAATGTAAATCGTGTCTGAATTTGACTTTTTCTTCAGGAGGCCAATATTACCAATTCACAAAAAGACGTTTAGTAATTCCAAGTTTGTGTTGCTATGAGACATGGCTAAAGCTAGAGTAAACAAGAAACAACATCTGGTTTATTGTCACCTTTTTGTGCATTTATTTCACTTTTCTGCGTTGTCACATTTCTTTATGAAATGCGTTTGGTTTGGATAGATTTTATGCATTGGGACTATTTTGGAGTGCCGAGCATGGAGAAACAGGGGTGTCTGATTTTCAAACTGTGAAAGGAGGAAATAGATATTTAAATATATCTAACTCGTCCAGAGCTCTCACAAACCCTTTGTAACATGCAGAACTTTTCAGGCAAGTTCACGGCTTTAGAACAGCTTTTTCAGAAGGGGAAGTGAATGGGATGGGATAGACAAGGAATTAAATACTTTATTATTAGATGTAGAAAGGCATGCAGTTTTCTGATTTTGTCCTGCTTGTACAATATATTGTTTTTATTTCTTTTTTAAAGTCAAGTAACCAGCTTTAAAACAATGCAGGAGTTGGAAAATTCTATAACGAGATAAAAAAAAATTCGACAACATAGAAAATAATTTAGTTTTGTCAGTGTAGAAGTAGCTGGCAATTATACAACCGCAGAAAATTGATAACAAAATGTGGTGAGACGACTTTTGGAGGTTGTGTCAGAGGTGCGCTTACCTGGGGCTGGTGGACTTTTTAAGCGCCCCCCTTTCTCGTTCCTCCCCCTTTGTCTGCACGCATTCCTGGGTCCTCATGTTGGCCGCTTCGTCCTCCTTCTCCAAGTTAGGTCTCATTTCCCAAATTCCTTTATTAAAATTCATAAATCGTTGTTCTTTTTAGTGCCACCGTCTGGCTGTGTCCTGGTGCGCCAACATTTGTGGCGACAGGTAATGAATGCCTGCTATTCCTGTTCATTCATAAATATGTCAACATTTTTACAATGTCCATGTGTTTCCTAGTTTATCCGCTAGGCCACACCATTCATAAACTTCGAGCCAATGCTTGGGTGCTCAATTGGGCGCACCCGGAGTTAACGCTGACAGTCTGGGGCAGTTTTAACTGTTTTAACTACAAAGTGAGTGTGAGAACGCATGGTTATGAAATGTGCAATATATACTGACAAAGAGAACCTGTGGCTCTTTGATTTAATCTTGGGAATTTACCTGTGCGCCTTGAGGATCTGTGAAATTCCAGGGGTGACATTGTTGAAAGTTATTTAGTTTAAAATGTATTTTTTCAATCTTTAATAATGTATCAACCACTTGACTCTCACAGAAGTCTTTTCTATTTAATTTTTTCTCCAAATTGGAATGGGGCAGACCTCATTATTTCTGTAAACACCTCTTAGCACCTCTTTCTAAACACCAGACTGCCCCTTGAAACCTCTGACATCCTATATCTTCTAATGAATTCATACACACGGACTGGAATGCTTGACCTATGCAAAGGTGAATGGATTTTGTGAATGTATTGACAGGGAGTCTAACAAGCAAAATCAGCCTAAGAAGTCATGCAGTCCCCACCAATTAGCTAAATGAGTGAAGAAGGCAATCACGCTGAGCACTGGCCCCTTGAGATAAGGTGCAGGTTTGCAGCATTGAAATGAACACTTGGCTTTTACAGTGTAGTGTCATTATTGCATTAGGATAATAGTGCTGTCACTCCGAGTGCCTCTGTCAGCACTTCTCACAGGTCATTAGTTCTATTCTCTGTTTTTATAATGTCATATGTGCAAATAGAAGTTACCAGAGCATTGCTTTTATAAACGGTATTAGCACTTGCTTCTTGCCTATGATTTAATTGCAACTCTTAAAAACTGACCTTTCTGTTAGGGCTGACGGATTCATCGTAATTGAATTGAAATTGCTATTTGAATTAGAAAATCACAAAGCAATTTCTTTATGTATCATAATTTCCTCCACATAAATAAAACATCCACACGGCGCGCCCTGCAGTTTAGATCTGTACAAACATACCGACATGCGTGTGATTTAAGTAGTTCGCCAGTTCATATTTCTCTAGGAGAATCAGTCTGTCGATTCTCCTAGACCCATTTTACTGTTCTCTTGAGATTTTGGCACATGTTTTCCAATGAGGTTTTAAAATTACCGCTGCATGATGCACATTATGTCAAATCCTCCAGCTAAAGTAATCCTGACCAACCCTCTCTCAAGATCTGGAGCTAGATCCCTTGCTCCTGACAGATTGCCCCAGCACAATACAGTGCACCTTACCTTTAAACACACATCCACTTTATTTAGAAGACACATTTTATGAACATACAACAGTTTCCCAAGAGTTTAACAGTAGTAGTAATGTCACAGCAGACTACTATTGACTAACTATTGCTACAATTACAACTACTACCAACATCACAATCACTTACATTATTAACTAACTACGAATTCATCTTTTTGGGGTCACAGTGGTATGGATGACCAAAAGGTTACTAGAGCATTGCATATGAATATCCCAGTATTCTGTTGCTTCTTTCTTGAGCGTGACATCTTACATCTTTGCATTTGGCAGTACAAATTCAACTGGGTTTGATACAAAATGGGCCACATTGTTTTTCTCTGTTTATTTAGTTAGCATATATAAGACTGCACATGTATTTGTTCTCAAACATTATGATCTCCGTGACTCACACTGTGTCTGTAAATATTCACTGTGAGTTCAGTCAGTCAAGCCTTACTCGAGACTGGAAGTGTTCAGGCTGTATGTAAAAAGACTTTTCTATAAACACACCATCTGCACTTTCTTTCGATTGTGGCTAAAAGATGTGCCCCAAGGAAGTTCTAGCTTTATGTGTGCACGGCCACAAAGTGGAATGTTTACAAAAATGTCTCATCACAATCCATAATGTACCGTAATATAAATTTACAACCCAACCATCTTCTCATATAGAGTATTACATGAAGGTCTTTGATGATAATATAAGCCTATAATCTATATATCATAACAATTTCAGGCAACATTCTTGGTAGTATTGGAAGTGCTGTCCATATTTTCTGAAGTCAAGTTCCTGGGTCAGGTGTTTTGCTAATGACCATGTCCAAAAAGAAGACGGGGAAGAGTGTCAACACTGCCTCCTACTGACAACTGAGCCACATTAACAGCATAATGTCACTTCTCATTTAAAGTGTAATAAATCTAAATGGGATAACACAATTAAGTTATTAGTAGGATTTAGTTGTGTTTCCATTTGCTGAAAATGTGTCTTGTAATATTAACTATTTCAGTAATTTATCCAAAAATATATTGTTGTATATCCTAAAATTACATATTTCAGAAGGTACAGTTTGTTCACTTTGTTTTAATCTCCTAGAATGTGATGATGTCAGACTCCCAGACGAGAGGCAAGAACCAGATTTTCCTATTGATTACAGTGTATTTTGCCATGAAATGTTCAAAAGGTAAAGTCACAGAATTTTAACCCGATAATCAATGACTTGACCCAAAAACTTCCTATTTATCAACAAAAATCTGAATTTTGCCAATATTTATTTTATCTGCCCCCATCTGTATCAAATATTATTAGCCCATTGACTTGTGATTTGTTTCAAATGTATGTTATGTCCTTATTTTATCTGCTGTCCTTACTCACCATCTTGCATAACGCAATTATACCCTTGAAAAGGAAGTTAAACAAACAGCCTCTTGTTTGGAGCATTTTTTCTCCTCCACACTCACACAAGGCCTCCATCTCGGTCACAAAAGAGCACCTTATTGTGCCCACTAAATAGAGCGCTCAGATCCATTAAGCGGCCATTGAGCAGAATTATATTGCCAGTGCCAATCTATCAGGTACATTGATCACGGCTGGTCTGCAGTGGAGTGCGTTTGGCGGTCTGGTCTCCTCCTCTCCTGGAAGTGTTGTACAAAAGAAAAGCTAATGAGAAAGTGTCAGGCGCGCACAGGTAAACAAATCAATGGCACCCTGCAGCACTTGCAAGGTCAGAACACACACACGCATGCATACATACATACACACATGCACACACCTGCCGGACAATAGAGAAAGACACGTTGTAGGCTTATGAAGAATATTGAATTGCTGTCTGTCCAGTTCATGTAAATGTTTTCTAATATTGAATTGCTGTCTGTCCAGTTCATGTAAATGTTTTCCTACAATAGTTTAAATTGTTAAATCGTGGAACATTTGCAAATATTTTAGTATTTTCTTCAGTGTAAACTGATGTGATTTTGTGTCTACCTGCACAGGGATTGTGGATGGAAAGTAGTCAATTCTGGTGCAAAGCATCTTCTCTTTTAGAAGATTAGTGTGTTTGTACATAGACAAACAAATAATAATATGTTAATATTATTGGGAACTCAAAATAAAGATTTCCTGTTTTCAGGTTTTTTCTTATTTGTACCCCGCCTAAGGACCAAAGTCACTGAGATAAGCTCCAGTCACCCGCGACCCCTAATGGGAACAAGCGGTAGAATATGAATCTAAAAAATGAATGAATACATTTAGATGCTGGCACAACATCTCATTTTAATAAACATTCATTGCTCAAGTTTAGCGCACCTACACTATATATTGAAACAGTAGCAAATACATAAGGTACTGTTATTTTGCTGTTATGAAGGGTATTCTAAAATGGAGGCCATCTTCTGCTACACTTTCAATTTGAGAAGAAAACAGAAAACTTCTCCACCCTCAATGGAATATTTGCAATTTTATATTTTGGGAAGGGTAGCAAAAAAACCTATTAATTTATACATTTCTTAATTTCTTTGGCGTTAATTTCTGACAATTTTGTAAATGTTAGGTCAACGCTGAAATAAAAAATGATCCTTTTGCCTTCAGCTAGAATCTGCATGCTTTAAACAAGTATCTAGACAAATAAATTGGAATTAGGTGTAATGCTTTTGCAAGATCTGTGTGGATGATATGCCAAGTAAAAGGTATAGAATCAACCTTTTTTATCAACTTTTAAAAGTGCGTTCTATGCATTATTTACAATAAAAGCACCAACATGTACCAACAAAATATTAATAACTTTGTTTAAATGTTTAAATAGCTTTCCAAAAGGGATCATGATGACAAGTACCATCAAAGCACAGTAAATGCCTGCGTTCCATTAGCCTTACTGTCTTTGTCCTCTTCTTCTATCTTGTCCTTCCCGTTTCAAATGAACATATAACAGCTTCACATCACAGTTTCATCAACTTTTTTCTGCTACTCCGTACAAAAACACATTAAAAAAATCACTGAATCGTCCGACCTGCTTCTCCTGTTATGTCTGGGGCTAATAGAGCGGCGTGTATCTATCTCCAAATGCTCTTAACATGCGAAAGAGAGCCACAAGGTCAAGAGCTCTAATTATTCTCTGGGCAGTGTCATTGGATGATTTCATTTCCTGTCATTAGCCACAGCGATTAAGCAGAAGAACAATGATACGGAGATAGCATCAGCGTCTTGGGCCCTCGGCACACTGGACGGCTAATGTGCCACTAAAACAGGGAGACCAGGGATACTTGTTTGTCTCAATCTTTGCACGGTATTAAATGAAAAATATTGAAAGAGAAAAACATTACGAGTCATGAGCAATAAATAGCATCCAACAGAAATTGTGAAATGTGCCAAGGGTAAGTAGAAAATTATGTGAAGTGATGTGTAGTGTCATTTTTTTCTTTTTTTAATGTATTGATAGCTTTATTTGGTATTTATTTCGCATTTTTAGTGACTGGGTAAAACTGGTCATATTTTTGCCTTTAACAAATGTATGATAGAGTGCTCTAAATTTGTTATACTTCATTTGGCAGATTGTTATTGTTCACAAGCATGAATTCTTTCAGACAGTGAAGTGAAACTGGGGTGGACCACCAACGCTCAGCCCATCAACGCAGCTTTCGGATCTTATTCCTTTAAAACTTTAAAACTAGCTGCAGACAGTGCTGTTTTTACGGAAGGAAACTTTGAGTAGTAAAATTAAATGAATAAAGCCAGGTACACCAGCTTTAACATAATTAGAAGGACAACAAAATTAAATATGGCTCAAATATTTCAAAAGATAGACTAAAAAAGAGAAAAACAAAATTCTAAGTACAAGAAACACAAGTGGGAAGAGTAAACAAAACTCTTTTTCTGATAGTGAAAAGTAACATTTTAATTGAGTTGTTGTGTTTCTCTGTAAATATATATTATTCAAATAGGAGTTGTCTGTAAACTATACAACTGAATTTGTGTAAATGGGTTGTAAACGTACTGTAGTATATAAGCACTACCGACCTCAGCTATTCGAATCGTGACGGTGGGATTCAAGCGTAATCCTGGTCCGAAACCACAACATTTGACTTTCTTTCTCACAACAGCAAAACTCTACGTGAACGAAACCTTAGAAACCCAGCAGCGCACCCGTACTCTTCATAATTATGCCCAATTTATAAAGGTTTGCTTAAAATCCATATGAAATTTGACTTTCAACTGTGGATTATTCATGACTGCTCAGTAACTCAAACCTTGCAGCTATTGAATAATAAATTGTGGCATAATGATTTTCCTTCCCTTTAAATGAAAATATTGCATTACAGAGACAGATCATGCGGCGCTTTTTGGGGAGGTCTTACAGTAAGTGACTCCTGCTTCTAGAACTATGATAGATATTGACATTTGTGCAGTGCGGAGGCTGTGACCTTCCAACGACCTTCCAACTCCTGAACTGGTAGGTTGCCTCACCACTTAAGGAAACCATTGCTCTGAATATATCGATTATGCTTTAACCCTTTGTAGTTCTCGCTTGCATCTTAGCCAGCCTGTACAAACAGAAAAGATAAAGATATTGGTTTGCACAGCTTGTGAGCAGAATGTCAAATATGTAACATGTAGCTTTCCCTTGGCGGATGAGAAGGTGAGGATTTAGCTAACAGGGGCCGTGCTCATCCTGGCGCAACGGTTGTCAAGACGACGCAGGTAAATCCTCTTTTTTAGGTTAGTCTTTACGCCTCTTACATTCGCCGCTGTTTTGAATCATAAGAAACACGACAACTTGCTTTTTTAACAGTAAAAAAAATACTGTTACTGTCACAAAAAAACTATAACGTAAAATAGAGGACCTGGTGGTTATGTGGGCCTCTGCGCTGTGGGTTCGATTTGAGAAAATAATAAAATACACATTAAAAAATAAAAAGATAAAGGCCCTTGCCCTAATATCCACTGGTGCTGTTCGATTCCCTCTCGGACCAAGTTCTGTCATTGTGTCTTTAAAGAACACACTTCACACAACTTGCATGAAAATGGTGTGTGAGTGATTGGTAGCGGTCGGAGGGGTCGATGGCGCCGATTGGAAGCCTCGTTTTCTTATCTATCTAGTCTATCGCAGGCAGCTGTGGTTTACCACCACAGAGTATGCAGTGACTGAATAATCTAGTGCTTTGAGAGGCTTCGACAAGCATGTAAAGCAAGTTAAAACTATATGGCATTATCATAATTATTATTATGTTTGCACGGTGTGGATGTCTTTGCTGGAAGGTACAGGCCCTTGAGACTTTTGTGGAATGGTGCAATAGAAACTCTTTGGACCTAAATGCTCTTAAACCTAAGAGTTGATAACTGACTTTAGATGCAACAAAAACTTGCTGCTTGAGCACTATTCACAATAAAAATGATTTCAATTATTGAGTGATTTTTGTCATTCAAAGTTCAGTTTGTAGATAATTCCGATGTGGTATTCCTCGGTCTTATCATTTTTTCGGGATTCTTCTTGCAATTTTCACTATCTCTTAAAGTGGCTGAATTTTGATGATGTTGCAGGATGTTGGAGGTTTGTAGCATCATCGTCATCGTCATCGTCATCAGAATCAGAAACAGAAACAAAAAGGGTTTATTGCCATTGTCATTGAACAAAATTCACAAACATAGGAACTTGTCTCGGCATTAAGGTGCAACATAAAACACAGACCAATAATAAAAAAAACATATGTGAAATCAAAAGAGCATGCATTAAGAAACAATTTAAAATTACTATAGTATAAAATAAAAATAGCCATTACTATGTACACAAGAGTTACAGTTAAATTGTAGTTGTAGTGCAGAAAGTGACAGTGCAGTGAGTGATGAATAGTTGCAGTTAAAGTGGCAGGTGTTTAAGAAGTGTTCATGAGTCCAACTGCAGAGGGAAAGAAACTGTTCTTGTGGCGGGAGGTTCTGGTTCCGGATGGACCGTAGCCTCCTGCCTGAGGGGAGTGGTTCAAACAGACCATGTCCAGGGTCTGTTTGGTGAGCTGAGAAGGGTCAGCTGTGATCCGACCTGCTCGTCCCAGAGCCCTGGAGACGTACAGGCCCTGCAGAGATGGAAGTCTGCAGCCGATCATCTTCTCAGCAGAAACGCACAATGCGCTGTAGTCTCTGTTTGTCCCTGGCTGTGGCTCCAGCGTACACACACGGTGATGGAGGAGGTGAGGAGGGACTCAATGATGGCCGTGTAGAACTGCACCATCATCTGCACTGGCAGCTTGGCTTTCCTCAGCTGCTGCAGGAAGTACATCCTCTGCTGGGCCTTCTTGATGAGGGAGCTGATGGAGGGCTCCCACTTGAGGTCTTGGGTGATGGTGGTGCCCAAGAAGCGGAAGGAGTCCACAGTGGTGATGGGGGAGTCTGTCATGGCGAGGGGGGCTTTGGGGCTGTGACTTTCCTGAACAAACGAAAGCTGCACCTACAAATCAGTGAGCACTGACCGTGAGATATATTTATACTTGATTTTGTGGTTTTATATAGACGTGTGAAAAAGTGCTTTTTGTTTTTGCATTAGGCAGTCACTCGCAATGGCTTCCCGCCATTGCCGTTTCTAGTTATTATTATTATTATTATTATTATTATTATTATTATTATTATTATTATTATTATTATTATTATTATTATTATTATTATTATATTATAACTTTGTTTGATTGATGTCCGTGACACCATTATATTTTTATCACTCATTTTTTGACAGCATTTTAACATTTTCTTTTATCTGATGGTTCAATGAGTTGTCTTAATAACATATTTAAAGTTTGCTCCGAATTCATTGGAGTCCAACAGAAGGACTTTCCCTTTGGAGGACACAAGTGCCTGTCTAACCAGAGCATATCCTGTCCACTGAGTTCTCCTTGATGCCATAACGTGCCTTGAGTCAAAACCAATCACTATTTTTTGTCTTTTGTACCTTCAGTTGTTAAGATGCTAAACACCCATTCTTAAGGCACTGCAATTGTTGCTTTTTATATCTTCCTCTCTCTCTTATTGACTTGTTGTTTATTGAATTGTGTCTTATATAAGTTTGATTGGATGACTAAATGCACGGCTGTGGAGCTACAAATGAATTGCTTTTCTGAATCAGAATGAAAGCGTGTTGAGTGGTAAACATAAGCCTACATATTTGCTTTTTATTTAATTGAATTTGCATCCCGACAGTGAAATTCAGTTTCATTGGGTGTTTTGTACAATGCCAATATAAAATGTTACAGGACAAATATGAGGCATTATTTGTATTGTAATAGGCCCTTTTTACGACAGCTCTTGGCTAGTTTTGGTTGCTGTAAAAGTGCGTCACTTCTCGTTCTATTCATTTTCTATGGGACTTGTGAGAGCGAATGGTTGTCTGTGTGTATGTCTCTGTGTTAGCGACTAGCTGGGCCCTGTCCAAAGTCACTGGGATACAAGCGGGAGAAAATGAATGAGTATTTACATGGTACGTAAGGGTCTTCACATGCTGCCTGTGATTATCCGGCTGTAACTCGCTCTCCACTTTGAGTTAATTAATTTATGATTTAATTTAGCGAGACTTGACTAATCCCCCATGAGGAATGAATGGAGCAGGAAGTGGAACTCAGCCTTTTTAAGGTAACCAGAACTAGTACGGAACGAGTATCTCTAGTTTGTCATTTCATGTTTTAGAACTAAAACAGTTTTTTTAATAAAAAACAAAATCTCTTCTGTTTCCAACGGGACTAACTGAGTTTTGGCACTTTCTACTGGCTGCAGAGGTAAATAAATGAATACATTCTCACAGACATGAAAGGAAGCATGCAGTACTGATCGTAATTAGAGAATATAAAAATAGAGAAATTCACAGAACGAGTCTGGCGGTGATTCATGGACATAGAAACAACAGAGAAGACTCTCAGAGCCACGTAACAGATCGAGAAAACGTCAGTTATCGAGGAAATTCAGTGTTTTTCTGAGGGTCAGATGGAAAGAATATTTTATAACAAGGCTCTAGCGCAAATTAATTTAAATGTTAATCCAGGTATGTTTTTGATGAAGGAACAATGTTAGATACATGGTTAAAAGCAAAGAGGGTGAAGTGTCTTGACCAAGGACACAATGACAGTGTGCACTACTGCCCCCCTGTGGCAGCTGGCATTCCAGGGGTCTCCAATCCAAGTACTAACCAGGCTCATCCCTGTTTAGCTTCCGAGATCTCACAAGGACATAGACAAGTTGGTTATAGTTCCATCCCTTTTAGACCAAATCCCCCATTGAGCATACAACCACTGTTATTAATCATATGTGTAGTAGATGGCATTAAGAACCCAAACCGTACTGTTTTTGCCAATGAACACTTCATATTGTATACTATTGTTCTAGTGTTGAATTTGTCCAATGGGCATAAACATTTGAAACTGTAAGATTACAGTCATTGTTTGTTTGTTTTAATAATTAATACATCTATTTGACTTAAATAGGCATCAGTGTAGTAGCAGCAGAGAGTGCCAGTGTTGAGCTTTTTATCATGTGCTAACTCAAAGTTAAGCGCGAGGAGACCAAAGGCAGGCGGACAGGAGATCAAACACTTTTACACTTTGAAACAATGGAAAGAAAGAAAACCATTTACAGAATTACCAGTGTAAAAATGAAACATCCCCCTGCGCAGTTAATGGAAAGGACTATCCAACGGAGCGCAGCAAGCTTTTCGCGGTTTCGGCTCAAGAAATGTCTCATGTCCACGGGCAATTATACGCGCATGGCAGAGAAGAGCTTTAATCTGGAAAACCTGTTTAAACAAGTGGGGAACAAAGGCACCAAGACTCAAATGGCACAGTAAATCTAATTGAAATCGCTCTATGTTGTATTCCTATGAACATGCGCACGAAACACCAGCACCTGCTCGTCTCAGAAGGGGGTCCACTGTATCCTAAGTGCTATTTTATATGCACTTTAAATAAGACGTGAACTAAAACCAAACTGCTATGATGCTCTAAACCCTTACAGATCTCCAATCCAGCAGTGAAGAATACTGTACTTTGAAAATGTATTTACATAGTTACAGAATCTGCATGAAAACGAATATATTCCGTTACAGCACATGTGTCAAACTCAAGGCCCGCGGGCCAGATGTGGCCCGCCAGACGTTTTCATCTGGCCCGCCGAACATTTCTAGTTTATAATTACAACAATCCTTTGCAGCCGCGGCCCCTCCCCCGCACTGCTCCCCCGCGGCCCCTCCCCCGCGCTGTGTGCTGCCAGCTCAAGTGCCGAGGGACAGCGACCAGCGACACTCATCGCAGCAGGTTTAAAATCGAACCCACCGGCAGCGATGACCTGAAGCGCCCGCTTCACACGTGGCGCTCTGCCCAGGGCAGATCGTGGGAAACACGAGGAATAAAGAAAAGAGGCGGTTTTGTGGGACGTTAGAGCTGTGCTAAAAGCGGCGCTAATGTGAAGCTAACAACAAGAAAACAAACTTCTTTGCTGACAACTCTGTGAGGAAAACATCCAAACCAGTGCAAAAACCTGGACAGATCATAAGCCACAGGTAAAAACACAGGTCAGAGTGTCATAAAGTATGAACATGACAGAGTGAAGCTGCTTTGAGCTCTCATTTGATTCACCACATGAATCATTTGTCACTAAAATAAGCTTAAACTGTAAAAATAGTGAGCTCATATTGAGTTTGTGCAGCAATATTAACATGTCTGTGATACAAACATTTAAAATCAGAATCATATCACACGTCCATGTTCCTGTTCCTGCTGCTGCTGCATGAATATGGACTCAGTCTTTCACCTGCTGCAGATTTGTGCAACAGTGTCCACATAGAACTATTACTAGGCTATATAACATTTGTTATATTTGTTATTGTTTTATTTTTTACATTATGTTCGGCCCGCGACCCAGCCTGAGCGTCGACAAGCGGCCCCTGGCCCAAATGAGTTTGACACCCCTGCGTTACAGGGTTCAATCAGGGTATTCCTAATACTATGAATATGTTTGAATTGAGTTGCATAATATAATGTAATGTATTATATTACGTATGTATTGTGTAAAAAACCATCATACAAACAGCATTATGTTTGCAATTTGTAATGCATTTATTTATCACTAATTAAAGAAGGAAAAATACAGCAAGACTAAATTGTGTGATGAAGTACTGCCTTATATTCCTGTAATTTTAGGAAAGTAACTGTATTCTGAACCGTTAATCAAAAGAGTTACTGCGCAAACATTTAAATAACATGTAAACCGCAAAATCTGATAAGAGGAAGCATGATCAGAAATCATGTTTTTTGCTGTTTATATGTAATTTTACTAATCTCATCACTCACTTTCTAAGATTCTCAAGTCTGATGTTTAAGTTAGGGCCATTTAATTAATTCAAACAATTAACACATTCTATATCTGTGAACACTAGCATTCACTGAAATCGTGGCATATTTTATTTTGTCTTTAGCATTGTATAAAATGTTCATGAGAAATGCTGATGCCTTTGGTCTCGCACACAATGGCCATCTATTTCAAAAGAATTCCACCTTTTGAGTAAATGGGATTTCTTTGTGTCTAAACTGTCAGAGCTCCCTCCTTCAAACTAGACATCAGGCCTTGTTTGCAGAATCCTACTTAAAAAAAGCTAATTACGGGTTCTTTGTTGCTGTCACTCAGTGTGAAGATAACACAGCACTATTGTCCAGTTATCCTGACAGCAATATGTGCATTGTGAGATAGCAGAGGGTTCCCCACCTCAAGCCCAAAGCAGCAATGTTAGCCCCAGTGCCCCCAAAGGAGACTACTGTAAATATGTACTTGTAAGTAGTGTTGATGTCAAAACTGATTAAAGTTTTGTCCGCTTTGGGGTAACATAATAAATATATTCATTTGCTTATGTTTTTGTCTTGCTCTGTTTTGAAAATGATAGTTTGGGATACAAACATTGCATAAAGTTTTGTGTTAGCACATGACATATCAGGGTTATTCGGCTAATCTCACACTTTACGCGGCAGAGCAATAGTCATACCAGAGCACAAGCATGAACAAGCAGGGCTCCAGGAGCAGAAGCACTGAAGAAGCTTCCGTTTAGAATGGATTGTATAAGAAAAATGTTTATAAGACAGGGAGCCAGCAACCAGCATGAACAGCACACCCTGAAGTGTGCAAAGTCAGAGACCACCTGGTGGCAGGAAGTGGCAGGAAGCAGCAGGAAGTGGCAGGAAGCAGCAGGCATGCACAGCTACATATATAATATGTTATTAAATGTATCTCTCTCCATGTAGACAATTAGGTGGCACCACCAGGCAAAGTTACAGGTCAGATCTGTGGAAATGCATGATCAATAAATTTAATGCCAAACGGTCGAACATTCCCGGCAAAGCAATGACACCTCTATGGAGAAGTATAGGAGGCAGACCCCAACAGAAAAGCTTGATGATGAACCTTTAATTCAGGTTGGTCTGCGTAGATCCTTTGCTACTGCCATTGTACAGGGGTAACAAGGCGCTAACATCCAGGTGCTGACATCGACGTTTCCACAGCAGTACAGCACACGGCTGCACAATCTGACACTGGGGACAACGGCTCTCAGGGCAAAGTCCGAGCCAATTAGCCTGCTCTCCTCCAGCACCAACGTCTTCCTCCACTGTACATAAGAGCTGCTAATAAAGGGCTGCTGACAGCGCTATCACCAATCTTTGTCCAAGTTAACATCCTGCTCCTGGACACTATAAATGTCCATATGACCTCATGCATATGCGATTCTCAATCCTCCCAAGTGATCAGGTGTTTCAAATTTTTAGCTTGCCACACAGCGATACGTCAGATTTTTACATCAGATGTTCTTTCAATCGGATGTATCAAGCCAAATATTGTACTAAACGTGCGTGAGCTGTCTTACCAAGGGACAAAATGACGGTATGCATCCAGTGAGTGCTGATTCGGATTGGCGACGATGAGCTCAAGCTACTTTTCTACCATGATGCTGGACATAGATTGCACATATTTTACATCTGCGTTCCTGCTATCTGGTACCATTCTGTAACTATCTCCTCAAGCAAGATTAAGATTTCTACATGCTATAGTTCAAACCAATGACCGCTGAAACGCGAACAGAAGACACTAAATAATGAATGGCTCATTCTCAAATCCATGTTTCGTTTTCCCCCCAAAACTCTCTCTTGATACTTTGCCCACTTTTCTTTGTCTGCCTGTGCCAAGCATGACTGCATTTCAAACCGGCTCGGTGTATTCTCATGGTGTGTCTTTTCTTGCACAAATCAGTGTCAATAGTCTTGGCAAATAAAAGGATGAAAGGAGTACCCCATTTGGCACTTTGTCCCGGTAAAGAGGCCCTCCTGTGGCTGTTATGGCCGGACGAGCACTCTCTACTCTCCATTACACCTGTCACCTCCACTCAACGACTCCCTTTAATCACTTCAAATATCATTTCGCACCAGGAATACCAATGCTCTTCAGAGCCAGAGGGAAGACAAGGACCTATCATCGGAGAGAATCTGGGATAGTTCTGCAAGGGGGAGAGATGTAATTCTGTTTTGGTTTGGAGGATGAAGGTGAATTTGAAGTTTGTTTGTTATAGTCTGAATGAGAATAAGAGATGTGAATGAAAATATGTTAAAAACTTTATTGTCAATCAAGGGCTAAAGATTAAAACAAAACTAAAATAATATAAATGTGCTGTACCTAACGTTAAAAACTTCAAAAACTGAACTAGTACTTTGGTCCAACTTATTTTTTAAATTTTCTAACTCATTTCTAACATTCTAATGATTCAAAACAATGAGTTTATAAGCATGTTTGGGTATCACGCCATTGCTAACAACTGGCATTCTGGTTCCATAGCCATCTCATGGGTGGCGTTGTTGGTAAATTCATGTTCATTTAATTTCTGCCTTCTCACCCTGGACATGGACTATTTGAGCCACTCCCCTCAGGCAGGACCAGAACCTCCCGCCACAAGAACAGTCTGTTTCCCTCTCCCATTGGACTCATGAACACTTAACATCTGTCACTTTAACAATTATTCAATCCATTAACCATTAATTTGCGCTATTCCGACCAATTGTAAATTGTGTCTATATTCATACCAAGTCTATTTCCTTTTATTTGAAAATTCTAGAATTTATTGTTACGGCCCCTGGACTCCTTGTTGTGTGTTACAATGTTCCCTTCCCAACATGGCTGAAATGGGGGACGTGCCGGGTTCCTGTTTTTCCTCTCCTTTTTCCTCTGAGGGATGGGCCAATCCAGAGACTTCACCTGCAGCCCCTCCCAGTACTTACAGAGACCTGTTGCAGCTGTTCAGGGCTGTTGGCCTTTGTGGTCAGTTTGCCATTCATCTGTGTGTCTCGTTTGTCAAACTCGTTTGTCAAAATTCATTTGATGTGTGTCTCCTTTTAATTTGTCACATAAATTCTTTTCATGGGCCTTTGTTTTGTTTGGCCTGTGTGACCCATGTATTTTTAAGGAACTTAACTTGTTTTGTTTTTTTAGTTATGTCTGTGTTTCTGTTCATTTACCTTTTACATTCCTGTTTGTTAAAAATTACAGCTTTATTTGACCATTTTCTTTCTTGTGTTTTGTTACTTCCCCTGACCGAGCCAGGTTGTAAGATTTATGCAAGCCCTTTTTGATATATTTTGCTACTATTATTATTCATTGTTGTATGTTGCACATTAATGCCAAAGCAAGTTTGGGAATTCTGTTCACTGACAATGGCAATAAACCCCTTTCTGATTCTGATTAAATCCCACCACGCGGTTACGTTAATACATTATTAGAAGACCAAATTAACCTCTATTATGCTAAATCAAAGACAATAAAGAGATTAGTTTTTTTCACTGTCTTGCCAAAAACAAGGATTGCTATGACATGGCAATCCTGACATGAAACCAGATTGAATTTGACTACGCTCAAGAACGCATCCATGATTTTTTTTATATGACCAAGTGATTCTTCAAGATGGAACAGATCAAACACTCAATTTTCTGCTTGTCTGCTACGCCAATGTCAAAACTATTCCGTTCAAGCTAGCTGACCACCCACTGGAATAATGGGTGGATCTTATCTTAAACACTTTTTCCTCAAAAGTAATATCATACTCCATGCTGTACTCACACATACGCCCTATTATTGACCCCTGACCCTGGCGTTCAGGAAGTCAGGAGGTTGAGGATGTTGCTGAGGCAGTAGCTTTTCTCCAGGGGCTATCGACTTGTGCGTGCACTCTCTCATTTTTACAACAGCGGGTGGAGAGTGTTTGAACTGGAAAGGTCAAACTAGAGGTCCATGTAGCGAAGAGGTTATACTTGAAATTAATGTTATCGTATAAATTGGTTGGATTTCTACGGCTATGTATATCAAGAGGTATTTAAATTACACCTTGTATAAAATAGAGGAGCTTCACATATCTTGTTGAGAAGTTACAAGTTACATTGTATGCCATTGCAGTAGATCTCTTTCATTGAACACTATGGATGACTATTGATATTGACATAGATCATTAAATACATTAAAATAAAGCAATTTTAAGGTATGCTTTGTAACTTTTCTTGTGGTTATCGATTTGCCTGAAATGTTCCACAGTATGGCACTAAATGTAAAGACTTCCATGAAGACAAGTAGGGGGACGCCATCAGTCCAATTACAGCTCAGATCTGTGGAAAGTCAAGCCCGCTCACAGTAAGAATTCATGTCTTTCAAGGTACTTTTGGGCAGTAAAAGGTTTAATGCCATATTGTGGAACATTCTAGGTAAAACAAAAGCATCTCCATGGGGATAAGCAGGCAGCAGAGCCCCCCCGGTTAAATTACATTGGAAAAGTAACTATGAATTTTGAGAAGAATAGCAATTTCGAATGTAATTTAGCAGATATTACCATTTCAATTAGTAGATGAATTTTGGCATAGATGCCGTCAATCAATCTCAGATGAAATGAGAAAAAACATCTCCTTCAAGGGTTTATGGACACGTGATGAAGAGGAGGAGACTGGTCCTGTCACTGCGGTAGAGGGGAGGGAACATAGCTGAATTGTTAGTAAGTTGAGTGAAGTTCTTTATTATCATTATACATGCAAGTACAACAAAAGTACTGAGATTAGATTTATGGTTCGTCCATGAACAAATGGCTTGAGAGGCGATTGGTTGAGAGGCAGAGGTGGCAGATTGTGTGGACAGAAAAAGGTGAAATGTGGTTGGCAAGTATCACAGTCCTTCTGGTTGAATTTACACTTCAACTGTAAAAGGAAGAACAGAAAAACCTTGATGACATCTTTACATTTTCATTGTCCCTATTCCCTGCACACTTTTCTTTGAAAATGATCCCAGAACAATCTTCAACTGCAGGAACCCAGACAGGGCTGTCCCCTATCACCTTTAATCTTTTGTTACAAGGTCTCGTCACTTTGTACTTTCAATTACCGCTCCCTAAACCTTTCCCCGGAGAACAAACGCGCCTCTCCATGTGATGAATGCCTCTGTGTTTGCCTGCCCATCACCTGTCACTCCCTAGACCCATTCTTCCTGTCACCATCCGGAGCAGCGTATATCCATTACTTGTGTCCTCTTCAACCTCTGATCGGGACGGGCCCATGTTGCACTGTCTGAGAAAAGTAGGGACATGGCTCCACCCCTCCCCTCCCCTCCTCGCTCCCCATCCAAACCGGAGAACTCGGTGGACATCGATCCCCACCCGCGACACTCTGTCCCGGGGAGGGGGTAAGCAGATACAGCCGGTTGCCTCCAACAATCATTGCGCTGTACCCTGTGGGGACGACTGGCGGTAAATTAATAGTGTGCTTGCAGGGACTAGATATTGTTAATGTATTTGATATTGACAAGGCGAGATAACATGAGTAGCTTCAGACTTACTTAACACAAAGCATAAATCCTCCCAAGCCGGTGAAGAAGATCGTTGTGGGCAAAAGGAGGCTTGTTAAGGCATTTAGACGACCACAACAGGAGAATACCATGACAGATTTGAATGTGACCACTGGTAAAAGAAAGAGGTTTTGTTTTATTGTTTGACTCACAGCTAGAGGATTCCAGGTTTGATTCTTGGACTGGATGGGGCGACTTGATGTGCAGATGGATTTACTTTGGGGCCCTCAATAACATGCACAACCTCCATCGTTGTCGCAAGTTCAATTCCGGCTCTGACAGTTTACTCTTCACTCAGATTACTCTTCCCTCGCTTAACCAACCAATCACATCTCGAGCTATTAAAGTATTCTCACGGATAGGGCTGGGCAATACGGTGATACAAATTGAATTGTGATTTCATTCCTGTGACAATCGTTTTTTTTGGTAGAAGCACCTTATCATGATTCACTTGTTTTTTTATTAAAAATACAACTCTATGTCAGACACTTTTACCACCCATACTTCCTAAGCAGATGACTTTATCTCTTCAAGAATATATATAAAGACACAAAGAGTACATGAATTGCGACAAAATCGAAATTGTGATATATATTTTTTGGCATATCGGCCACCACTATTGAGGGGATATATCTCTTCATGGTCATCCAGCTGTTGCAGAGATAATCTGCTCTATCTCAGAAGCAGAACCACCCAAACTACCAGCAATCTTAACCTTTCCATCACCTTCTCCTCCAACAGTGCATAGACCCCAGTGGGAATTTATTGACTTCAGATTTTTTTGAGTGATACAATTATGAAGTACAGTTTTGCAGTTAGTGATGATTGTGTGTGAAAACTTTTAATCCACTTGATCCTGGGTGAGAAATGTCACTGGTTACACATGCACGCTCAGTCTCAAAATGTCTTTGAAGGGTGGATTTCATGGGATCTAGTGTGCTCTACCGTGACTTAAGAGCCTGCTCTGCCGCTGTCTAGACACCTTTGTGCTGCTGAGGCACATCTGCACCTCACACGCTGTCTTCTGGATCAAGTTCAGCCAGGTAACATAGTTCAAACTGCTCGCAAACAATAGCCGTGTTTCTACTGGAGGGGGACATTTGGGGACAATTTTGGTGGCATTTTTCCTATAAGAATCTGAGGCATCTGAGCTATGCTTTGGCAGGCTTTCAGGAGTGTGTGGACTATAGATCAAATCTCCAGTCAATTTTGTCATTCTGATGTGGTTCTGATAGATTTGTTTCATACTAAAAATAAAACCCCTCACTAACTTTGTGCAAAAAAGCTATATCATGAAATATATAATGCCTACTTATCTATCTATATAGTAATCTTTTTGTATCTTTTGAGATCGAGCACACATCATAAACAATTATTACAGACATTTACACAAAAATAAAAGCATTGTAGAAATTACAACAGGACTCAATTTAAAAATAAAAACAATGTTCATTAGGATTCTTCTTTGTTTTTTTTGTTTTTTTTCCAATAAATTGCAAACCCCTCAGAGGAACCAGCTCACAAAGTTTCAGTTAAGTTTGAAAAGTATTCCAAGCTGTGGGAGCAGCATGACAATACTTAATAGACAACAAGGGGCATAGTGAATTTCACAGTCACATGCAGTCCTATTACCTGATCTGCAACCAATTTTCAAAAAAGGTGAACTTGAAATGAAAAAACAAAACTGCAAAACTGCAAAACTTTAGTTGACCTTTTAAATAGCACTCCTAGACCAAGATACTGTGCTTGGTCCAAAGGAAGCTATTGCAGAGATACAACAATAAGCATGCTCCTGTCGGTTTTTATGGAAATGGGAACACAATTTACTGAAAGATTACAGTTGTTCATTTTTTCTTTACCTCAAACTGTTATTTCCAAAGACGCCTCATATTCTGGTTGACCATTCTCATGTTATGAGAAATGCTCTGGTTTCCTGTCAGTGACACAAAAGCACAATTCTGTCGATACATATGAGCATAGAGGTGTGACTCCTGTATAACCATGGTGGGTCATCCATGTGTGTTACTCATCTGTGGTCTGTCAGAGAAGGCACTTGACCCCATGACACTGACAGGACATAGGAGATGAATGAAGTAGTGGCTTATTGAACAGAAATTGGATAGCTGCTGGTTGGAATTTCATCAGCAACAAGAAAATGGGCCTGGTGTGATGGCAGAAAATGTCACAAGGTAAAAAAAAAAAAAATGATGTCCACTCTGTAACACTTTCCCCCCCTACTTTGATTTTCTTTCATGATTATTTAAACGCTTTGAGAATATTTAATGCAGAACTTTGGATGGTGATTTTTTTCCCCCCAAGATTTGAAATTATATTAAATCGATTGGATATTTGAAAATATATATTAGAATTTTTGCGCCAATTTTGATTGTTTGATTGGCTTTATTTTGAGCTTGTGATATTGTGAGAATATGACACATTTGGTTTACAATGATGACTAATCGTTGGCACACGGATGCAAGTTACTGATACACAATTACACCTGCATTTGAATTTCCACCATGTGTCCATATTTCCCCAGTAAATGCAAATAAAAACATATTAGCTCAAAATATTTTGTTTGATATTATTAATGCTCCAGGTATTGTAATTCATCAGAAGTCAACACTGTGTTTTACATTGTTATTGGATTTTAATAAAATAAACTACATCAAGGGCATCTTTTACTGACCTCAAAATCCTGAATGAACTGTTAATTAACAGTCATATATATACATTTTAATATATATATTTTAAGTTTCAAAGGTTGTTTTAGACATTTTTACAGAGGCCGATACAGTCTCATTTAAGACCAGGCTTAAAATGTTCCTCTTTGAAATAGCTTATGGTCAGGGTAGTTAGGAACAGAAATAAAAAGTGTTGCATTTCGTACCTTTATTTTATATTCAGATTAAAAAGCATGTGTATGACAAGTTATGTGTATGACAACAAGAACGTTAACATTTACATAGGCCTACTATATTTGACCTTTTTTTTCTTCCAACAGGAATAACATATGTCAAATTTCTGTGTGCTTAGAGCGTCTGACTGAAGGACATGGCAACACACCTTTTAGCACTGGTCTAGCTTCTGAAATCACAGCAAGGCCCTATACAGGGAGAATGTTCCACTCCAGTGCGCACAGAAAATCAGCTCGTCTCATAATAGCTCTGGGCAATTTCAGACCACACAGAATGACAAGGGAATCAATTTTCCTGGTTAGGTTATAGATGGAATATCTTCGCCTGGCCTTTTCATAAGAAATAACTCAGATATGTTACATGAATTATTAAGAAATCCACGGCTGTGTGACATTCAGAATCCAAACACCACTTCACCCCAATACTGATGATTACTGTTATTATCACTCAAGCACTTACAGTGGACTTGGTAATGTGCATTAGGTAATCTGATTTTACATTTTACAGTTTAATATAGATGTAGAAAAAAGGTAAAAGAATATTTAAAAGGGTTAAATGGCAGGCTAAAGAAATAAGCGATGTGAATGTAATATGTAGTACAAGTCTGACCTCTAGTGGACCAGGTATGAAAAAGCAGCTTTGACCTTAATATCCTATATGGATGACATAGGGCAAATTAGTATAAAACATGTTAAATGCGCCTTACTGGATTGAGAAGGGTCAAATTCAGGCCTTTAAGAATATGGTGACAATGAGGAAAACAGGTTTGCAAATGAATAAGTATAGCTAATTTCATACATTTCCTGACTCGTTTTAGTCTACCTGAACATTGTGTATGAAAGGTGCAGTATAAATAAAAATGCCATGCCTTAGCTATGACAAGCCCAATCATGATATATCAGAAACTAGGTGCATCAGGAGGGCAGCTTAGTATTGTAGACCTTAAAAATAAAGCCCTTCAGCCGCCACCTTTCTAACAAATTGTGTCCACTTAGCCAAAAGCACAGCCAATCTGATCCAAATTAGTTTATGCTTATAATATAAAGTGTCTGTAGTATTTTTATTTTATAATTGCAGGTTTACATTTTATAGCCTACATACCTACAAAAACAAAAATAAACTAAACTTTAATGAGCACACAATAAAGTAAAAAAAACATTTGTGTAGAGAGAATGGAGTAAATGGGTAAATACCGGTTCTTACCACCTGGCGAGAGCTAATCAAAACACAGAAATTAAACAACAAATGATTTTCAACATTAACATCCTACTTGTTTATAAAATGATGTATTTTGGATATACAACTCCTGCAAAGGACGCAGTCAATGGATGCTTATGGAATGTACTTTTGGCAGCCTGAGGAGAAAAGCTTTTATTCAATGTACAGTATGCTCATGTCTTTAATAGTGAATTTTAAATAAGGTAACATGTCGTTCGATCATAGCAGCAAATTTTATTGATTGCTTGATATTAAAACATACTTTGTTGTTTATGGTCATAATTATTTGCCATGCTTAGAGGTGGTCAGAGGCAGTTGTTGGCACCGCCTTTGCACCCTCCTCTGTTCGTTCATGTCCACTGATCTCTTCAGCCTGTGCCCACACTGGCCTACAAGAAGGCTCTGAAAAAGTCTTCTTCCAGCCCTCATTCTCTATTTTTAGTCTGCACACCTCTCTTGTGACACAAAGAGCCTAGAGGTTATCTCCTTCACCTTTCGGTACAACTGCTGTTTCGCTGCAGTCTCTAGAGCGGTTTGGATGGACATTGTTTGCGGTGTCTCTTTTGGGGGACAAAGCTTCTCTGTTGCCCTTCTGGTCTGTGCCCCTGATGGTGGCACATCCACTGTCAAAATCCCTGGCGGAGATCTTCGGTACACCATTATCTAGTGTATTTTTCCCGTAACTCTTCTATTGCTTTGTCCTGATCCTCTATTTTGGTTTTCAGTTCCTGTCTGAGGATGGCTGTGTCGGACGTCCCCGTAGGCCTTGATTTGGTCCTGCAGCCTCCCTTCTGTCGTTTGGACCATGAGCTTTACCTCCTTCAGCTCTGAGGCAGTGTTTTTGGCCTGGCTCTCCTGAGATCTTAGCCTGGGCCTGGTTGATCTGGACCTGCTTGTGGACTTTATTCCTTTCTCTCACCAGCTGCTTGCAGAGCTGCTGAACCAGAAGGCTCTCCTCGGGGGATGAGGGAGTCTGGATGATAGGAGATAACATGGCTCTTGAATGCCCCCTGCTGGTGTGGGGCTGAGCAGTACCCCTACTGGAAGGAACACATGTATCAATGGATATACAAATGTTTTCAGAAGTGAAGCATTTAGCAGAGAAAATACCTGAGTAACTCAATCTGCACAATCTGATATAAAAGTAGATGTGACGCAGTGTAAGCATTAACACCTGTTTCAAATGTATTCCATAGAAACAAACCACGATGACCAGAATGGATAACATGTAAAATACAAGCACTTTTCCTAACATTAGAGTACCAGTAGGTATAATGGCAGTCAAAAACAAGCAGAAAAAAAATGGCAATAATACAACTTTGTCATGTACTCATAAATGTAGAAGTAATTACTTTCAAGCTCAGTACTTCTGGGATAAGTAAAGGCACTAAGATTCATTTTTACTCCAAAAATGGTATTGCGTTGTTATGATTGTTTCAGTAGATACACATGGGACTCACTGATTGGTGCACATTGTTGAGGTCACAGCTGCAGAGACTTCTTCTTTACAGACAAAGAAGTCTCCTCAGTGTGTTCCTGTAAATTCATAAATATTTCAAAATATTCCACATGACAGCTTTGATCATATTAGTCTTGTTTTGTAGTGCAACACATACATCCATGGGATAGGGTCTTAACTTGAATTGATTATTATTATTATTATTATTATTATTATTATTATTATTATTATTATCATTATTATTATTATTATTATTATTATTATTATTATTATTATTATTATTATATGATTTAATGTCTATCAACAGAGGCAGTTTTTGAGGCATTGTTCTGACTCACCATTGCTCTGGACTGGCCCAGCGTTGTCCTTCTATATCATATAAAATTAAATTCTAGTTGTATTTCTTAGTTGTAAGGTGTGTGTTTTTGTACAGATTAACCAGCATCACGGTTATATCTACTGCTGGTTGATAATACTGTTACAATTTTATATTAATTTATATAAAAAGACTCATTCAATGTCGTAATGGAAAGCATATTGGACCTGAACATAGTTAAAACAGCAGTTTACTTTTTGAAGGCACTGCCTTCTAAAGTCTGCCTGAAGCTCTACTACAGTAAGACTTTAATCTCAGGTTTGTTTTAACACCATCTAACAATAAACATGACTTGAAAACTACAGCATGTGAACTGATCTGTGCTGTTACACATTACACATTTCAATTACGCTAGTAATTGATCACAGCCAGGCTCCTGAAAAAGGCCAGTGGTACTAGAGACATAGATGCAGTGATGTCACTACAAAGTATCAATAGACAAGGCGATAGAAGAGGCAAGTCACGAGGAGTACCATTCCAACGACCCGTGCTCAGCATGGCTGCCAGTACATTACATTTAACTTTAATGCGAAAGAGCAGACGGGTGGTGTGTACGAGCTCAAACCCTGTGAAATGTCAAGTGTTGGATGTAAATGCAATTATTCGCAGTGTCCGGTCTCACGGGGGCGGAGCTCTGTTGCCATGACAATGACGTCAATGTTGGTGTCGAGTAACCAAAGGTCAAAATAAAGACAAGTGAATGAAAACGGAAGGAAACTTACCAGGCTGCTCCGAACAGGATACTGCACAACTCCAATGTACCGAAAGTCCGAGTTTCCCCACAGCGTTGAAGGCTCTGTCTGCACCGCAGGAAACGACCGCTTTGTCCGCTGGTAAGGACCGCCAGACATCAGAAGGTTAGGGTCAGTCACGAGCTAACGGCTAGCTCTGTTAGGGAGCTAGCTAGGACGTTTGCTAACTGGCTAATGCTAACAGTTGCATCTCTTTAAGGCTTGTTTTTACCACCAGCGTCTCCATACAAAGTTACTTTGAGGTTTTCACTGGACAAGGTGGAATTTGTTCTGCGATGGCTGGTGCGCAGATCGTGTTTTCAATCCATTTAAGTGATGTTTTTCAGTGTTGCAGTCAGGATAGGACAAAGTAGCTGGCCTTCTAACAGTGTTTGCTCTCCAGCTGTGCAACTTTAACCACAGCACCGTTACTTGGACACATCAGTCTTTTCGATAGCATGTTAGCTCAGGTTTATGTTTGCTATGCGTCATGTTTATACTTCTGATGTCAGCATAACGCGGCTCGATCTTTGATCAATGCTAATCCGAATATGTCAACAAAGTTTTATTGTTGACGTAATCCATCGTAGTGCGTAATTATTGTCGCTCGTAAATCATTAGGCTCGGTGGTGGATGCGAGCGCTTGACCTTGCGGTGGAAAAACGATGTTCTTTTTGTCATTGAAAGTCGACCCCACCAGCAGCCATTTAACACAGAGCTGTGCTTGTGCTGTAGAAATGAGGTCAGACCAACTTTTGTGCTCTTTTAATTCATTTTAATCGCAATTTCCCCATAACTCGACTATTTGTAGTCACAATTAGAGAGTTACTTGACAGAATGTTTCATAACAAGACTTTTTCAATAAATAAATGCTCTTTTACTTGTTGACATTGAGTTTTTACATGATGCATTTATTGTACAAATGTGGTGCTGTATAATCTTCTACTAATATTTTTCTCTTTTACAGGAGTAGAGTCCATTTGCCGCAGGAAAAAAACTGGACAAAAGCCCTTGACTCAGTTCTGTAGCTGCTGGTGCGTTTCATGACCTTCTCCGCATGCTGACATCACCTGGGTAAACTTGAGCAAGTGCACTTCAGTGGCGACGGGCAGTTCGGAGGCTGTAAACATCCCCGACTGGAAGCTGTCTGTCAACCGAGCTTTCAGTCTGATGTTTGCTGCTGCCGGTGTCCACAGAGCAACACAGGAAAGAAAACCAAAATGACAAGATATGATTTAGCCGGTCTTTTTCATTCAATAATTTTGGTGTTGTTCCGGTGGCGTGTGTCGCGTCAGCACAGTTTTGTTCAGGCCCAGATTGTGTAAACATCCTACACTCAGCTGTGAGCAGATGCAGCAAAGGCTGAGAGAAGGTTGTTTACTTGAACTGGCTGGAAAAAGCACTCATGCATATCGAAGGTGATCCAAGACTTATTGACAAAGATAAGCTCATTACACAGTTAAAAGATTATTATCGGATGTGCGATTGTTAAATTTAAATAAATAAATTAACATGTTTCACTTTTTTAAACCTTTATTTTGTCATTACAATATTTGAATTGCAGATCCCATTCTTTTTTATATACAGGCATGATGTGCAAGACTTAATGGTGCATTTAAATAACTTTATTCTTTCTCAATAAGGCAACGGTATTACAAGTAATAAGTAAATGATACAGTGATAAAATTGTTACAACCCACTGCAGTCCTTATTCCTCCTTTTGTAGGAAATACAACGGAAGCATAAAGTGTGGAGGTGGATGTTGAGACTATTGTGTAACGACGCTGGAATGACAAGAATGCACAGGCATTTGAGATATAGTCCTCTGCCATTCACTTTTATCTGATTTCCTGTTACTTCTTTGTGTGGAGAGCTGCAACCGGCACACTAAAAATAGAGGGCCCCTATGGGGACTCACAGAGCTGGGCCAACTTGATGATGACTTGTTCATTCATCTTTAAGGACGATGGGACTGGAGCAGTGGACGCCATGTGTGATCCAAGTATTTTCTACACTTGCAACAGTTGTAACCCTGTTAACAGTCATACATACAATACAAATAAATATAAATACAATTGATCAATATTTGTAACGTGAATTTTCCACTAGAGGGCGGCATTGCTTTTTAATATGACTCAAAGGCAGTTGATTTAGAGTTGGTTTACTGTACTTTGTTACAGACTGTTGTGGAGTGGTCAAAAATCTAGGTTAATCAAACAAGCGTAGTACATTTACAAAAAACTAGTAACCCAATTACTCCAGTAGACTAAAAGTAGACGATTCATGTATTTGGTAAAGTGGTCTGCCATTCAAATATGGCCTGCAAAATTTGAACAAAACCTTTGTAAGGAATAAAATATAAAACCGTATAATCGGACAGACAAAAAGTTTAGGCATTTCCAAACAATTGCCTCTAAAACATTTGTGTACTGCCAACATAAAGCGTACAACATAATTACTTTCTTTAGCTAATTTACCAATCACAGGGTTTAATTGCTGGGTTTCAATTGACATCACAACGTTCTGAAATTAAAACAATTAAAATATAATAAAAAAGCAAAAGCTGGCAACATGCGACAGCTGGTTGCCCTGTATTTCAGTCACTTTAATTAGAGAGTGGTTTGGCATTAAAAGCAGGTGTTAGGGTAACCTAATGGTACCTTATGATACTAATAACTCAGAAGGGCCACTTTACTTGTGATTATTTTACAATCCATTCTCAATATAGCAAAATATGACTGCGCTGACAACATTTGACAAGTAGAACACAAGTGATGATTGGAATGATTTCAGGAACAGGCAGGCTAAATTCTTGTAAATATATTTGCATTTATTTACCTAAACTCTTGATTGAATAAGGAAAGTGTATTTACAAAAGTAGCATTGCCATCAGCATGTCCATTTTCTTATAATTACTTTAAATTGTAAGACTAGCTATGATATACTGACCAAAAATAAATTATTCAAATTGCCTTACAGATTTAGGGTAGAAAAAGAAAGTTTGTTTTTATTTATTTATTTTTAACAATAAGCTGCAGTTTTGTGGGCTTCTTGTTGTCAGTAAATGGAAGAAAATGGCTTGTTGTTTTCTCATTCTGTCACCTGAACAGAACATTCTTTCGCAAACACGCACAACAAATCAAACAGATATGTGGGTCAAATGAATCATATGGGTTTATTTTTTTTTAAAATGTGTTATTATTATTATTATGTGTATTTGTGTAACTAGTATTCGAGTACATTCATGGACCTTGGGGTGTTTTGAGAGAGTTTATTTCATAGACAGAGCCCTCAAGGATATGTACAATGCCGAGGAGGGTTGTGTTTTTGGAGTTCATGTACAGCAGATGTCGCCAGGTATTGCTCAATGTACTTGTCTATTCCCTTTCCAGTGCAGTCCTCCCATTCATCTCGAGGTCTTTATATTTGCTAACCTTCAGCTCGAGGCTCCTGACTGATACAACTGAAGTACATGTTCCAGTTATTTGACAATGGCCTATGGGCTTTTGTTAACCAGACACGCACCTGTTGTTGGACAATACATGACTCGTTTCAGGGTTTTGCATGCACTTTGTATTTGTTTGTAGAGATGATCACGAAGCCATCATGAATGGCTTTGTCACCGCTCAGCAAGTTAATTGCAAATGAATGGCAAGAGCTCATATGTGATATCAATAATGAGACATACCTAGTCGTTTCTGCTTCATAAAATGTAAATGTCAAAATTGTTATAATTTTTCATTCCCTTTTACAGTAACTTCTCACTATGTCGATCTTTTACTGACTGATTACTGTTTCATTGTGTGATGTTTTACCAGTTTTTTGTTTTGTTTTGTTTGCTGTTTATGATACGGGGCTAAATAAACATATGCTTTCTTTCTTCATCACACTTAATTTCCATACCAAAAGTCCCTCTCACAGAAAAAGCAGCTTCTCAGAGATCCCTGGTTATACTGTATTATAAAACTTATGGGCCGTATTTTGCCTCTGGTCTTGGGCACCTAAACGAGGTGTGATAGTGCCAAAATATGAGACGGAGTGAAGCAAATTGAGGGTGGGGTCTGGTGCACTCTGTAAATGGCCAGTATCATACTAATAAACTTAAAAACTAGTGCACTGGAGTCGTGTTACTATCTCCATATGGACGAGCTAATCATAAAAAACAGCCGTCATGGGCATTAATAACACAAATAATAAGTTATAGAATCATGAACAGTCTTTCCTTGTCCCAATCTGCGTAAAACTGGCGCAGACTTACACAAGATCTGCACGTACGATCAGACTTTCGGCGCTGGCACTCAGCTCTGGAGCTGACCACAGTCCATGGCTCTGTCCTCGCACCCTTCGGACCACGCAGCACTTAGGTGTCCAGCTGAGTGTAACGGTGCGGTGTTGAGCACAGAACACGCAGAAGTTTGCTCATACAGCTCTGCCTCTAAACTCTTCATGCTGTGTCAGCCATCACCGAGGGCTCAGAGGCCTGGCTCTGGGACTAATGCGGGTCATCGCAGCAGTCTGGGGGTGTGCGCTTCAGGATCATTCGCTCCCATGGCACTTCTGCTGCCTGCCCTTGTTTATGGATCACATTTCCAGTTTATAATCAGAGATGTGCGCATGGACTGCGGTGCATTCTGTGCTCAGCGCTTCCGGGTTTTGCACCTCGTTTAGTCTTGGTCTGGTTTTACTCCAGGCCCTCTGACAGTGAAAGGGAGCTCTAAACAAATTAAGGGGAATAAATAAAGAAACAATGCTCCGAGGCTGCATTTCAACATTTTATTTATTTATTCAATTTTGGGAACAAATTGAAAAACGGAAACAATGTTAAGCTCGAGAGACCAACCTCGAGACAAAACAAGTTCTACACAGGCTAAAAAGTCATTTTCCGGCCGCCCAGGGAATTTGTGCATTGTTGACTTTTTAGTCATGTGAACATTGGCTTTTTTTTTTTACAAATCAATCTACTTTATAGCATATTTTAGCGGCGAGACTTTTCCATCGTTCTCCAATTAAACCAACGGAGTTCCTGCTGGACCCGAAGTGCAATTACAACAAAAGTGCCGATCACGTAGGAAAAGAGGGCAAAGTGGGCGGGTCGGAATAAGGTCAATATGAGGCCATGACTGCAAACATCACCCACACAAGGGGTGCTTTAGAAGGCCACAGTTATCAGTCATTGGCTCAAACACTATCACCATATACAGTATGGACTGGCACCATCCCATTCCAGCCTTCAGCGGCCAAGTCCAGCCTCTTAGTCCGGCGTTGAGGTAGGCTCCTGGTGACGCTAAGTCCGGAGCCAAAATTCTATGAGTTTTTGTCAATCAAATACAATTTCTCCAAACAAACATGTAAACTCTCTGTGCCCAAGCTCCACACTCTTGCACACTTGCTCTAAAGCTTAAAAACAACAGCCCGTACCTAGTTGCAACCATGACCTGTTGCAATACTCCATGTGGATATTTGACATTGATAAACAGTCAGCAAAAATATAATTAAACACATTTACCACATTTGACATTGCCTTCATACAATAAATGGAACAAAATCAATACTTCATAAATGTGTAAATAAAACTTTCAAGAGGCAGTATTCAATAAATTTTTCTCCACACATCACATTAAGTTTTCGCACACATTTCAAAGTACAATAACAGAATCTTTGTAACAAACCAGTGTGTTAAAAGGAAAGAGGTCCATTCGTCTTCAGTTCATCCGCCTTCATTCTGCCTCTATTGAAAGTCACTTTGTTTTGCATCGCCAGCTCTTGAAGAAGGTTGTATTCGTCTGTGCCGGGATGAACTCCGGTCTTTAAATGTTTGTCACGAAGTACTTCCCAATAGTGATTCCAGTTTCCATTTTTGTCTGGCCCAAAACCAAAAACGTTCACCTGTGAAATAAAAATAAAAATAAATTGTCTGGAAGTAAAGGGAATGAGGCTGGGAATGGGTCATGTGGATGAAGAGTCTTGCCAGACAAAACAATGCCACTCTACAGTCCAGGCAACAAACCACCAACCTTTTACTCACTATAATTATATGTGACTTCATTGTGTATCGTTAAATAACTGTAAACACCTATATAAATATTTATTGTTATACCAAGATTCTCGTAGAATGGTTATTGGAGTGGCACACATCATACATTTACTTACATTTGAATACATTTGTGCTCCTATGTTCTCCGGCAATAATTTGACTAGTTTTGGTTACCACTTTGAAGAAGAACTACAAGTGCCAAAAGCTATATTTTCTTGACAATGAGTTGCAGTTACATTTTAGAACTTGATGATGTTATAATGTCAGATTTTGGGAAAAAGCGAATGTAAGAAATATCCAAACATTCAACCGTATTATTTGTTTGGGTCCTTTCGACTCAAAACAAACTTTTGAGATGAATGACACCACTTTCTGAAGCTGCCGTGAAAAAATGATTAAACTCTTGTTCAAGACTTTGTGCCAGTTTTTGTTTCATGTGGATAGGCCCAGTAGTTACAGAGATATAACAAATCTGCAATCTGACAGTTAAAACTGTGAATTTTACTTCGATCATGGACTACCGCTTCATTTTAACCAAACAAACCGTTACTAACCCGAACACCTAACTTTACCATCACCGTGAAATAACATATTGTCAAAAAGAAACATTTGCAAAGAAATTGTGATCAAATTAAAACGCCTATAGCTTTGTCCTCGGTACTAAACGCTGAACAAGGGATTCGCCAATTTTAAACTATAGACAGTCTAGAATGTTGTGACGTCACGTGATCGCAGCCTATAGAAGGTCCTGGGGCCTTTCTGTGTGGAGTTTGCATGTTCTTTCTGTGACAGCGAAGGTTTCCCCTACCACTAAACACATTACAGTGCAATACAACTGGGGCCAGCACTCGACGAAAAATTGGATACGGAATGTCAATGGGCCTATTCTGGATACATAAGGAAAAAATAGATCAAAACTATCAAAAGGCACCATTTAATGCTTTTACAGTTAAATCTACCTCAAATTATGAATCAGATGTTAGTCTGCAGGTACTCTTGCTTGAATTGCAGTTTTCCAAATACTTTTTTCCCCCTCTTATTTGAGTACTTTCTCAGATATACACTTCGTACTTCTTTTTCAGCAATATCATTTTGAACTATATAAATAAATAATAAACATTACGCTCTACTTAAGCACAATGGTTGGCTGCTTCAGCCACGCCTGGTGCAAATATTTTCTTTCCAAATGACAGCTGTAAGGAGTGGTATTATTAAGATTATAAGAGTTTTCCTTTTTCTAAGTTATCTGTTTTCATTATTATACTTCTGCGCCTAATCTGTTTCTGTACCTAATTTTGTTGCAACACTAGAATCTCCCCATTGTGGGACAAATAAAGGTGATTTCATCTTATCTCTATGACACCCTTATTTTTCCACTGTAGTCAATTGTATTGTTCAACAGTCACGTATACTTCTTGTTGTCAGTAAATAGAGCTAGAGCAATGGCCTGTGTTGATGTCTTACACAAAGCCACTAAGTCAATTTTTCTTCCCTGTTTTGATGCTTGACTTGAACAGAAAAAAGAGTGATGAGTTCTAGTAGGAAACAAAAACTTACAAAACCAGTTCCCTACACAAAGCTGGAATTGAAGTTGAAGGAATGCAAATAAATATATTCAAATAATAATGGCACTATGAATGATGAGAAAAATAATTATACATATTACTTATGGGGAACTTCATGTGGCTGGAAGGATAAAACAATAACAACTAAAGCACAAAATCTGATACTGATCACGGGACGTTGTGACAAAGCAGAAGTATTTCTTTCCTATTGTGCAATATGGGCAGGTTTCAGGTATAATAATGGCACGCACACACTTAACTTACTTCATCACAAATGTGCATGGCAAGCACCAGTGTCATGAAACCAGTGGAAGGGTACTGCCCTCTGTTGAAAAGCCAGGATGTGTGAACGTACTTCATGAATCCAGGATTGACCACCATCACCTATTTCAAAGAAGCAGTTGGTGTTTGTTATAATAAATACATAATAACTCAAATCCAGAGTAATTACCAGATTCTTGTTAGCGTTGATTTTCGTTTTAATTGGTGCATATGACCTGAAAATGTACAGTTAAGACAAAAATATCAACGCTGTCCCTTTTTAACAGTTTAGTGAATCATTGGGTGTGTACTAGACCCTTCAAAATGCTATGTCATGTTTGAAATTACGAAATTTAGGCAATTGGAAATTAAACATTTTCCCCAAATTAAATGACATCAGATGTAAATGCTAATAATTATGTTAAGTCTTTAAAACAAATAATAAGTGTTGTTAAATTTCCAGGGTAGAAATGTACAAAGGATGATATTTTTTAACCTTATATGTAACCTTGTTGTTGCTGTTGTTGTTGTTGTTTTTGTTGTTGTTGTCGTTGTATTTCTGAATTTGGCTTACCTTCCATGAAAGCCAGTTGTGAAGGCCTCTACAATCCACTGAAGGTCCAGGATTTTGAATGGAAACAGAACCAGATGTGTGTTATTATCCAGGTCGATAGCGCTCTCCGGGTACATGACACGATGAGTGGTCTTGGTCCCCACATCTACCTCAAAGCCTGCAGTCTTTCCTAAGTTCATTCTATATCAGACCACATGAGCACAGTGATTCAGTTTGAGTCACAATAACAAATATATTGTCCTAGAAAACATTGCGATAACCTATACTACTAGCATAACAATTACCGTATTTTCCGGACTTTTAGCCGCTCCCCTATATAAGCCGCATTTGCTCTATTTTTAAAAAAACGATAATAAAACAATACATAGGCCGCACCTTTTGTATAGGCCGCAGAACTCTTTCCTTGACTGTTGGCATCGCATGATCTCCCCGCTGTCCCTCCAGCGTCTCACCATACATTCATTGATGTTAAGCTTGCGTGCAGCCGCGCGGCTTCCTAGCAAGATCGATGGCCTTCAGCTTAAAACTTGCTTCATACGAACTTCTTCGTTTGGGTTCCATAATGATGGGGCAAGAATTTGAAAATAATTTATAGTTGGTAATTTGTCGTCCGTGTTCTATTTGCTAGCTGAATAAAAAAGCAACATCTGCTTCTTTGCTTAACTTTTCTGTAGTTTTGATTCTAATTCCGGTTAGTTCGCCCTAGCGGTGAAAGAAAAAAAACACAGAAAAGCCGCAGCCTCTAAATAAGCCGCATGGCTCAAAACATCTGACAAAAGTAGCGGCTTATGGTCCGCAAAATACGGTATACACATATGTATTACCCTTTTATGACACTCATAGTGAACCGTTTTTTTCTAAATGTAAGTGGGAATGTAAAATTGTCTCCAAATAAGAATAAATATAAATGGTAAATAATTCCTATCAAATAAACTGAATGCTGTTTTGATTCTGCATACTATTTACCTTATTACACATTCAGTTTGACAATGAATACAATGTATCGCCGATGTAAAATGCCAACAATAGGAACAATAGATGGATACTCGTGGAATTTAGATGGGTGACAGGGACGGAGCCAACTGTCTTTTTTTTTCTTTAAACAAGCATTATTTTTTAATGAGCATTTTAAAATAAATTAAAAAAAATATATATATATATACTTTACCTTATTACAATATCATTAGCATCTATTTGACGTCCATAATGGGTTCCTATCAGATTTCCAGAGTTGCCCACCACCGCACATGTCTGACAGCGGTCCGGGTGGGGTTCAGTCACTTCAGGCCTTGATGGGAAGACCTTGAAGAGACGCTCTTTTGCCGCTTTGAATTCTTTTAAATCGCCTTTTTCATGCTGCAAGGACTGGTGGATAGAATGGATAGAACGGATCAAATTAAGCCATATATATATACATATATAATTTTACAATCCCATATATATATATATATATATATATATATATAGGGGATTATATTTTTATTAGCATTGGTCTTGAGATTGAAGCAAGACTTACCTTCCACCAGATGAAGTTCTTTTGTGTGAAATTTCCATCAAGTGTTAAAAAAGGATTAACAGATTTGTTGTATCGTAGCATAAAAAATGTATTATATTCTGACATACATCTATCACAGCTGCACGTTTTGTTAGAATACATTTTTTCTTCTACTTTTTCTTCCAATGCCTCAAAGGTAAGCCGAGAAGAGGATATTCTCCAGATAATGGCAAAGCAAGCGCTACAAACCATCAACATCACCAGCCTAGATCTGCTTTTCATCTTCACTGCAAACCAGGCCTGCAATAGAAACAAATGCAGTTATTTCACAAATGCAGTTATGGTTTTGGGGTAAATGGTCTTTTTTCAGTTTTGTTTTTATCTCTTAATTTTTTTATCCTTACCAAAAACATACTTGTTTTGTATAGACTAGCTTTACCCTGTTTTTAATTTCTTGCTTGAATGTTGTCTACATTGAAGAAGCTAAACCAGAATATAAGCAATACAAAGTGGCTTTTTATTACACCATACTTTTGGTTTCTTAATTATGTGTTATAACCTAATGAAGTACTTCTTTTTTTTTTTTTTACCTGAAGAGTTGATTCCCGAATATACGTCCCCTTACCGTAGAGTGGTGTGGTAATGGTGCCACTTCTAGAAACAGCGTTCTTCTGTCATGTTTCAGATTGGGTGGTGCCATGTTTATCACCCGGACATGTCCCCAGAGGGAGGAACAACTAAGAGCGTGCACCTGCGCCTACTTCTAAACTGTACAGTTTCACGTCAAGTCCTACGCTGACCATTACACGACCATCCACCTGTTCCCACGTTTAGAGAAAGTAACTATTCTCATTCGTGAAATTATTATTATTCTTTTCTGGGTTTGGTGGCAGACAAGCAAGGCGTGCTTAAAGACTTGAAGCACAACGCGCTGAAGTAGTGCCGTGCCCGTGCCTCTCCGAAGAGCATGTGGTCCGAGCGAAGCAGAGCATTTTTCCAAAAGCCCAGGCATTTGTCTTCAAAATAAATAAGTCCTGTCTCTACCCAAACATATACTACACAGTGAATGGAAAAGGACGGCAACCAAGCCTTCCGACCAGCAGCAGCATCAACAGTCCACTCTTTGGCCCCCGCCTCTTTCCGTCATTATAGCCAATGGTTGTTGGCTAAATACTGCATGTTTATCAGTGGCGGCTGGTCCATTAAGGCCGATTGATTTGGGCGACGCCAACTGTGGCAATCACCCAATTATTGACAAATGTCGTATTCAACACACAGTTTCAAATTTGTCTAAAAACAATATAATATGTTATATTATAAGTAATTTTTACATTTAAAAGAGATATGTATATATATATATATATATATATATATATCTATATATATATATATATATGTAGTATATCTATATATATATATTTATATATATATATATATAATTAATATATATATTATATATAACTATATATATATATATATATATATTATACTATATACTTTTGCCTGTGGTCTGCTGCCTGCAGCCTGCGTCTCTTTTCAGGAACAAGCATTGGGAATCTTCAGCTAAATTAAATCCTGAGAAAAACAACTACGTTACTATGAGAAAAGCCATAGTAAAACTGTCTGAAATGGGTGATCTGCTTCATCGCCCATTTAAGCGTAGCGTTTAGCCACGCTGGAGTTACAGCGCAGCAGGGCGCACACCTCACACGTGATCAGGGGTGGGTCAAGGCTGATGCTTCTCTGTCAACTCTACGCGGAAGTGCCGCACGCTTTGGTACGTTTCAAAACAATTCAGAATGAGCTCCTTGACTGTGGCTGGATTTGAATAAAAACTATGTTCGTGATGAAGTGAAAGCGGCTGATTTCTTATAAGTCCGAGCCGATGAGACATCTGCTGTGTTAACCATTCCAGACACAATGACACCAAAAGCAGCAGATTTTGCACGATACTTGTAAAAATTATGTCAAAACACTTAATGAAGAAAGACTGGAGACATTTCAGAGTTTTTTTTACGGGATCTGACTTGCTGATATCTAGTTTTATTAAGGTAGAGTTTGTTGTTCAAACTGCATTCACCCGCAGACCAATCAGGTGTACCTGTACATCACTTTTGCATTTGCTTGACAGCTTTGACAAACTTCCCAGACTTCCGTTTGTGAGCTCAGCTCTATCCTTGTATTGGACTATTGTTTAGCTGGCTTCTTTTTTTTTTTTTTTTTTTTTTTTTTTTTTAAGCAATTATAGGCTACTTTAATGTGTATGTTTTTGGTTATTTACTTTTTTCTAATGACAAAGGATTTTTTTTTTTTATGCATAGCTTATTTTTTTTCACATTTTATTTTAACAGTTACTCATGTTTCAAACCAAGTGTCTCTGCATTGCCTCTGGTTGGCTACCACACTTGTAGCTGTTTAAAGTGATCCATTTTAGACACAGCAGTGTGCATTGATCCAAAAAATGTAGCAATAAATTCAAAGTTGAAAAAACAAAACAAAAAACATTTTGGTCTCTTTATTTGCTTCAAAATACACACTTGATAACACATCATGCACTTGCCCTTCACTGAATAAGCAACAAGTCCAACAGTTAAAATATTGTTCAGTATTTCATTTCTTAAATCGATGTAGAGTCCTGCAGCTGTGGACCCATCTACTGGAGCGTGCCAACCATTTACACAGTTCAAAGACAGTTGAATCACATGCCTACTGTCCTTAAGGTGTGCACTCTTCTTTGCATATTACTATCTCTTCTAGTATGACAGGCTGCAACCTCTCCTCACCCCCATGAAGTTGTGGCATGGTGTACATGAGAATTGGTCTTCCTCCAAGAATCTCAATGCCATATCTTGTCATTATGTGGTGTGAGTTCCAGGTTCTGACCACACCATCCACTTCATCCTAAATAATAATAATAATGAGACATGTTTAAATAACAAAGTGTCAATTCAAAGTTTACAACCACTTAAACCAACTTAAACAAAAAAATCTGTGTTTGGTTCTGTCTTTGTTTTTCAGTTTAAAAAAAAAAATCCAAATTCCCCTTTAATTGCTGAAAAAAAGAAACAAAAGCAATTCTGTTTTGTTTATTTTAAATTTCCGCTCATCCTTATCAGCTGGTTGAGGTTCCCGGGAGCTGAGTCACTCTGTCACCAAAGAGTCACACATATTTCCTGGTTACCGAGGCTACACAGCTAATCCCCTTGCCTTCGAGCCCTCTTTTGCCATTTAAAAAGCATATTTGTGTGTGCTTGCTTGGAGATTTTACACACTGGAAAACTACCTTCACAATGTCACAGAACAGTTAACTGATACCCTGTGAAGGTGCCATGCGAATGTAAAAGTACTCTCCAAGTGTGTGCGCAAGACCTAGTGCATGTGGGGTGTGCACCTAGTCCACCTGTGTCTGCAGACCGGCCAAACCTCCGCTACACATCGTTTCCTTGCACAAAGCGTAGCGTTTGCACCAAAAGTGCCTAGACCTCTCTTGGTCTGGAAAAGCGAGCCAATGCGTGGTAGATAGTGATATGGCATCTGAAGAGGCGCACTGATGTGTGTGTTAACACAATAAAACCACATCCACTTTGTTGTTTTACTCAGGTGAACAACACAGCACGTCTGTTTGCCATGAGTAGATACTCAAGTACCCTGTTCCGGGGAAGTAACAAGTTACTTTTAAAAGCTATAGCCAACATTGAAAATAGCCTACCTGTATAATGTTGAAGAAAGAGAACTGGGACAACTTTTTGTCCACAAAGTCAACAGTGAAATGCCCAGAGTTTTAAATATGTCCATCTAAACCTGAATGCTTTGTTTACACAGGATTCCCCCCCCCCCCCAAGACTCTGTTCCTTGATTAGGTGGTGCTGCATCCATAGATAAAGCTTTGATCCCCAGAATATTATGTAGGTGTGGTTTCTCCGCAGTCACAGTGTTGATATAATAATCCGCAATTACCTTGGTTGGTAACGTATGCCTCCATCCACATAATGTGACGACTGAAGCCATCAATACAGCCATTTATAGCAATGCAATACGGCTTCAGTTTGTCATATGAACCAAATGCTAACATGCGGCCCCTTACACTGTACCGTCTACAACCAAAGACATCTTGATCCAAAATTCCCATTAAAATCTGAACAGTTTCTTGTGATACAACAAATCCTCCTGGATAGTCTCTATGGTGTAACCACCGATAGCCCTGCAATTGACTACTTCCAGTCAGTTCCTCCTCCACACAAAAGAGCCATTCTTTCTAACTCTGTTTGGTTCTTCCGCCGAAACAAACCCAAACGGCTGCAATGTTACTTCAAAGTCCTTAAACTTAGGTGGTGCTGTGTGGTAGAGGCACAAGTATTTCACCATGCGTAAAACCCTAGTTGAAAGTTATACCCGCAGAAAATGCGGATATAGAAACAATTTAAAGATTACTATAAAAATAAAATGGGCATTACTATGTACACAAGAGTTACAGTTAGATTTACAGTTTTGAGTGCAGAAAGTGACAGTGCAGTGAGTGATGAATAGTTGCAGTTAAAGTGGCAGGTGTTTAGAAGTTTTCATGAGTCCAACGGCAGAGGGAAAGAAACTATTCTTGTGGCGGGAGGTTTCTGGTCCGGATGGACCGTAGCCTCCTGCCTGAGGGAGTGGTTCAAATAGACCATGTCCAGGGTGAGAAGGGTCAGCTGTGATCTGACCTGCTCGTCCCAGAGCCCTGGAGACGTACAGGTCCTGCAGAAGATGGAAGTCTGCAGCTGATCACCTACTCAGCAGAACGCACAATGCGCTGTAGTCTCTGTTTGTCCCTGGCTGTGGCTCCAGCGTACCACACGGTGATGGAGGAGTGAGGATGGACTCAATGATGGGCCGTGTAGAAACTGCCACCATCATCTGCACTGGCAGCTTGGCTTTTCCGCAGCTGCCGCAGGAAGTACATCCTCTGCTGTTCCTTCTTGATGAGGGAGCTGATGGAAGGGCTCCCACTTGAGGTCCTGGGTGATGGTGGTGTCCAGAAGCGGAAGGAGTCCACGGTAGTGATGGGGGAGTCTGTCATGACGAGGGGGGGCTGGGGGCTGTGACTTTCCTGAAGTCCACGATCATCTCCACTGTCTTCTGGGCGTTGAACTTCAGGTTGTTACCGCTTGCACCAGGACACCAGCCGATCCACCTCCTCCTGTAGACAGACTCATCCCCGTCCGAGATTGAGCCCGATGAGAGTAGTGTCGTCCGCAGACTTGATCAGTTTTACGAGTTGTGGCTGGAGTGCAACGCAGTTTGTGTACAGGGAGAAGAGCAGAGGAGAAAGTACACCAGCCCTGTGGAGCTCCTGTGCTGATAGTCCGAGTGTCTGAGACATTCTTCCCCAGCTGCACGCACTGCCTCCGATCCGTCAGGAAGTCGATGATCCACCTGCAGGTGGAGTCGGGCACGTTGAAGCTGGGAGAGCTTGTCCTGGAGCAGAAGCAGGAGGATGGTGTTGAAAGCAGAGCTGAAGTCCACAAACAGGATCCTGGCGTAGGTTCCCGGAGTCCAGATGCTGCAGGATGAAGTGGAGTGCCAGAGTGAGTTGATTGTGCGTCTACAGACCTGTTGGCTCTGTAGGCGAACTGCAGGGGGGTCCAGCAGGGAGAAGGTGAAGGACTTGAGGTGGGGCAAGACCAGGCATTCAAATGACTTCATAACTACAGACGTCAGCGCCACAGGCCTGTAGTCATTAAGTCCAGTGATCCGGGGCTTCTTGGGACAGGGACAATGAAGGCAGACTTGAAGCAGCTGGGACATGGCATGACCCCAGGGAGGTGTTAAAAATGTCTGTGAAGATGGGGGTTAACTCTCCTGCGCAATGTCTTAATGTAGCGGCGAGACGCCGTCTGGTCCAGCAGCTTTTCGGGGGTTGGATTTCCGAAATAGCCTGGTGAACATCCTGTTCTTGAACTGAGAGAGTGGTGGGGGAGGTGGGGGGAACCCAGGTTTGGATTGGCGGAGGTGGCCACCGTGGGGGAGGGGGTGGTTGCTCAGCCAGTTTTGATTGTCTGCAGCAGGGCGGGCTCGGGGCTTGTGTTGGTGAGAAGCCGGAGCCCCCTCCACACGGAGGCGGGATTGTTGTCAGAGAACTGCTGCTTCCAGACACGTATTGTACTGTGATCTCGCTCGAGAAACCTCTTTGCCTAAATCCATACTTTGCATCTTTGTTAGCGCCCCCCTGTCTCCAGCCCTGTGCGCTGCCTCCTTTTGCTGCCTTAACTGCCTCAGTTTTGGAGTGAACCAGGGTTTGTCATTGTTGAAAGTGACTGGTTTGTGTTGGTATGATGCTGTCCTCACAGAATCGAATGTATGACGTCACAGTGTCCGTGTACTCATCCAAACTATCTGTGGCAGCTCTGAAAACCTCCCCAGTCTGTAATGTCCAAACACGCACATAGCTCCTCCACTGCCTCATTGGTCCACTTCTTAGATTTCCTCACTGCAGGTTTTGAGAGCTTCAGCCTGTACGTGGGATCAGGTGGACCATGGCGTGATCTGAAAAGCCGAGAGCAGCGCGAAGCCACGGCGCGGAAGGCGTTACTGACTGTTGTGTAACAGTGATCCAACGTGCTCTGCTCTCTGGTCGGAACTTTAATAAACTGTCTGTACTTTGGTAGTTCGTGGCTGAGATTGAGCCTGAGATGGTCCGCGAGCGCGCGCTGTGCCACGTGCACGTTTGCGCTCGGTGGGATGTAAACAACAGCCAGAATGAATGAGGCGAACTCACGTGGAGAGTAGAATGGTTTGCAGTTAATGAACAGATATTCCAGATCAGGAGAGCAGTGTTTGGAGATCACGGTCACATCTGAAGACCAGGCGTTGTTCATGTAAAAACAGACTCCTCCACCGCATGTTTTACCCCCGGAGAGACCTTTAAGGCGCGATCCACACGAAAAAGGCGAAACCCCTCCAGCTGCACAGCACCGTCCAGGATCGGCTCGCTGAGCCACGTCTCCGTGAAGCACAAAACAGGAGATGAAGAAAAGTCTCTGTTTCATCTCATCAGCAGCGCCAGTTCGTCCATTTTGTTGGAGAGTGAGCGAACGTTGGAGAGGAAAATCCCAGGTAAGGGTGTCCGTGTACCGCGTCTCCTGAGCCGTACGAGGACCCTCACACGTTTACCTCGCCTGCGGTGTCTCACTCTTTTAGCCAAAAGAAGGGCTAATTCAGCAGCAGAAACTAAAAAAACTGGAAATAGGTCCGTAGGAGTTGTTGTTCGGAAGGACGGGTGTAAGAGCACGCAGACACACAATTTACGAACAAAAACAGACATAACAAAGAGCACCGGAAAGCCAGGGCATCCGTCTGCGGCGCCATCTTGGACCACAACCCCAGCTACGATGCAAAGTGTTTATTGACGTACGAGAAATATGAACAACACGAGTGTATAGAAATGGATGCCGTTTTTGGGCTTCTGGCGATGAGGGCTGTTGGCCCCTGGGCCTCGGTACCCCCATCTAGGAGATAAATTAGAATAATTAGAACAATTAAAAGAGGGTGGGAGGGAGAGGCATGAAGTCACGAACACTGATGTGACCTGGATGCTTAAATAGTGTAGCTGCAGGAAGGGGCGTGAAAGGGGGGTGGTCCAGCTCCTGTACTTAAGATAACAAACTTATCTTCATTTCACTAGCAAAGACCACAACCCCAGCTACGATGCAGTGTTCATTGACAAACGTGAAGCATGAACAACACGAATGTACAGAAATGGATGCCGTTTTGGGGCATCTGGCGATGTAGGCTCCCGGGCCTCGGTACCCCCAAAAGAAGCTTAACTAAGGCAGTGTCAATTGGCGGACTGGAGGTCGCGGAGGTTATGGGGGGTATAGACCAGGGGTCTCCAATTATATTTTCCAAGGGGCCAGATTTTTCGAAGGGCTCAGGTCCGGGGGCCGGACTACAAAATCCCACCCCAATTTTATGTTTTATCTCTACACAAACAACTCACAGTGGCACAATTCAACAACATAAATTAAAATGGACTTTAATTTCAGAGAAGTAAAAACATCATAACAATATTACATTACTAAAAACAGGACAAAAGCACTAAAACCCAGGCACCACAAAACCAGTGTTTTCAGAACTCGTGAAGCTGGGAGTGGAGAACCTCCTGCCTTAAAAGAAAAAAAATATGCTGATGGAGCAGCATATCAAGGGGAGCACTGACTTGATGAACTGGATGAGAATCACATCTGCTGTGGAGTGATTGAACAGAAGACGTTAGGGTCGAGAGGTGGGAGGTGAAGGGCTTGCCTCTGAGGGATGATTTGCATGGTGAAGTTGAGATGACCGAAGAGGGACAAGAGCTGCTGTTTGGAGCATAAGGAGAAGTTCCTGAGAAGAGAGCTCTAGTTTAGCTTCATGTAGGGGCCTGGGAATTCCCAGAACGTAGAAGGACCAGCTCTGGAGGGAGCATCCCATTGCCCGGCGGCGGCTCTGGAGGAGGGATCCTTGTGCCCGACGCTGGAGGGGGCACCCCAGTGCCGACACTGGAGGGGGCACCCCAGTGCCGAGACTGGAGGGAGCATTTGAGGAATTAATGGATTGGAAGATAGCAGCCAATACTATGACATCCACGATGAATCAAAACAAGTGGATGAATAAATAGGTATGATGGAAGTAGCTTGCTACCTCCTGTAGCAAGAGTCTGCGCAATGAAGCTAGCATGAGTCAGGTCCCCTGTCCCTAGACTTTCCTTCTTTTCCTTTTCCTTCCTTGAGGACTCTCGAACTGACAGGTGGATGTACTTCAATTTTAGCTGGACTGTGGAGCTGGAACTGGAACTACTCAGGAGGAGAACCAGTGCTTTGAGACAGATGAAGAACCATTCATCTTGAGTTGCTGGAAGGGGTATCTGGGGCAGAAAGAAGTCGGAACGTGGTGGAGAGTGTGGCCAGCTAGAAGCTGACCTGGGATCTAATTGGTCCGCCGGGACATGAACGTGTGAGGCTGAAAGTATTCTGGCACGAAGACCAGTGGGTGGAGGCAGCCCTTCTGGGTTGGTAATCTGGTGCTTAAGGAGGCTGGAGTGGAACCCGGCAAAGCGGTGCTTGGTGGTGGGTGGACCTGGAAGCCAGGGGCTTTAAGGGAAGTGGAACCTGGCAATGCGGTGCCCGAGAAGAAACAAGTGGAGCCCGAGGAGAAACAAGTGGAGCCCAAGGAGAAACGAGTGGAGCTTGAGGAAAAAACTAGTGGAACCCGAGGAGAAATTAGTGGAACCTGGCAACGCGGTGCCTGAGGAGAAACGAATGGAACCCGAGGAGAAACGAGTGGAACCTGGCAACACGGTGCCCAAGGATAAAATATCTGGCAAACTGGGGATCGAGGAGAAGGGAGAGAAATGAGAGAGTGAGAGAAATGGAGAGAAGGGAGAGAGAGGGGAGGGACAGGGACCTGGCAACCCGATGCCAGAGGAGAAAAGACTGGGACCTAACAACCCGATGGCAGGTTAAAAATATCTAGCAAACTGGTGCTCGAGGAAAGGGGAGAGAAAGAGGGGGGTTTAAAAATATATAATTATATTAATATTTTTTATTATTATTGTTATATTATTTTTATACTCTACATTTCCTTCGAGAGATGCCAGCTTTTACTGTTAGGACGACAATTGGAAGCCGGAGGGGCAAGCAAATACATGAATGAAATACTTGAAATGAGTGATCAAGTCTGGCAACTCGGTGCCTAGGAGAGAGGTGTTCATGACACCTGTTGCTCCTGAAACGAGCTTTAGGGGAGAAGTGATGGGCAACCTGGTGCGGGAAAAACGAGACAATGGTAAAGGAAAACTCGCATTCTGGAGGAGCCACTGTGGCCCGCAAGAGTGGGCAGAGCAGAGAGCACTCCGTTTTCTGGGCGCAAAGGAAGGTGGCAGGAACAAGAGTGATCAGGCGAATCTAAGTTTGAACAATGTGATTTTGTCAACGGCGATGGAAACTAATGCCTTTCTTCTTAAGCGTGTTCTGGAGACCTGCCGGCGTCAACGCGGATGGTCAATGTAGAGAGGAATGACGAGCGCACGCAAAGGGCACATAGCAAGTGAGGCAGCCGGGAGTACCCGGGAGCGCGGGAGGACTAGCAGAGGGTGATTTGTGGCAGGACGCCGGTCGGCTGACTAGAGCCTGGCCTTGGAGCGTGGACGGGGCCCGGAGAGTGAGCTACCAGACTGGTGTGAGTGAGACAAGCGAGATAAGGCGAAAAAGGAAAGGAGATAACCGACCGTAAACGAGAGCTGCACCTGGGAGAACAGCTGAAATGATGGGACCAGAAGCAGTGTGATTCCGGTGGAGGATGGTCTGGTATGGTTCTCCTGTGCTGGGCGAGGTGAGGTTTGGGTCAGACCGATGCATCGGAAGGAACGAGGTCGAGCTGATCTATTGAAAGGTGAGGAAGAAGTGTGTATTCTCTTTTGAAAAGAGAATTTTTTGAGTTATTCGACATGCTTGATAAAATGGAAATCAAAACATTCAGAAGTGGACCTCTTCCAAACATCGACAGGAAGATAAACAAGTTTAGCCGGCTGCTTCAGCTGAACACATGGCTGTCCAAAGAGTGTGCACCTAGAGGATTGCACTACATTGAGAACTTTTATCTATTCTTGAAACGAGAGGACCTGTTTAAAAGAAATGGCCTACACCTATGCAGAGGTGGAGTGAGGGTGCTGACAGAGAACCTCCTCCACGCTCTGAGGCATTGGACTGGGCCTGGACAGGGTCCAGAGCAGATAGTTAGAGAAGAGAGGAATGAGAGAATTCCTGCTCCATCAGCCAGAGACCGAGCCAATGCTTCAACATCAGCAGCACCACAACCAAAACCTCCAACAAGGATTTATTAGCAGCCGCTCTATCACCACCAGCAAAGGATTCAACTGCAGCTGGTCCACGAACACCTCCACCGCCTCCAGCGAAGGACTCATCTGCAGCAGCACCACAACAGTCTTCACCACAGCTAGCGCAGGAGTAATTTCAGTTCTTTCCCACACGGTCCTCATCAAAGCCCTTGGACCCATCTGTGACAGACCCGGCAGCATCCCTGCCATCGCCCCTGCCCTCAGAGCAGCCCTGTATCCCCCCTGCAACATCTACTCCCACTACAGATTCCTCACTCTCCTTTCCATCTCCACTCTCACCCAGGGACCTTCCCAGGCATTTTGAATATCTGAGTCCAGAGTCCTGATGACTACAACTGAATCTTTTTCTACAGTGGAACACTCCTGGACGAATGAGGGATTACACCGTCAATAAGATCAAGAGTTCTAACGATGATGAACTCTCCCCTGACTGCTGCTACACAGACAAAAACCGCCCCACCTATCCCTCCTCGCCTTTCAGAAAGGCGAGGAGGGATGTCAGATCTTTAAGTAACAAATCATTCTTAATCAATTTTATTTCTTCTTATAATCTTGATTTTATGTTTTTAACTGAAACATTGCTTGACAAAAACACAGAAAATGTAGTTCTAATAGAATCTGCTCAACCCAACTTTAAGTTTGAATCTGAAACACGAGAAAACAAAAAGGGAGGTGGTGTGTGTACTTTTGTTACAGATTAAATAGTTACCCACAGGTTGTCCTTTGGGGTGTTTTCAACATTTGAGTATGTATCCTTTAAAATTGAGCTAAAACAGTCTCCATCCATTCTCTTTATTGTTTTATACAAGCCTCCCCAGCACTGCCACAGTTTTATTGATGATTTTACTGAGATGCTTTCAGCTGTATGCAGAGACTTTGATGGTTTGGTCGTAACAGGTTATTTCAACGTTCATGTCGATAATGTCTGTGACAGAAACGCTAAAGTGCTTCATGCTGTCCTTGAAACTTTCGGTTTTACACAGCACGTGAGTGGCCCCACCCACAGCAGAGGGCACACTCTAGATCTTCTATTTCCTGCAATTGTTCGGAGGAGACACATAAATGACAGCACATAAATGACAGCACAGGAAAACTGTTTATGGAAATGATAAACTTTGAAAATGTCTCATGTTCTAATGTAAATGATTTGTTGAAGTCTGTTACATCTAGTGTTTTGAATGTTCTCGAAACCATTGCCCCTATGATGGCTAAAATTGTTAAAAAATAAGCAGAAGGCGCCATGGAGAAATGATGATTTGGTCAGGGCACAGAAAAGGGAGTGCCGCCGGGCCGAACGAAAATGGCGCAAGTCAAAGCTCCAGGTTCAGAAGAGATTTACAGAGATAAGTTGTACATGTACAACCTCATTTTATGTAGAACTAGGGAAGGATATTTTTCTGAAATAATTGGAAGCTGTAGTAACAACTCGCGTGTCCTGTTTGCCACAGTAAACATATTAACAAACCCTTTCTTTAATGACAAAGTTCAGGGCACTAAAAATGCTATAAATTCTACAAGAACCCTAAAACCACCTACACACTTAGAGCTGACTCACTTTGCACCTGTAACTGACAAAACTGTCCAGGAGATCATCACCAGTCTGAGTTCTTCTACATGCTGCCTCGATTTGTTACCCACCAGATTTCTAAAGTCTGTGCTGAACAGTTTGTTAGCACCACTCACTCACATAGTTAACATGTCGCTTCAATCTGGAACATTCCCAATGTCTTTGAAAACTGCGGTCATAAAGCCTCTCCTAAAGAAGAGCAGTCTTGATGCCGCAGTACTGAGTAATTACCGGCCCATCTCTAATCTGCTATTTTGGGGCAAAATCCTTGAAAAGGTTGTTTACCAACAGCTCCCTGATTTCCTCTTAATAAACAACTCATTTGATGTTTTCCAGTCAGGTTTTCGACCTCATCACAGCACAGAGACTGCTCTTGTCAAGGTGACAATGACATCCACCTGAACACTGACGCAGGCAAAGCCTCAGTCTTAATTCTGTTAGATCTGAGTGCTGCTTTTGACACTGTCGATCATGGGATACTTTTACAGAGACTAGAGGACTGGGTGGGCATCACTGGCACTGCCCTAAACTGGTTAAAGTCCTATCTGGAAGACAGGAAGTACTTTGTCGAAATTTGTAACTGTGTCTCAGACCAGATGCCCCTGACCTGTGGGGTTCCCCAAGGGTCAATCCTGGGACCCCTTCTATTCAACCTCTACATGCTGCCGTTAGGTCAGTTGATACGCAGCGAAAATGTGTCCTATCACAATTATGCAGACGACACTCAGATCTATGTTTCACTGACGGTAGGTGAATATGGACCAGTGGATTCACTCTGTCTCTGCATCCAACAGATTAGTATGTGGATGCAAAACAACTTTCTCCAGCTGAGCTCAGACAAGACTGAAATCATCGTCTTTGGCCCACAGAAACATGGAGAAAGTGTTTGCAGTCACCTTCAGAGTCTCGCTCTAAAAACCGACAAATCAAGTTAGAAATCTGGGGGTAATAATGGACTCAGATTTGAATTTTAACAGCCACGTCAAATCAATAACATCGGCAGCCTTTTACCATCTAAAAAACATTGCCAAAATAAAAAGTACAGTGTCTAAACCAGACTTGGAGAGACTTATCTATGCGTTTGTCTCTCGTAGGTTAGACCACTGTAACGGCCTGCTCAATGGCCTCTCCAAACGAGCTGTAAAACAGCTGCAGTGCATCCAGAACGCCGCTGCTCAGGTCCTGACTAGAACCAGGAAGTATGATCACATTAGTTCTGTTTCTCAGGTCTCTGCACTGGCTCCCTGTGGCTCAGAGAATAGACTTTAAAGCAGCTCTGCTTGTATACAAGTCTCTCCATGGCCTAGCACCAAAGTACATCTTGGACATGTTAGTGCCATATATGAAGCATCTCGGACTCTGAGGACCTCAGGGACTGGCCTCCTGCTGGTGCCCAGAGTCTGGACTAAACATGGGGAATCTGCGTTTCAGTTTTATGCAGCTAAAATCTGGAACAGTCTTCCTGAGGATGTGAGACAGGCCTCTACTCTCTGGCATTGTTCAAATCTAAGCTAAAAACTATTTTGTTTAACTGTGCATATGACTGAAATTATTTTATTTGCATTCTTCTCTTTTATTTCTAAAACTATTCCGTCATGTCTTTGTGATTTTTATGAATTTTTTCCTGTTGTGTGAAGCACTTTGAATTGCCTTGCCTTGCCTATTCGAACGTGGGCATCCACCATCATGGAATGTGTGCAAGAAGTCATAGACACTGATGTGTGTGACCTGGATGCTTGAATAGTGTAGCTGCAGTAAGGAGCGTGAAAGGGGTGTGGTACAGCTACCGAACTTAAGGTAACAAACTTATCTTCATTAAAATTTATGACTTAATTCTCGTAAAATGATGACTCTATTATCATAAAATTATGAATTTTTGTAAATGTATGACTTTTTTTCTGGCTTTGACCATTTTTAAAAAAATGATGACTTTAATGCCTTAATGTTACCACTTTATTTTTGTAGTGCCCGCATTTATTTTATTTAAGTTGGCCCTTATAAGGAAAAGTATTTTTTGGACACGTTTGCACTTTTTTCACCATATTTAGGATATTGTCAAGATCTGGGTTTATAATTATGAATTATCATAAAAACCATTCATATTCATACTTCAAAAAAGAACAACTCGAATCATTCATAAGGTTGGTTTTCAAGATGATGCCAACCAGCATTTTATCAATTCAAAAATATTAAAACTCAAGGATATGAGGCCTCCAGACCACACAAATAAATAATAAGGCAAAAAAAACAAACAACTACCTTCAAATATCCAGAGACATTTTATTAAAAGGGAAAATATTTATAATTTAAAGGCACTTTTTAAAAATGGCCCGAGTCCTATCAATGAGGAAAGGTTTTTGTGTTTCTGTTTGTGGGGTCAGAATAAGGAACTGTCTGAATGAAGAAGATGATTATAGTAATGTATGCAGAAGGAAAAACAACAAAAAACAACAACAACACAAACAACAACAACAAAAAGCAATACTTAGGAATGCAGTAATTTATCTTTTAAATTGTAGCTCAATAGACTACACAAGCGGAATAGCTGTCATTATTTTGTATATTGACGTGTAATAGACCAATGGGATTTATCAGTTAAGTAGAATCAAGTATGGCAGAAGCGTGATTATTGTTAAAATACTTTTGTAACTTGGGATGAGATGAATAAGCATTTACTTCTTTCCTCTCTTTATTTTATTATAGTTTATTATAGTGCTATGTTCTTTATCGAAATCAATAATAAGGTGTCCTTAAATGTACTTGGAAATGTAAGAAAAATTAAATAAAAATTAATTTGGAAATGTAAGAAACATTTTATAAAAATCAAATATCCGGATAAATGTCTATCTATTTATCTATCTATCTATCAATAAGTATATATTTAAGAATAAATGTTAATCACAAAGTAGACGCTCTTACTTTTTACTAAATACTTAATCTCAGCAATTTATACGTTAATTTAATTAATTAATTAAATTATAATAGAACAGACAGCTTAACGTCGTGGAGGGGTTTGAGCGCCCGAATGATCCCAGGAGCTATGTTGTCCGGGGCTTCAAGCCCCTGGTCGGGTCTCCCAAGGCAAACAGGGTCAGACAAAGATCGGTTCACAAACCCCATATGATTAGAAGATTATCAAGGCCAGTTACGTCGCCCGGATTGGCGTTACCGGGGCCCCACCCTGGAGCCAGGCTCAACGGCGAGCACCTGGTGGCCGGGCCTTTCCCCACGGGGCTTGGCCGGGTGCAGCCCGTGGACCCACCACCTGCAGGACGATCCATAAGGGGCTGGTGCAGTCGATGGCAGGACGACCGGATCTCCGGACACAGAGACTAACTCTGAGAAACGTCACCTCGCTGGGGGGGAAAGAGCCTGAGCTTGTGCGGGAGGTTGAACGGTACCGACTAGATATAGTCGGCCTCACCTCCACGTACAGTTTTTGGCACTCTCGAGAGGGGCTAGACGCTCCACTTGTCTGATGTTGCCTACGGGGAGAGGCGGCGGGCTGATGTGGGTTTGCTTATTGCCCCACAGCTCAGCCGCCATGTGTTGGAGTTTACCCCAGTGAACGAGATGGTCGCGTCCCTACGCCTTCGGGTCGGGGACAGGTCTCTCACTGTTGTGTCGGCCTACGGGCCGAACAACGGTGCTGAGTACCCGGCCTTCTTGGAGTACCTGGGAGGGGTACTGGACAGTGCACCGATCGGGGACCGTTGTTCTACTGGGGTACTTCAATGCCCACGTGGGCAACGACAGTGACACCTGGAGAAGGGTGATTGTGAAGAATGGCCTCCCGATCTGAACCCGAGCGGTGTTCAGTTATTGGACTTCTGTGCTAGTCACGGACTGTCCATAACGAACACCATGTTCAAGCACAAGGGTGTCCACCAGTGCACGTGGCACCAGGACACCCTAGGCCGGAGATCAATGATCGAGTTCATCTGACCTCCGGCCGCGTGTCTTGGACATTCGGGTAAAGAGAGGGGCGGAGCTGTCAACCGATCACCACCTGGTGGTGAGTTGGATCCGCTGGCGGCGGAGGAAGCCGGACAGACTTGGCAGGCCCAAGCGTATAGTGAGGGTCGGTTGGGAACGTCTTGTGGAGCCCGCTCTCAGCAAGGTCTTCAATTCACACCTCTGGGAGAGCTTCTCTCAAATCCCGGGGGAGGCTGGGGACATTGAGTCCGAGTGGACCATGTTCTCAACCTCCATTGTCAATGCGGCTGCTCGGAACTGTGGTTGCAAGGTCTCAGGTGCCTGTCGCGGCGGCAACCCCCAAATCCGGTGGTTCCTATCAGGCCTCTTTGGCTTGTAGGACTCCTGAGGCCGTTGACGGCTAGGCGTGCCGCAGCTCATGCTGTCACAGAGGTAAAAACCCGGGGCTGGGAGGAGTTCGGGGAGGCCATGGAGGAGGACTATCGGTCGGCCCCAAGGAAATTATGGCAAACCTTCCAGCGCCTCAGGAGGGGGAAGCAGTGTTTCCACCAACACCGGTTACGGTGCGGGTGGGGACCTGCTGACCTCGACAGGGGATGTCATCGGACGGTGGAAGGAGTACTTTGAGGACCTCCTAAATCCCACTGTCACGTCTTCCAAAGAGGACGTAGAGACTGAGGACTCGGAGGCTGAGTCATCCATCACCCAAGCCGCGGTCACTGAGGTTGTTGTTTTCGCATTGCCGACAGTAAGTCAGACCTGTTCCCAGTGCGTGTTGGACTTCGCCAGGGCTGCCCTTTGTCACCGATTCTGTTCATTGTTTTTATGGACAGAATTTCTAGGCGCAGTCAGGGGTCGGAGGGTGTCCGGTTTGGGGACCACAGGAGCTCATCTCGGCCGTTTGCAGATGATGTTGTCCTGATGGCTCCATCAAACCTGGACCTGCAACAGGCACTGGGACGGTTTGCAGCCGAGTGTGAAGCAGCTGGGATGAGAATCAGCACCTCCAAATCCGAGGCCATGGTTCTCCATGGCTTGCCCTCTCTGGGTGGGTGGGGAGTCCTTGCCCCAAGTGGAGGAGTTCAAATATGTCGGGGTCTTGTTCACGAGTGAGGGAAGGATGGAGCGTGAGATTGACAGGCGGATCGGTGCGGCGGTCGCTGCATCGGACTGTTGTAGTAAAGAAGGAGCTGAGTCGAAAGATAAAGCTCTCGATTTACCGGTCAATCTACGTTCCGACCCTCACCTATGGTCATGAGCTTTGGGTAGCGACCGAAAGGACAAGATTGCGGATACTAGTGGTCGAAATGAGTTTTCCTCCGCAGGGTGGAACTCAGTCACACGGGAGGAGCTCGGAGTAGAGCCGCTGCTCCTCCATGTCGAGAGGAGCCAGCTGAGGTGGCATCTGTTCCGGATGCCTCCAGGGCGCCTCCCTAGGGAGGTGTTTCGGGCATGTCCCACGGGAGGAGGCCCCGGGAAGACCCAGGATACGCATGTCTCTCGGCTGGCCTGGGAACGCCTCGGGATCCTCCCGGAGGAGTTGGAGGAAGTGTCTGGAGATAAGGAAGTCTGGGAGTCCCTGCTTAGAATGCTGCCGCCGCGACTCGGCTCCGGATAAAGCGGAAGAAGATGGATGGATGGATAGAGAAAACATATTTCGGCTATTTCTTTAAAATTATAACAGAATGTTTGTAATATGTAATACTTCAATTAGTTATATTATTTTAAATAGACTTCTAATTCATTACTGCACTCTGTGTTAAGAATATGCTAGCATAAAATGTATTAGAATATATTAGGTTAAAAATTTATACAAATAAAATTAATGAAATATATTTGTAATATTTAATTTATTGTAGAAAAAGATTCAAACGTAGAAATCTGGACACAGACAATACGTTTTGACTCTCATCCAAGAGTTATTCTCAATCTGCGGATCTAGTCTGAGAACTCTGATATTTATCCTACTCTGAGTAAGCCCCGCCCACTGTAATGGGAAATGTCTTTCTATCAAGGTTGCAAATGTCATGTCTACGTATCATATAATATTATCTTAGCTCCGGCCCAGTCGTGGGTCAAAACCTTGAGGGGTGTTTTGATTTTGACTAGAGCTGATTTGATTGTGACAATGTGCGTACGTGTCAATGTATGTGAGTGTCTATAAAAGGATGTTTACTGTCATTGTTCTGGAGTCAGGAAGGGAGAGATGATCTTGTCAGGGAAAGTGTTTTATTTACTGTGCACAAGTAAATAAAGATCTACCTATTGAGAACGACAAACTCTGTTTACCTCTCTATTTCTTGGTACTTTTCCACAGAAATGCCACAACAATTTGGCGTCTAACGAACTACTCCTTCGCCTGGCGGTCTGTCTTCGTGGGTCGTGTGAAGCAGTGTTTGATCCACCTGGAACATCACCTGTTTCCAGCCTCATTCCTCAATTCGAGACGAGAGGACTGAATCACAGGCCTGAGAGGACGACGCCGGCGCTGGGACTCAAAAGAACCAACATTTTTTTTGTGTGAGTTTGTCCATCTCAATTGTGTCGATAGATAGGGTTTTAATTTCTTCTCTCCTGAGAAGAAAGGGATAAAGAATAATAATAATAATCTTAAATTAATCTTAATTTTGTTACTTTTGGGATCCGTGCTGCACATTTCTGCCTGGGTCCTTAAACGAGTTTAGCTGGAGTCTGAGGAGGGTTTAGTCTGTTTTGACAGCACAATCTTGGCTTATCAAGTTGGCGAGGACAATGCCCTGCAAAGACCAGGAGAACCTGGCTCACTCACCCTTTAACTAAAAGCAAAATTTAAAATTAGCTTTAGCTGGGGGTTGCCTGGGGCGATCAGTATAGCGAGTTGTGTACCCTAAACTAGAGGAGTGGGAGGTACGTTTGCGCAACACAGACGTGTGAATTGGCGAGAAAACGTGTGGTCGTAAAATGGGGAAAAGTCAATCCAAGAATGATGCTCAGATCCCCGAGACTCCAGTGATGCTTGTCATGTCTAATAAATTTGGACAAGAATGCTTAGAATGCTCGTCTATTTGGACGGAGAACTATGGGTTCCCAGTGGGAGGATCTTTAAGCATGAATCAAATTGCAAACCTTAAAAACAACTTAGAGAGAGCAAAAGAAGACTTGTTAAAAAACTAAAAAAGTGTCAAGTGAGTCGGTGAGGTGGATGCAGAAGCACGAGAAATGGGTAAAAGTGTGGGAGACTGACGCTGAAGCACATGAGCGAAAGAGATTGTGTAAACAAATGGTGACTGTCAAGGGCGAATGTGGGGGAGAGAGAGAGAGTGTGAGAGCCAAACCCGTTGTTGAAAAAAAGGAATGGCATGACATTCTCCGGCCGGGACATCCTGAATCAAACGCATCACTGCCCATGATTGAGGTGGCCGGACCAGAGGGACAAATGTACGTGTATAGACCCTGGAGTTCAGAGGAGATCGTGGCCAGTGCCAAAGCCCTGCCAAACCCGCTGGGGAATGGGACTCAATTTTCTAAAGATTTTGAAGAATTTTGCAAAGAATTTCGACCTTCGGGGCTCGAGTGCAGAAAGATATTGGTGGTTGCTATGAAAACTAGTGACTTTGCAAAGATAAAAGATGACATTCCAGCCAATGATCTGCGGGCAGCCAAACCCACATATGCACACACAATGTGGCCTACATTGCGGCTATAACCAGACTGAACTTGGCCATTTCCCGAGAATTTCCTGTCCTTTATGACCCGGAAGCTATCCAGGGGTGCAAAAGACAAAGAAAAAGAAAGAAGAAGGACGGGCCAAAGAACAACATGAGGCCATAATGACATTCTACGTTAATTCTGGCCAACCGGGAGGACAGCAACTGGGAGGGCAACAACAAAACCAACGCGGATGCGGACGTGGACGCGGAGGTGGACGCGGACGTGGACGCGGACGCGGAGGTGGACGCGGAGGTGGACGCGGACGCGGACGGACCGGACGTGGACGTGGACGCGGACGTGGACGCGGGAGAACGGGATCAGCGGAGAGGTGTGTGTTATGTCTGCGGACAGTTGGGACATTTTGCCCGAGACTGCACAGCGACAACACCGCAATTTGGACATTACTATCCTATCGGGCAACAGGCCGTGGCCTAATACGCACCCGGAGCACAGCAGGCTCTCCCGAACGTGCAGCAGCAATTTTTGGCTCTTCCGTCACCACAATCGCAGCATGGAGGGTCGGACTGACTGGAGGCGGAGGAAGGGAGCGGGTCCGAGCACGCACCAGAAACAACTGGCTCAACGAGACACGCACTGGAACAACACCTACAACCACACCTGCAAGAGGGTAACATGCACCTGACACCAATCTCACATGCCATCACTTATCTTGAGGGTTGTGCAGAGGTACCAGAGGGTACATATTCTAAAATTAGTCAAGCTAAAACTAAATTCCCCAAGTACCACATGATGATTAATGGTGAAAAAATTAATTTCTTGGTGGACTCAAATTCTGTGATTACATTTTCTGCACTAACAAAAGAAACCCAGGTTAAGTGGGCGGTACGCATTTTTCATTAGCAGCTTCTGGAGAGACAACAAAGAGAATTTCACATCTCCTTTAACATGTTTTGATGTCAGTAGTTACATGTTCAAGCATTCATTTCTCTATTCTCCTTTGTGTCCGGTGAACCTGTTAGGACGCGATCTAATGTGTCGATTAGGAATCTGCCTTATCTCCACGGCAGACGGACTAAAAGTCACCACCATAAGAGAATTGGATTAAAATGTTTTGAAGGGGCAGACAGAAGCTCCCGATCATAACTATTTTTGGAAATTGTCCCCAAACCCTTCAATTAAGCTAATTTCTTTAGCTCACGAGAAAGTGACACACACTGAGAATGCTGACTTCAAAGACATGTGAGAATTGCAGTGCTCGTTTTGTTTGACCGCAGATGTAACTAGAACAGAACATGATTTTAATGCTTGTTGGTATGAATGTTATGAGGACTCTTTAACGACTGAACATTTATTCTGGGGTAATCAGTTCTCTGCTATCTCTGTCGCTCCCTGACTCACTAAAAGAATGTAATATGTCAAACTTAAATCTGTACATAGCATTATCTAAACCAACAAATGCAAACTGGGGGGAAGTACAAGATTTTGTCTATGGCTGTTTCATGGCAGAGGACTGCGAGAATATTCCAGAATCTGCTGTGGAATCTCAAAAAACGCGTGGAGGATGTGTTCACAATTGTCTCTCCCGTCCATTATTTACTTTTATGTTCTCCAACTGAGGACCAGTGTAAACAAGATACAGTGACTTTACTTAATCATTTGCATGCAGAAGGCCACAAAGCGAGCCTGTCTAAATTGCAATTTGTTAAGGAGAAAGTAATTTTCTTGGGTCATGTGATTTCTAAAAATGGCAAAGGCATTTCCACAAAGCGCGTTGCAGCAGCAATACAGAATATTCCCAAACCAATTACTAAGAAACAATTGATGTCATTTTTGGGAATATGTTCATATTGTAGACAATTCATTCCAAATTATTCTGTAATGGAGTCTCCTTTAAATGCACTCATTCATGGAAAAGGCCCTCGGACTCATGACAAACTGACATGGACAGAGGAGGCGGAAACAGCTTTCTGTGAGTTGAAAATGCCCTTACAGAAGCCACCGACTCTGGGGTTACCTGACCCGACTAGACCCTTCACACAGACTGTAGACGAACGTAACGGTTGCATGAGCTCTGTTTTGCTTCAGTCGCAGGGGGCTCCCTGCGACCTGTCGCTTACTTTTCTGCTAAACTGGACCCAGTAGCAGTCGGGATGCCACGATGTTTACGTGCGGTCGCGGCAGCTGAAAAGGCTGTCCTGGCATCACGTGATCTAGTGGGTTATGCTGATCTCACACTGTTGGTACCACATGCTGTCTCTTTGATTTTGATGGAACAGAAAACTTCTCATCTTTCTGCTTCACGATGGCTTAGATATAACACTATTCTTCTTGAGTTGTCTAATGTCACAGTAAAACGGTGCACACAGCTAAACCCTGCCACACTCTTGCCCACCCCTGATGAAGGGGAACCTCACTGTTGTATTTCCGCCATTGAACAGGTGTGCACTACAAGACCGGATCTGAAAGAAGAGCCACTAATTAACCCTGATTTAATTTTCTATGTAGATGGGTCTGCATCTCGAGACGCTAGCACTGGTCAGAACCGTGTTGGCTTTGCTGTATGCTCTGAGTGGGATGTGGTGGGCGTCAGGCCCACTGCCCTCACATTTCTCTGCACAGACTGCTGAATTGGTGGCTCTGACAGCTGCGTGCTGAAGAAATATGCCCAGTTCTATTTAACTCGGACATCTGCGTGTTCAGAAACTGGAAGAGGAGTGAAAGTCAACAAGATCTACTCTATCAGTTACTAATACATACCAGCTATAGATGACCAAGATTCATGAGTTTCAATTACGCATTCTTTTATTCTCCTAACAAAGTCATCTATACAGACGTCTGGACTTCCGGGTGCCTAACACTCGTTACTCGCGTCTTCATAATTCCGGAGAGTAACGGGACAGCCACAGTTTGCCAGTATATAGACACAGAAAATGAATATGCATGAGCCTACAGGAAGTCCTTGTGGTAGGGCCGTGATTGGCCCCGTGCCCATCTGACCTCCATCATGGTCTCCACCTTTTTCTCTTTATCTGCTCGTGTAACCTGAGACTGGTCAAACCTTGGGGTCAGAGTGGAAAAACACAGCACCACAGACCAAAGAGCAGCATAACATTGTCTAATAGTGAATACAAGATCAATGCATTGTATAATGGCGAATATATGATCAATGCATAATATGTAGTTCTCTTCAGTGCAAACTGGCGAAGGGTCAGTCTGTCACAATTTTCACAGATTCTCGCTATGCGTTTGGTGTTTGTCATGACTGGGCTGGGTTTGTGGCGACACCGGAACTTTTTGAAATCAGATGGTAAGCCGATTCTAAACTCCACACAGGTTGCAGGGCTCTTGGACTATCTTGTTGCCATCTGAGATTGCTGTATGCAAATGCCAAGCTCAAACAAACCGAGATGACCAAATCTCACATTTTAACAGCAGAGCAGACTCCGCCGCCAAGGAAGCGTCTTATCTCTGCAGGCCAAAACAAAATGAATGTTTTGTGTCTCATAACACTTCTCTTGCAGAGTCCTTTATCAGCCATGCAGGAGTTTGCCACGTCAGAGGAAATCTCTGTGTGGACTAAGGCTGGGGCTGTGAAGTGTGATGGCACATGGCTTGGACCAAATAACAAACCTTGCTTACCTAAACATTTTTTTAGGCAGATGGCGTTGATCTCACATGGCCGTGACCATGCATCAAAAGGGGGGACGGTGACTGCTGTGGGACAAAATTGGTTCACAAAAGGTTTTTCAATTTATACCCAAAAGTTTTGTCAATCTTGTGCTATTTGTTTAAACAACAATCCAGGTAGAGCAAAACAGGTCCCACAGGCAGCGCACCCACCACCACAAAGGCCGTTTGGGCACATGCAGATGGATTTCATTGAACTAACTCCATGCGAGGGCAAGAAATTGTGTCTGGTGTTTGTTGATGTTTGGTCCCGGTATGTGGAAGCTTTTTCCATCTAAACATGCTTTTAGTAACGCAGTGGTCAAAGCTCTGATCACAGAGATTGTGCCACGCTGGGGCATTCCTGAAAACATTTCTAGTGACAATGGCAGCCATTTTGTAGCTAAGGTGGTGGAGGAGGTGGGTCAATTTCTGGGCATTGATCTCCGTAAACATACCTCTTATCATCCTGAATCATCAGGTCTCGTCGAAAGGAGCAACGGGACGATCAAAACAAAACTGACTAAAATCTGTGAACAAACAGGACTCTCCTGGGTCAAGGCGCTTCCACTCGCACTCATGTAAATGCGTATGCGAGTACAGGCAAGATGGAAAATGAGTCCATTTGAAATTCTATTTGCTCGCCCACCAAATATTGGCCTGAGCCCACCTCCACCACGAGATCTACCCGATTCTTCCCTTTGTGATGATTCAATGTTAGCTTATTGTAAAGAATTGGATGCACTGTTGTCCTCTATTTCTGCGCAGGTAAAAAAAACGCTCTCCCGAAGGCAGCTGAAGCTGTACTTCATAACTTCAAACCAGGAGACTGGATCCTGGTCCGAGAGCCAAGAAGTAAGCACTGGAGGTCCAAACGCTGGTTAGGTCCATTCCAAGTTCTTCTCATCACAGACACCGCAGTGAAAGTAGCCGAACGCGGTACTTGGGTTCATGCATCACACTGTCGAGCAGTCTTCAGCTCACCTGCGGAGCTCAACAACAACAGCACGGCTGTCTGTCCACCCGTGGGTCAGACACAGGGGCCGGCTGCAACTGCAACCTCAACCACTGAGGACGTCATGGGACCTTTGAATTGCAACGATCTCAAGCGCGTGAGAGCAGGGGTCAGAGCAGGTCATAAAGCTCGACCCGCACCAGAGCCCACTGATCGGGTGCTCCGAGCACGTGGCACTCCGCCAAAACCCAGCGCAGTTTGAAGCTCTGCATCGTTTGGTAATCGCATCTACACAACACGATCTTCGTTGTCTGCATGGCTCCTAAAGCACATCCATGTGCTCTTCAGAAGGAGAAGAGCTCTAACCTGATCAACAGGAGGGTCAACATCAGGTCACTGAATTGTAGAAAATTGATGTTGCCTTGTTGATGTCAGTAGCGCTGGCTTTGTTAATGTGGTTCATTGCTCCGCCTAGCTTGATATATCACAACAGAGAACAAAGGTTCAAACGTAACACTCGTACACTGCATAATGACAATACACAGATTGGGTCTCTTACACTTATCCATAACCATTCCACTGTCTACACTCTAAATTACTGGTATCGATATGCTAAATATATAGCCGATAGCCATAAACGGAAAGATTGTTATGTATGTACACATATGCCAATAGTAACGGCTTCGCCTCACGTGTTGCCTCTCCCTGTACCTGATTTAGCCACCATTTTACCTAAAACTCTAATCTCTTTGGATAATCCTAAACTCCTGAGTAAGATAGTTTGGTCTGTGTGGAAAGTGATGATTCCTCTTGTACTACGCAAGACTACAAGGCGACCTGAAATTAACATTAGACCTCCTGAGAATCTAGAACTGGGACCACTCTTTGGACCAGTACATATTCAACCTGGCTCTAAATTTGCATGTTTCACACAGAATATTATATCACCTTTGTCCACCGGAACAGAATCTGAATTTAAACCACTGCATGTAGGACGAATCCCTAATATATATTGTTCTGCAGTACATGTCCCGTGCACCCCTCTGAGGGAGGGTATTCATTTGAATACATCTCAGGCGGGTCCCGGAACCACATGTGCACCTTACTACACCGTACCAGACATTTTAGGGACCGTTCCAATAGAGGATTACATGTTTCTCTGTGGATATTACATGTATGAATGTCTTCCAGCTGGATGGGTGGGCCGTTGCGCTGCTGTTATCCCGTTGGATCATTCATACATAATATCTGGGATACCACACCTCACACACAGAGCTCAGCGGGATCTGCCACATCATGACTCTGTTTGGGGGTCTGACGTGCTAGATGACCATAAGATTTGGACCACGGGGGAATAAATTCTATAGGCATTATTCCCAGGTGTAGGTGTGGGTACACTGATTTTGCACGTAGAAACTCTCAGCTACAGATTCACGTCATTTATCAACACAACACTAGCCACTATTGAGGCACAGAGAGAAGAGAGATGCACGCACTCCGCGCAGTCGCACTTCAAAATCATATTGTGCTCGATCAAATCACTGGAGCGGCTGGGGGGGTGTGCACTTTACTCAAGGGGAGCTGTTGTACTTATTCCCGCTAATGATGAAGACGGAGGAGCGATCCAACAGGGACTCGCAAATTTGACTAAACTTCGTGACCTCATGGAGTCAGAAACTGTCACAACTGCTCATTCTTCTTCAGTGTTGGGATGGTTTCTTACTTCCTGGCGTGACGTGCTTATAAATTTTGGCATTATTGTGGTTGCTACTTTTGCCTCTCTCGTCGTGTTTTTTCTCTTTTTCTCTCTAAATCACAGTGCGCTGGATCACCTGTTTGTTCTCCGAAATAATGGATCTAATTGATTGGTCTCTGAGTGCATTGGATAAAGTTTTTTCCCAGAGAAAAGTTTCCCCGGAGAAGTAACCTGTCCTGACGGGACGTCCTCAGCGGGGTACGTTCGGGACTATTGGAAGAACTGGCAGGTTCTATGCATCGAGCCCTTGCTCATTGAAGATGTGGAGGACCTATTTGTATTTGGATTTATGATAGCGGGATTCCTCCTAATTGGGCTCGGAGTCGCCTTGGTCTATCGGAAAAATGGGAAGACAGAAAAATTCACCCAACAACTGTCTGACATCAACATCAAAAGGTTTTTGGATTTGAGTGAAAGAATGAAAGGACTCGAACAGAGACTTGAGCACGGCACGGTGCAACTCACTGATCTGAACCCGTAACATCTTATTTCGGACCATGGAGATGCAAAAGACTTTGGGGGATTCAATCAAGGAAATGGGAACTTTTCGCTGTCGGACGGAGTAACTCAATGAATCAAGCTGATCGCACACAGAGGACCAGAAACGATTGGATTATTTGATCGTAAATCATTGATCAACAAAATGTATAAAAGTACTTATTTCTCTCTTCGCCATTGTATCTCTCTCCCCTTTTCTTATCTGGCTCCGGGCTGGAGAGCAACAGGCGTTAAAGGCCGTGCTGAAGACACAGACACTTACACAAAACAAGATTTGGCCTTCACTCACCGTCTGCACATCCCACATCCTAATCTTTGTGTTATCTTGTTTGTGTCCCATCCCCCAATATCCACTGAAAATATCCATCACGTTGACCTCGTGTAATGTACTCAATATGTGTTGTTTATCATTGTATGCTTATTGCTGAAACTGTTTTTTTCATTTTCCAAGAGTTCAAGTACCCGAGTAGGCGCTGCGCGAAAGCGAGCCGCCCCGGTGGCCGGTGCTCTTTATGCATGTCTCTCATGTCGCATCTGTCACCAAGTCACGTTCCTATGTTGTGAATTTGTTCATTGACAATGGCAATAAATATATCCTGATTCCTGATTCCTGATTCCTGATCCTGATTGTAATCTTGATTGTGTTCTCCTGTGTTCTCCCGTGTTTATTCAAAGTCATTGGTAAGATGGTATCTGCTCAATATGTGTCTGTTCAGGTGACAAGGCCAGATAAAGACGCTTTCAACCAGGACACGGGTTACATCAGTGATTCAGACGATGATTCAATCATTAGGGGAATGAAGTATTTTAACTGTTTAACAGAATTTACTGATTAAAGGGGGGAGATAATAATGTTTAAAAAATCCTAGATTACTACTTTTTATTATTACTATTTTATTATTACTTAATACTACTGTTTACTTTTTATTATTACTATTTTTATTATCACTATTTTTATTTTTATTATTACTATTTTTATTATTACTATTTTTATTATTACTATTTTATTATCACTGTTTTTATTATTACTATTTTTATTATTACCATTTTTATTATGACTTACTTTTTACTTATTATTATTATTACATTTGGATTATTACTTTTTACATTTATATTATGCTTATTATGCTAAATGCTAACGCTAATGCTAATTTTGCGGTAATGTGAGGATGAGATACTCAGTGGTCAAAAGGACTAGGGCAAAATGGAATTTATACCCTGCACATCTGTGGTTCAAGGTTTCTCCTCTGAAAGATTTTGCTTCAGCTAATTTTTGATATATATATATATATATATATATAATAGTATATATATATATATATATATATATATATATATATATATATATCAAAAATTAGCTGAAGCAAAATCTTATATATATATATATATATTTTTTTTTTTACTATCTCTTTGGGTCTGAAGTTATTAATTGACTGATGATGATGATTTTTTTTTGTTAATGTGATTTATAATAAAACAGGGTTTCATAATTATCAGAAGAGGGGATTGTAATGGGAAAATGTCTTTCTATCAAGGTTGCAAATGTCATGTCTACGTATCATATAATATTATCTTAGCTCCAGCCCAGTCGTGGGTCAAAACCTTGAGGGGTGTTTTGATTTTGACTAGAGCTGATTTGATTGTGACAATCAGAATCAGAATCAGAATCAGAAAGAGTTTATTGCCATTGTCAATGAACAAAATTCACAAACATAGGAACTTGTCTCAGCATTAAGGTGCAACATAAAAACACTGAGCAATAATAAAACAACATATATTCAATCAAAAAAGGGCATGCATTAAGAAACAATTTAAAATTACTATACAATAAAAATAAAAATAGGCATTTCTATGTACACAAGTTTACAGTTATGTTTGCAATGTGCGTACGTGTCAATGTATGTGAGTGTCTATAAAAGGATGTTTACTGTCATTGTTCTGGAGTCAGGAAGGGAGAGATGATCTTGTCAGGGAAAGAGTTTTATTTACTGTGCACAAGTAAATAAAGATCTACCTATTGAGAACGACAAACTCTGTTTACCTCTCTATTTCTTGGTACTTTTCCACAGAAATGCCACAACACCACGCTATTATCAGGCCTCCTGATAATAGCCTGTCCGGTTTAGTAGTTAGGAGAGTTGGAGAGTGTTTCCCCTGAAACTAATCTTGTTTACTTTGATTAGAAATCAAAATGATGTGAAGAACGACTGCAACACAAAGAATGAATCATAGAATTAAAATATAAACATATTTAATACCCACACAAAGGGAGGGTTGTCTTCAATTAACAGAAACACCCGCATACTTTGTTATATCCTTCTGTTAATTATGTTTCAAATAACTCTGAACTGTTAAAAATTGCACTTACAAGTAGGTTTGTCATATGTTCAGATGTAGAGAGCTCAGTGCTTTAAAAGCCTTTGTAAAACACAACTTTCCCCCGTCTATCCAGTTCCTCAATCATTTTATACTCAGCAGAACCCGGATGAGCTCCTGTTTTCAACATTTTATTTCTCAGTTTTTGCCCAGTAATGGCTCCAGTTTCCATCGTTGTCAGCTCCAAATCCAAACACACTCACCTGTAAAGAAAACTCGTGAGTAGGCTTTTTGCATTATTTTATACATATACTATATACAGGAAGGCGTTATTAGAGTGCAGAAGAAAGGTTAGAGTTTCACAAAATCAGAGTAAACATAATTATATTTAAAAAAAAATTCTATTAACCAGGTTTTCCCAAGTTTGACCATTTTAGTGAATGTTACAATTGTACTTCCTGGTTGGACATGATGGGTTGCAGATGTGACCCACTTAGAAATACTTTCCAAACACTACCTTGCAACAATACTGTAAACAAGGTTCAAAGCTCATATCATTTACACAGTAGTAATTATTTGACAAATAGTAGAAAAAGATTCAGTTGTAGTCATCTGTACACTGTTTTTAGAAAAGAAAGTTGTAAAGAGCGGTACATAGGTGAGACTAAACAGCCACTGCACAAGAGGCTTTAGCAGCACAGAAGTCAAGCAAATTCATGATCAGAGTGCCGTTTTGATGATAGTGAGGTGAAGATTCTAAGCAGGGAGAAGAGATGGTTTGAAAGAGGAGTTAAGGAGGCCATTTCTTGTGCTTCTTGTGTGTTGAAGCCATGGAACGGGAGACGCCCTGGCCATTCTGATGCTAAACAGATACTCAATGAGGGGAAAGCGACAGTCAATTTACAATAGGATTTTGATAGCCCATTACAGGGCTGTTAAGGAAAAGTAGTCTCATTTGACAAACAAACAAATGACAAAACCTATATTTTGTTAAATTGATGTTTAAACAGTCAAAAAATAAAGAGTCCCATGTGAGTAAAGTGTTACTACATTTTGAATATGCCCTCGGGTTTAGCATTAATGAGAGGCTTTTCCAGGGGGCAGTTCCAAGTCGCTCTTTTACCACCTTCACCACTTTAACGCTGGCGTAAAGAGGCTGGACATATATGAACTGGCACCATCCCACTCCAGTTCATATATGGTTATAGTGTCTTATCCCATGTTTGCAGTCATGGCCTCGTATCCAGGCAAAGAAAGAAGTGAGCAATAAAATGGTTTAATTTTCTGTTTTTCCATGTGTGCCCAAAATTGAAGAAACAAATAAAATAAAATAAAAATAAACCAAATATTGAGGTACGTTGTTTCTTTATTTAATTCACCTTTATTTATTTTGCAAGATGATGCAAGATGTCAGGAAATGAGCTCTGCAATGCCCAAGTTAACTCTAAGACCGGGGGCCTATATTTATTACTTTGTGAAAAAACAATATTTTTTTTTACAATAATATGATATTAAATTACACTTTATTATTATTATTACAGTGTATTTATACATAACTTGTCCTTCAAGGCCCTTTACGATGCAATGTGGGTGATTTGTCTGTCCTAAGGACACAACGTCATTTCCTCTAGTCTCCAACAGTGCAGCTGGTGTTCCAGTGGTCGAAGTACTAACCTGGCCCTATCCAGCTCAGCTTCTGAGAGTTGGTGAGATCAGCCTTCTTCATATCCTATTAAGTGACCTACAGTGGTTGGCTGTGTACCCAGGTCTTACCTCATCACAAAGATGCAAGGCGAGAATCACAGTCATGAAGCCAGTGGACGGATAGTTCCCTACACTTTGAAGCCATGATTCATGGACATATTGCATAAAGGCCGGATTAACCACCATCACCTGTTGTATACAAGAATTAATCACAAGAATTAAAGACACTACACTGCCTAGGAATTAACAAATAGACCTACCATGTTCTTGTTTGCTTTGAGTTTACGTTTTACTGGAGCATTGGAACTGATGACAGAAAATGCTACATTAAAATCACTAAATGTTTTTTTTTTACTCAGAAAGCAATGACTTACCTTTCTGTGAACACACTCACAAGCCACTCCAGATCATAGATCTTGAATGGAAACAACACCAGATGTGTGTTGTTATCCACGTTCGACGCACTCTCCGGGTACATAACACGGTGAGTGGTTCTGCTCCCCACATCCTCTTCAAAGCCTTTAGTTTTTACCATAGTTAATTCTGTGTGGTTCAATTTGAGTTTAATATGAATAGTTTATATGAAAGTATTTCTGCCAAATAAAATGTGTTGAAGTTACCTAAACACACTGTCACACTGATGTATTAACTTTCCATAATGGGATCTTCTCAAGTTTGCAGAGTTGCCCACAACAGAACATGTCCGACAGCGATGTGGACTGGGTTCAACCGGAATGGGACTGGGTTCAACCACAGGAGGATGTACGGGGATGATCTCAAAGATCTTCTGTGTTGTATTTTTGTAAAAGTTTTCGTCATGTTTTTCTCTGTATATTTTCTGTTGGATAAAAAAAGTAGCATCAAATAAATATATTAGATTTTACCCTCTGCACATGCTCTAACTTAACCTGAATGGTGCACTATGTAACTTTTCAGGTGGAGAGTCATCCACCCTGCTTGTTTGGAATGTTCCACAGTGTGGCAATAAACTACCTCTATCCAGGCAAAGGGAGGAATAATGTAGTTAGATTTTCTATGTTTCAATTTGTTCGCAAAATTGAAAATAAAATAATAATGATATAATAAAAAAAAATGTAAATACAACTTCGGAGCGTTACTTAGGTTACTTAAGCGTTAATTCACCTTTATTTGTTTTGCACAACGCGGAGAGCTTGCTTTCGCCACCGGGATTAAACCAAACCAAGACTAAATTGGGTCCAAAACCCAGAGGTGCTGAGCACAGAATGCGCCGCAGTCTGCACACACATCTCTGCTTATAAACTCGACTTGTGATGCATAAACAAGGGCAGGCAGCAGCAGAGCCATGAGAGCAGATGATCCGAAGCGCACACCCCCAGACTGCTGCAATGCATTACTCCCGGTGCCAGACCTCAGAGTCCTAAGGCCCAAAGTCTATATTAGCGATAAAATCTTTATCAAAACCTGCCTCAGCCCAGACCATAGATAACCTCACAAATACCTTTTCAGCATCAAGCAAAAAATGGCATTTTGATTTGAAGTTTTAAATGAAGCGTCTATATGAAGTAGTCTGCGTATATTGTCCAATACAAACCTTGATTTTATGAACCCAGTTTGGTCGTGATAGACCAAGCGTGGCATATAGTTCAAGTCTGAAAGCTAGGACCTTTGAAAAGGCTTTTAAAGACTGAACAGTCGATAGAAGGAACATTCCGTTGGCATTTTTTTCTCTTTTTTAAGTAAAAGTAAAAAATCAAGAATCATCAGTGAAGGAACCATGACTTATTGAAAAGTCTATAATTTTTAAAAGGTGGGGCCAGAAGGTGCAATGTAGCTCCGGTGGGATCCCATCTGTGTGATCTTCCCTTTTTCATTGTTTTTATAGCCCTAGCAAGTTCTTCCAATGTAGTCTGCAGCCCCTGGGGGTAATTTTGCTTGATGAAGGGATCTTAAGAAATCACTGCACTTCTTTTGATTGAAAGTGACTTCTGGAGGACAACCGGTTATGGCTCGGACTGTACTACTGCCGATATTTAAATTCAAAATCAACTTTTCACCCACAATTCGAGGAGAAAACACTAAAAATGATAATGCTAGCACGGCCCCACTGGACAGAAAAGTCCAGTGGGCAGCGGGGCCCACCAGAGCCCATAGAGGACGGAAGTGAAAGAGGACATTACAACTTTAGATGGTCTTTATGCGTGTGAAGTGCAACGTGGCGTGGCGTCGTTGAGAGTTGAAGTCAGAGCGGCAAACTTCGAGCCCAGAATCATGATGATTGGGGCAATGATACTGGACCTGAAGGCGGCAGCAGGCGGAGCAGATATGAATAGTAAGATTCTGCAAATTGGAGTCCAGATCTTGCAAGAAGAATACCAGACTTGTGGGGGACTCAGAGGGTGAGGAAGGAGACGATACGGAGGGCTTCCTCCAGAAACTCATTCCGTAGCTTATATCTGGCACTGGAGTTGCGGTCCCTTCTTTCACTATAGAACGAGTACATTACCTGGGCCAATGAAGACAAGAAGTTGATAAACCATGAGGCCTGATAATTAAGGTTCCGAACCACCATGAGAAAGAGCATGTCATGAAGGCTGCAAAAGGAGACATCCAGTACAAAGGCAAAAGCATCTTCTAATTCAATACACTGCACTGCTTTCTGCTTCTGAAGAGTGCAGACGCTTTCCTTGCTTGCTCCAGCTTGCTATAACTGCTTCCTTATTTATTTTATTTTTAATCAGTTTTTGTATTTTTTAAGTAAACCAAGGATTTTACATTTTTAACAGCATATCAGACAAGCCAGCGAGAAGAAGGGAAACAAACTCTTGATAAACAAGAAATTCAAGAACATGGATAGGCTCTCTCTCTCGTTCTCTCTCATTTCTCTTCTTTTTTTTTTACGGTACAGCGTAAAACACATACTTTGAAGACATACAACTGCAGTAGGTGGCGGGAAATGCACCTTAAAAGCCATTAAAAGTAAAACAACAGCAGCAACAACAACAACATGAGCATGGATATTCGGTTTAAAATCTGAAAAAGGACTCCACGATAAGTGTGAAGGAGCATAGCTCTGCTCTGTGATCTGAAATTGGAAATGGGATCATTTCTGTTCATACAGTTTCAAAAAGAGGTTTGGATATACAGTGCTATATATACATATTATCAATCCTAGAGATGTTTTTTTTGAGGCATGGAATAAAAAGATAATTCTCTATCTGATGGATTCATCAGACGCCTTGTGTCAATTAGACTGTATTCATTTATTAGTGTTTGCTTTTCTTTTCCTCCTGTTCTATCAACATTGTGAAGACATACAGCATTAGGTTGGTAATCGGAGAGATCAAGTAATATTACATTAAAGAGCTGTAAAAATCTTTATCAAAGCAGTTTGGGGAACAGACCCGGCTATTTTGATTTAATAACAATATTGGTCTCGTATATGTTAGGAACATTAAAATAGCCTTACCTTCCACCAGCTGAATGCCTTTTGCGACAGATTATAATAATGGCCAGTCAAAAATGGTCTGATCGTTTTGTTGAAATGCTGCTTAAACCATTCTTCTTCTGGTTCATCTGTTATGCATTTCTCACACCCACAGTCTTTATTTTCACTGTTAAAGTCAAACACCTGTGTGGTGTTTGATATTTTCCAAATTATGTTGATGCCAGACAAGCCCAAGAGCAACAAAAATATCCCTTTAGGAGTTCTTAAGAGGCGACCTGTAGATAAATGTTAGTTGCCTGTAGTTAGATTACACAGTATATCTAAAATCTAAAATAGTAAAATATAAATCACCTACTTGATGGAAGAAATGCCATGATTTCCGATATGTGCAAACCGTCAAAATAGATGCATCAACAAGAAGCATCGCCGAAACTGTCAACTTTTTAAATGTCTGACAGATACTGTGTTTAAACAGGGCATGTCTCCATTTCATTTATAAAAACAGGAGGAACTGGTTTCACAGGATCATGTCAGTATTTGCAAATCACTGTGGCTGTCAGCCTATTGTAATAAACGTGAAAAGAGAAGTCAAGTCTGCACACTTCCAAAACAAGTCCAAAACTGCATTTAATCGACGTTGTTCAGCACAAACAACCTCTGTGCATCTGTTTTGCAAATGTTATCTGATGCTGGATGATAAATAAGTACAAAAAAAAAAAAGTTAGAAGACACATTGTATTAAAACTTGGCGAAAATGACTATTTACATGTTTACTAAAAATGTTGCTCATGAATTTCTTGTTGAGTTGAGTTTTTATTTTATTTTTTATTTGGTCGGGACAGTGAAACACAAATTTTCATCCATTGTCCCGCATTCACTCTCACAACACACTCCCATTCATACACATGAACATGCAAACATGAAGTCGGTGTAATCCCTCATTCGTCCAGGAGTGTTCCATTGTCGAAAAAGATTCAGTTGTAGTCATCTGGACTCTGTTTTAGAAAAAACCAAAAACTTGTTTTTTCAAAAACAGAGTACAGATGATTACAACTGAATCTTTTTCGACAATGCAAACATGAACATGCAAATTCCACACAGTCGTCTGTTTTCCCTTTGTTTCCCTTATTCTACCAGACATCATTTTCACTGGCTCGTCAGATATGTTGTTAAAACTATGAACATTTTCTTAAAATCCTTGGTTTACTCACAAAAGTCATAATTCAAAAATTATGGAAGACAAAAAACTGATTAAAAAGCGAAATAAATAAGGAAGCAAGTATAGCAAGCTGGAGCATGCAAGGAAAGCATCTGCACTCTTCAGAAGCAGGAAGCAGAAGACAAGCAAGACACCAGAGACAAAATTGTCGACCTCCACAGGGCTGGAAAGGGCTACGGGGCAATTGGCAAGCAGCTTGGTGAAACTGTTGGAGCAATTGTTAGAAAATGGAAGAGGCTAAAGATGACTGTCAATCTCCCTCTGATTGGGGATCCATGCAAGATCTCACCTCATTATCATCAATGATTATGATTTCATATTTCATTAGAACATAAAAAAAAAAAAAACTAAACAACAATGTAACAACAACAGAAAACTAAAAAAAACTAAACAACAATGTAACAACAACAGAAAAGGGAATAAAACAGAAACAAAAGCAAAAACAAAGACAGGGGGAAAAAAACACAAAGAGTGAGCTGGAACCAGAGAACATAAGTTAAAGTTAAAGCAGCAAAAGTTATAAATAAGGGAGTGGCATCTGGGTTTGATTCCCAGGTGACAACGGATGAAAATGTTTGTTTACATTATGTGTTTCATGTATGTTCATTAACATGCACTGTCCCAAAAAAAATAAAAAAATAAACCTCTTGTGAAAGCTGTCGGAAATATCAACAGGAAATTCGTGAGCTACAAGTACGGATATTCGCTTTAGAATCGGAAAAAGGACTCCACGATACAATTCCAGTGTCATCCGGTTGTGAGAAGTCCACCGTTACTTTCAATTTAAACAGGAGTGATGCAGTATCGTGCAAAGCCTAAACGATACAAAGATAATGTTAAATCACCTGAAATACAGTTTACGAGCAGATTTTTACAATCTGTGTCAGACGTCAAGGTCATGCCAGAGACGCTTCTGATAAGAGATTGATTGATTGGTTTATTTCAAGCTTAGAGCACAATGTAGGACACATATGGTTTACAATAATTACATATTTGCATACTCTTACCTCATGTGAATACTGTCGTTGTGTCCTTGGGCAAGACACTTAACTTCCCCGCCCCCATTGTCTGCGTACACTGGTTCAATTCAATTCAATTCAATTTATTTTTGTAACGCCCAAAATCACAACAGTAGTTGCCTCGAGGGGTTACAGTGGAAAACAAAATAAACAATGTCCCAGCGTCCTGTGTCCTTAGACAGAAAAACTACCAAACCTGTAGGAGTTCCACAGTGAAGGAGAGATCCGACTCCCTCGGACGGACAGGCAGATGCACCTCAATTTGCAGATACACGGTGGCGCTAGACCCCCACTCAGGAGGAGAACCAATTGTTCGAGGCCAATGAAGAACCGTTCATATGGAGTAGAGACCGTTTCTCCAGGCACACCGTTTCTCCAGGCAGACCGTTTTTTCCAGACAGTTGAGGAGCATCTGGATCCACAGGTCATCGATGTGCCTGCTCCACTCCCGTCGTGGAAATGGGAGAAAAAGAAGGAAAAGCGATGAACTAATTGCCAGTGAAATTAAATATTAAATATTGTTTGATAGAAAAGTAGTAGGAAACAGAGGATAGTGCTCAAGCTGCCATACTTCCCCCAGCATAGTTGCTCCTAGGGCAGCGTAGCTGGGAACTGTAGGTTTTTATTTCTGTTCCTAACTGGCCTGACCATAAGCAATTTCAAAGAGGAACGTTTTAAGCCTGGTCTTAAATGAAGAGACTGTGTCGGCCTCTTTAACATGGTCTTTACAGGAAGGAAGCCGATTCACACAACACAGGAGCTTGGTAGCTAAACGCCCTTAACTCCTACTGTGCTTTTAGAGACCTCTTGGGACCACCAGAAGTCCAGCATTTTGAGAGCCAAGTGCTCTGTTTGGATGATAATGTACTATAGCATCTTTTGAGGTAGGATGGGGCCAGGTCATTTATGACTTTGTAAGTCAACGGAGGAGGATTTTGAATTTGATTCTAAACTCGACAGGGAGCCAGTGAAGAGGCTCGAGCACCGACGTAATGTGCTCTCTTCTTTTAGTTCCTGTTCAGTATCTTGCTCCTGCATTTTGAACCAGTTGAAAGCTTTTTATGGCGCTTTTAGGGCACGCTGCGAGCAGGGAGTTACAGTAGTCTAATCTAGATGTTACAAACGCATGGACAAGTTTTTCAGCATCGCCTTTAGGCAAGATTTTTTGCAGATTTTTGGCTATATTACGCAGATGGAAATAGGCTATTTTACAGGCTTGATTTCTGTGTGCTTTGAATGAGAGGTCTTGGTCAAATAAGACTCCAAGGTTTTTGCAGTGGAGGCTGGAGGCTACACTGACGTTGTCCAGTGTGACTATCTGCTCAGATAAAGTGTCTCGTAGATGATTAGGGCCTAGTACGATGACCTCGGTTTTTTTCAGGGTTAAGAAGCAGATTGAAGTGTCATCCAGGTTTTTACACTCCTTCACACAAGCCACCAAGTCTGTCTGCTTGATCGGCCTCTGATCGGGTTTCATTGATAAATTCAGCTGTGTGTCATCTGCATAGCAGTGGAAAGTTAATGCTATGCTTTCTCATAATGTTACCTAACGGTAGCATATAAAGAGTAAACAGAATTGGAGACCGAGAACTGAACCTTGTGGAACACACCGTAGGTTACTTTAGAACAGGGTGAGGAGCTCTGGTTTACATTAACAAACTGGTACCTATCTGATAGGTAGGATTTAAACCAGCTGCACTTTTCGAGGTCCAATAGAACCAGGATTGAGACCAGTCCATCGTCAGCAGCTAATAACAAATCATTTGTGACTTTAACTAGTGCAGTTTCAGTGCTGTGGTGGGCTCTGAAAACTTTGAATAAGTTATCGTCCTGTAGATGGCGACAAAGCTGTTTAACTACAATTCTTTTCAAGGATTTTAGAGACAAAGGGTCGATTTGAAATAGGTCCTGTAGGTTATCAACTGGTCAGGATCAAGATTAGACTTTTTCAGAAGCGGTTTAATGACTGCATGTTTGAAGGACTGTGGAACATAACCACTTTTTAGTGAAGTATTTTATTGTATTAAGAATAGAATCTATAATTAGGGGAGAATGTCTTTGAGGAGTCTGCTTGGAATCAAGGTCTAGAATAACAAGATGAGCGTTTTAGAAGACATAATGGCTGAAGTTATCTCTGCTTGATCAACAGCAGTGAACCTTTCTAGTGTTACTGATCCGGATTTCTATATGGGACACTAGTTTTACAGCTTGGGCTTGTTCAGGGCTAATAGTGGGAGTAGTTTCATCTAATTTATCTCTGAGTGTTTTAAATTTTATTGTTAAAAAATAGAAGAAAATCATTAGAGCTGAGAGTAGCTGGGATTGAGGGCTCTACTGCGCTGTGACAGTTTGTTAGCCTGGCTACAGTGCTGAAAAGAACTCTAGTGTTATTTTTGTTGACTTCTATTAAATTTGAATAGTATCTGGTTTGGGCCTTATCCAGAGACTGCTTATAGGACAGTAGGCCGATTTTCCATGCTTTTAGGGATTCCTCCGAATGGGAGCGACGAAATGGTCTTTCTAAATTGACCTAATGTTTAGCAGTCCACATTTTACATACTTATTTATTTGTTTATTTGTATCATTTGTGAGTGTTATTTTTCTTTTCTTTAAGTTCTTTGGTCTGACGCCTGAACTAGCTTTTCTGAGGTTTGACTTTTTGACATTATTTGCTCGAGGGACACACACAGTCCCTAACCCTAACCCTATCTGCCTTGAGTCTGAACACTTAATTTGTGACAGAGCGGGCAAGAGCTCAGCGACAGATGAGCGTATTACACTGCTGCTCTGCGCCCGGGGCTCATCCCTGGGTGGTCACTTTAGACGATGAAGAGAACTACATATTATGCATCGATCATATATTCGCCATTATAAAATGCATTGATCATGTATTCACTATTATACAATGTTATGCTGCTCTTTGGTCTGCGGTGCTGTTTTCTTCCAGTGTGATTCCCAAGGTGTGACCAGTCTCAAGTTACACGAGCAGACAAAGAGAAAAAGGAGGATACCCTGAAGGGGGTCAGATGGGCACTGAGCCAATCCCGGCTCTACAACAAGGACTTACTTTAGGCTCATGCATATTCATTTTCATTGTCTATAATACTGGAGACTGTGGAAGCCACGTTACTTTTTCCGGGATAGAGACGGGAAGTAACGATTGTTAGGCACCCGGAGGTCCAGAGCTCTGTATAGATGACTTTGTTAGGAGAATAAAAGAATGCGTAATTGAAACTCATGAATCTTGGTCATCTATAGTGCTGGTATGTATTAGTAACTGAGGTTAAGGCTATCGGTCAAATTCCGAACTAAAAGGGATGTACCCTCCGAAGTCGGATGGATGCCATCCCTGCATATGAGCCCGGGCTTTCCCCAAAACGCACTCCAATTTTCAACAAAGACTACATTGTTTTGAGGGCACCAAGTAGATATTCAGCAATTGAATGCTGAACAACGGCTGTACAGTTCAGCATTGATCCGATTGGGCAGGGGACCAGAAAATATTACGGTATCGTCTTTGCCAATTCACACACCGCACTTACTTGTAATTTTGAGCACCTCTGATTGTCATTGTCTCCTCCGGGCGTCGTTACCGCCTGCGTGAATCACGATTCGGTGGAACCTCTGTCTACTCTGCTTTAAAAGCCTAAGGTTTCCTTCAATGTCACCCATTCTGGCCCCTGGTAAACATCTAACACTTGACGCTGGTAGCTTCACGTCTCTGACTATAGAACTTCCAATTACCAGAGTATCACGAGTCCATACAGCAGGCGTGTGATCGCTGAGGGGAGCAAACCTATTGTAGACGGGAAGCTCACGGTGCACTACAGGCTGGCGTTTAGCGGCTCGTTCCCTCCGAACTGTGACAAATTGGTCCCTATTTTGATCCTGATCTAGTCCCGGCTGCGCAGGAGGCACTGAGGGGCTAGTCTTAGCCTTGCTAACGCACGGTCCGGTAAGCCTGATGCTACAACCTGGCTATAGCTAGACTTAAGCTCCTCCAAACAGCGGATCCGTGCTTCTAACCCTGGCTTCCAAAGCAAACACTACACTGCACTTCACGCACCTGTCATCGGAGAAGAAGCCAGGGTTCTGACTCGACATATGACAACTTGAGCAGGTAAAAGTGGAGAAAGTTTCAGCCATGCTAGCGGCTAAGCTAGCTCGGGCTGAGGCTAGAGAGCAGGGTTTTTTTTTATCCACAAATGACTGAACGAAAGTGAACTGTACAAGGCTCCGGATTGTTTAGGAGCAATCAAACTTTCACTGGTGTATAGGAAGCTAAAATAGTATTTTGTATAATTCATGGAATAACAATAAAACGAAGCGAGCGAGCGATTATCAAAATAGCATACACTTACCCGGAAGTGACGTCAGCGAGTGAATGGGTGTGTGAATGGGTGACTGGTTCCTCAACGTAAAGCACTTTGAGGGCTTTGAAGGTAGAAAAGCGCTATATAAATGTGACCATTTAACCATTTACAACATTTAATGTCCACCATGTGTCCATGTGTAATGGGAAAATGTCTTTCTATCAAGGTTGCAAATAATGTCATGTCTACGTATCATATAATATTATCTTAGCTCCGGCCAAGTCGTGGGTCAAAACCTTGAGGGGTGTTTTCATTTTGACTAGAGCTGATTTGATTGTGACAATGTGCGTACGTGTCAATGTATGTGACTGTCTATAAAAGGATGTTTACTATCATTGTTCTGGAGTCAGGAAGGGAGAGATGATCTTGTCAGGGAAAGTGTTTCTATTTACTGTGCACAAGTAAATAAAGATCCACCTGTTGAGAACGACAGACTCTGTTTACCTCTCTATTCTCTCTATTGGTACTCTTCCACAGAAATGCTACAACACATGTTTCAAGTCATTGAGAAAAATACTAATAATAGACAATAACAGCTCGAAATGGAGTGGGAAGAAGAACAAAACGTATAAACTTCCACCCCATTGTTCATCTCCTTGCTTTGTGTGGTTGCAATAATTGATCAAAGTTACATTTGATAATGATCTTAATGTTAGATAAATTGGCAGGAAAAAAAGGCTTGATTATACATTTTATCATTATAGTACTATGATAGTCAACATGCGGCAACAGGCCCCAGTGCCCCTGCCAGTGCCAAACGCAGCAGACACCACAGCAGAAGACCAACAGTGCAGAGGGGCAGTCAAGCCAAAAACACAACAACCTTGCCCTGGAATGCAATCAGCAAACAAAATAAAACATTGCATCAACCTAAGCGACGGAACTCCATCTAAGCATAGACCCAGACCTATTCACCCCCAGGACATTGAGGCCGTGAGGGGCAACATTTAAGGGAGCTCCATGTGGTTGGAGTCATACGTGTATAGGAGTCGCCGTTTGCCTCACCAATTGTTGTCATCCGGAAGAAGAATGGCAATATCCGGCCCTGTATCGACTATCGGAAGTTGAACATGCGTACAGTCAAAGATGCCTATGCATTACCAAACTTGGAGGAGTCATTTTGACGGGATCAAAATGGTTCAGATTAAAAAATCAGGATACTATCAGATTGAGATGGAGGAGTTAAAGCCAAAACTGCTTTTGTTACCCCGACTGGATTTTGGGAGTTCAACAGGATGCCCCAAGGTGGGACAAATGTGCTCAGCACTTTCCAGCGATTAATGGGGAGGTGCATAGGGGATCTCCATCTAAAGGAAGCTCTGGTCTTCCTTGACGACATCATTGTCTTTTTGCACACATTGGACGAGCACGAGGAAAGGTTTCTGCGTGTCTACAACGGTTGAAGGAGTACGGTCTAAAACTTTCAGCACAACTGTACATTTTTCCAGACGTCCATGTGGAGATTCATCAAAGGATATGCTGGAATTGCTAAACCACTGAATAATCTCACATGAGGTTTGACACCCACCTCTAAACGTCAAACCAAGAACACTTCATCAAACACTACAGATTTAAGACAGCCTTTTGGCGAGCGGTGGTCTCCCGCGTGCCAGCTGGCTTTCGAGTCATTAATTGAAAGGTTAACACTAGAACTGCAAAGGCCGTCAATTTGACTGTTTTCAGAATTGCATGTCTAATTACTCTGGTTACGTTGCCCTTTCAGATTCATGGGCTCTTGACTTTTTCTTTACCTTTGTGTATATCATCCCCATTTTGCAATTCAACTGAAATAAAAACGTTAAAACGAGTTCTGAGTAATTCTACCTCTAACTCCCAAGCCCGTCAATTTGACGGCTCTATTAATAACATGTGGATGCGGATGACAGTGCAGCGTTACGTCACCTTTAGTGTCTCTCAACGCAAAGCTAAAGGTAAAATGGATTTGAAGCGATTATCCATAAGAGGCCCTGGCATTGCTTCAAAACATTGATGAGGTTTCATTCGGGAGGTGAAGGCGAGTCAGACTCTGCAAAAGAAGCCGGTAAAATCTCCCTGGTAGTAGATCTATTGTAAATGTTCAAGGTATTTATGACAAACTTTATTATATAGTTATGGCATTTTAGGCTGTCGAGATCAATGAACTAAGCGCCTGTTGCTTCAGTAACATTGCCGCACGTGAGCGGCGTAATCTTGGCAACTGTGACAATATTCAAGGTATTTATGAATCCTGTGTCATTATGTTATTTGGCTTTTTTTTTAGGAAGATGGGTCCAGATCAATAAATGAATATACGTATATTCTTTGTAACAGCGGCTTCGCTATCACAAACAACCCTCCTCCTCTTCCTCCTTCCTCCGCTGAGGTTGGTCAACTTCGGCACTCTGAATAATGATAATATCCATTAAAGAGGCTAATATAGACCAATTTTTAGCGTGTTAGAAGAATCATACTTTTGCTTACGTCATCGCCAGAGCGCAACTGTCAAATTAATGGCTTGGGAGTTCTAGTAGTTCTAAAAACCTGGTAGTCCTTATGTTAACAAGTCCCCCAATCCTTGGCTTTGCAGATCCTAAGTTGCCCTATATTCTCCACACTGATGCCAGTGCCGCCGGCCTTGGGGTTGCTTTGTATCAGGAGCAGCGGGGAGAGCTGAGGGTTATTGCCTATGCCGGTGGGCGGCTAGCGAGTCATGGTACCCAGCGCACAAACTAGAATTTTTGCCATCAAGTGGAGCGTTACAGAAAAATTCCATGATTAGTTGTGTTCGTCCTTGTGAATGATAACAACCCATTAACTTACCTCTTAACATCAGCAAAATTGGAAGCTGCCAGTCACCGATGGCTCGCTACCCTTTCAACATATACATACATTTAATCTGTAATATCGAGCCGGCAAGAAGAATCAAGACGCTGATGCTCTGTACCACCGTTTTCATCGTCATTCTGCTGACTATCAGGTGCAGAAGGACATAGACCTGATCCATCTCCGCCATCTGTCACAGTTGTCTTGTCAGAATCAGAAGGGGTTTATTGCCATTGTCAATTAACAAAATTCACAAACATAGGAACTTGTCTCGGCATTCAGGTGCAACATAAAACACTGATGAAATATAGTATATAATAAAAATAGGCATTACTATGTACAGGAGCATTACAGTTAAATTTATAGTTGTAGTGCAACTGATTGAATAGTTGCAGTTAAAGTGGCTAGTGCTAAGAAGTGTTCATGAGTCCAACGGCAGAGGGAAAGAAAGTATTCTTGTGGCGGGAGGTTCTGGTCTGGATGGACCGTAGCCTCCTGCCTGAGGGGAGTGGTTCAAATAGACCATGTCCAGGGTGAGAAGGGTCAGCTGTGATCCGACCTGCTCGTCCCAGAGCCCTGGAGACGTACAGGCCCTGCAGAGATGGAAGTCTGCAGCCGATCACCTTCTCAGAAGAATGCACAATGCGCTGTAGTCTCTGTTTGTCCCTGGCTGTGGCTCCAGCGTACCACACGGTGATGGAGGAGGTGAGGATGGACTCAATGATGGCCGTGTAGAACTGCACCATCATCTGCACTGGCAGCTTGGCTTTCCTCAGCTGCCTCAAGAAGTACATCCTCTGCTGGGCCTTCTTGATGAGGGAGCTGATGGTGGGCTCCCACTTGAGGTCCTGGGTGATGGTGGTGCAGAGGAAGCGGAAGGAGTCCATGGTGGTGATGGGGGAGTCTGTCATGATGAGGGGGCTGGGGGACTGTGACTTTCCTGAAGTCCACGATCATCTCCACTGTCTTCTGGGCGTTGAACTCCAGGTTGTTACCGCTGTACCAGGACACCAGCTGTCCCTCTCCCTCCTGTAGACGGACTCATCCCCGTCCGGGATGAGCCCGATGAGGGTGGTGTCATCCGCAAACTTGATACATTTTACGGAGTCGTGGCTGGGAGGTGCAACAGTTTGTGTACAGGGAGAAGAGCAGAGGGGAAAGTACAGAGCCCTGTGAGGTGCCTGTGCTGATAGTCCGAGTGTCATTCTTCCCCAGCCGCATGCATTGCCTCCAATCCGTCAGGAAGTCTGTGATCCACCTGCAGGTAGAGTTGGGCACGTTGAGCAGGGAGAGATTGTCCTGGGCAGAGCAGGGAGGATGGTGTTGCAGAGCTGAAGTCCACAAACAGGATCCTGGCATAGGTTCCCGGGGAGTCCAGATGCTGCAAGATGAAGTGGAGTGCCAGGTTGATGGCATCGTCTACAGACCTGTTGGCTCTGTAGGCGAACTGCAGGGGGTTCAGCAGGGAGGAGGTGAAGGACTTGAGGTGGGGCAAGACTAGGCGTTCAAATGACTTCATGACTACAGACGTCAGCGCCATAGGCCTGTAGTCATTAAGTCCAGTGATCTGGGGATTCTTGGGGACAGGAACAATGATGGACGACTTGAAGCAGACTGGGCATGGCATGACTCCAGGGAGGTGTTAAAAATGTCTGTGAAGATGGGGGTCAGTTCTCCTGCACAGTGTCTTAAGGTGGCGGGAGAGACACAGTCTGGTCCAGCAGCTTTTTGGGGTTGGATTTCCGAAATAGTCTATTTACATCCTGTGTCTTAACTGATAGAGTGGTGGGGGGGACCGGGGTTGGGTTGGCAGAGGTGGCCACAGTGGGGGGTGGTCTTGAACCTGTAGTTAGTAGAAGGAGTTGAGTTCCTCAGCCAGTTTTTGGTCGTCTGCAGCATGGGAGGTTCTAAGTGGTAGTAAGTGAGAAGCCGGAGCCCACGCCACACAGAGGCGGGTTTGTTGTCAGAGAACTGCTGCTTCAGACTCGTATTGTACTGTGAGCTAGCTCTCGACACCTCCCTGCTAAATCCATGCTTCGCATCTTTGCAGTGCTTTCTGTCACCTGCCCTGTGCGCTGCCTCCTTCTGCTGCCTTAACTGCCTCAGTTTAGGTGTGAACCAGGGTTTGTCATTATTGAAAGTGACTTTGGTGTGTGATGGTATGATGCTGTCCTCACAGAATCGAATGCATGACCTCCCAATGTCTGTGTACTCATCCAAACTCTCTGTGGCAGCTCTGAAAACTTCCCAGTCTGTATTGTCCAAACACGCAGGTAGCTCCTCCACTGCCTCATTGATCCCCTGTTTGCGCTCGGTGGAATGCAAATAGCGGCCAGAACGAACAAGGAGAACTCACGTGGAGAGTAGAATGGTTTGCAGTTAATGAAAAGATATTCCAGAGCAGGAGAGCAGTATTTGGAGCTCACAGTCACATCTCACAGTTAAAAATTATGAGTTGCAAATGTATGTTAGTGGCTTGGAGATGCTCTTTATTATTTATCTTTATAGCAATCAGTTGACGTTTTGTTTTTAGATTTGTTAAAAATATCTATTATCTCTTCTTCATTTATTGCTGTTAGAAAAAATTTAATTGTATTTCTGACTATTGCATGATTTGTTATGGTCAATGTGCTCTGGAATTGTTAGTGCCAGGATTGGCTTTTTTGCATAATTTTGAATGATTCTGTTTAGTATACGCCAAACTTTCTTTTTTTCTTTTTAAAAGTTTTTCAAAAAAGAGCAAACACAAAAATGAACAGAACAAGACCAGAGAGCAAAACACCAATATAAAAAAGAACAGATATCAACTAAACATTTACACACATAAAAAAACAGTCCCAGCCAGTCCAGAGTCGGTCAGATGTATCCTTTTCCAAATTAAGTTTGAATTCTAGTTTTTCCATTAGTTTAATTCCTGTTATTATGTCAGTCCAGTCCTTGATCGTCGGGGGGTTTTGCATCATCCGTTTCTTTGCTGTGGCTTTTTTTCCCGCTACCAAAAGCACATTCCAAAGGCATCCATTCACTGTTTCCATGGCAGGAGATTTCTTTAGACAGTGACAGAGAAATAAGGCAAAATAGAACAAAGTTGTCTTGTTCAAAAGTGAATCTTTATTTAAGCCAAAACACTGTCTCTTACAGAGTCGTCTCTCCCTCCCTGGTCTAACTCAAGAACAAAGATGAGTCCAGTTTATAAAGGCAGACAACAAGTGTGCACAAAACCAGTTAAAACTTGTTGAAAAAATGTGCTGAATGTTTATTGCATGTGAGACATCCTTAGGTCCCAGGTTAGTTCTCTCAGGCTGTTCTCCCAAGGATGTCTCCATGCAGAGCCATAAATACACACACATTGACTGTATCTTTGTGGCAGGGGATCTTGTCTTTTGTCCAGGACAGAGGTCACTATAACTAAAACTATTTGGCAGTATATGTTACATTGAACAGCTACACATAACACCCCAGTCATTGCAGTAGGGCTCAAACTATGAGAAAAAAAGCAGTGTCTACTTTCAGTTCAGTTCAAAAATACAGTGGAGTAGAAAGTGCAAATACCACTCCAAAGTAGTAAAAAAGCATCCACTGTAAAATGTACTTAAAGTATTCAGAAACTTATCAAATATTCTTCAGTACAGTACTTAATATTTTGTACTTTGTTACTCTCCACTACTGGTAGTACCGGTACTTTTGATCAAAAAAGGTTTACTTTTTTTTTTTAGGCCTGATATGTAATTAAAATGTACTTTTCACATTTTAGTGTTGGAAAGGATAAATGAAACACACCTCGCAAAGCTTCTTTTCCTTTCTACTCATGCTCAAAATCAAAGGCAAAAACAAAAATGCAAATCACTCTTGATCAACAAACTGGCTACAACATGACGGCATATTGACAGTGACGGAGGAGCACGTCCAAATGTTTCTTTTTGGGATGTTAAAGACAGTTTCTTCTAAACTGTCTGAGCACAGGAAGGAGGTCGTTGATACATGGCTTCATGTAATGACAAATTTAAACTTTAGGCTTGTTGTAGCTGTCTCTCCCCTGCCAACATGGCGCCCTCAGCAACTTTAGTCACATGTTCTATAGAGTGTAATCCTCTAAAATGTGTGATTCATGAGTTGGCACAATGTATGGCCATGCTGGACTTTCTCTGTTCGGCCCATGCTGTTTGCTCAGTACTTAAGGAGGAAGGTGTATAAACGCAATGTATGGACATGTCAATCATGATTAATGGACTGGGCTTCTGTATGTGTTCCATTCTTCAAAATACAATGTCCCATTTTACGAGACAACAAAACTCCTCAGCCATGATGTGCAGTGCAGACAATAGTGAGCAGTTGGACAGGATTGGTAATTACTCTTGTGTCATACATGTTCTCTTGTGAGCATTGTTAAAAATCATTGGCAGTGTACAAGGAGCGCATATATATATATATATATATATATATATATATATATATATATATACACACACACACACACATAAATATATACATACATACATACATACACACACACACACACACACACACACACACACACATATATATACATACATACATATATACAAAAATATAAACACCATTTGAACAATTACAAAATTATGGAGCACATCAGATCATGCACATTACCGTATATAATCTCGCCTCAGATTTGAGGACATACTATGTGTCTGTTGCCTGTTAGGTTTAATGTCTTGTAATGTAAAATAGTCTGTTGTGTAAATGTTGCTACTCTTGTAGCTGTTGCTGACACATTGATTTAATATAAACTTTCCTAATTCAAGAAATTCATGAATTACAATGATAATAATATATTGTGTTTACATAGTTTCTCAAGCCTCTCAAAGCATTAACTCCAGCATTGGATTATTCACTCCAAACTGGGTGGTGGTAAATTCCATAGCCACAACTTCCTTGGGGTAAACTGACAGAAGTGTCTTGCCAAGGACAACAGCATGCACTGGTCTGAGCAGGGTTTGAACCACCAACATTTAAATTTGGTTAAAAGAAACGTTAATGAGCTTTTAACCTTATTACAACAGTGTTTCCTCATCATTAGTTTACTCAAAGTTATATTTTGATAGATTCCTGCATGTTCCCGCAACTGATGAAACGTCACTATGAAGAGTTTATCAGACCTGCAGTTTTGTAGAATAATGATCTACTTATTTTATAGTTCAATACTTAGAAACTGAATAAAGCCTATGTCTCGTTTAATGTAGTTATTTTTAATGTTTTAGATTTAATAATGAAATTGATGCTGCTTTGATTTGATTTGTCAGTGATTTTGATATTAGGTCTGATGTCTTCAAAATCTCTCCAGATAACAGCACAAACTCTGTACTAGCTAAACTCTCCCTTCCCCTTGCTAAAAGACAACAGTACCTCTGAATATTTTTACATGTCGGACTGTAAACATTGTTCCCTTGGCCATTTTGTACCAATTGTGGATCTCCCCGCACCCTTGTGAGCATGACAAACATTTCCTTTTGTCATATGCCAACAATGTTTGCCCACATACAGCTCATCAGTTCACATTCATCATCATATGCAGAAATATTATACTAAATATATATTATAAATCTGACTGCTGAGAAAGTTGCACGTGGTGTCTCCATCTCAAATGTTTAATACAAGAACCTGATGTGTCATAAATGGGCACATTTTACTAACTGTCTGTATTTTCTGTAAATAAAGAATGTTTGAGTCACTGTAAACCACTTAATTGCTTTGGACCTTTAGAAAATAACACATATTATGTTACCTACAGGTCATCTGGTTTAATTGTACATTATTTATTGTTATATTGCAAACACAGAAACAGGATACAGAAAATTACTGGCCATGTGCTCGTGTTACTGGCATATGATTGCTCTGTCACTTGAGTTTTACATTGTTCATTCTCAGAAGTAATGCAGTTCAACCTGGGAGTGTCCCCAGTAAACCAGAAGTAAAGAACAATGTTTATGTTAAACAATTCTAGTAAAACATTTGTATGTTCACAAAACTACTATGCTACACTATTTATGCTATGCTATACTATTTAGGAGCTACGTGCGTGTTTGGACATTACAGACTGGGAGGTTTTCAGAGCTGCCACAGATAGTTTGGATGAGTACACGGACACTGTGACGTCATACATTCGATTCTGTGAGGACAGCATCATACCAACACAAACCAAAGTCACTTTCAACAATGACAAACCCTGGTTCACTCCAAAACTGAGGCAGTTAAGGCGGCAGAAGGAGGCAGCGCACAGGGCTGGTGACAGGGGCGCTACAAAGACGCAAAGTATGGATTTAGCAAAGAGGTTTCTCGAGCGAGATCACAGTACAATACGCGTCTGAAGCAGCAGTTCTCTGACAACAACCCGCCTCCGTGTGGAGGGGGCTCCGGCTCCTCACCAACCACAAGCCCCGAGCCCCCCCTGCTGCAGACAATCGAAAAACTGGGCTGAGCAACTTAACACCTTCTACTCCAGGTTTGATGTGACCACCCCCTCCCCCACGGTGGCCACCTCCGCCAACCCAAACCTGGTCCCCCCCACCTCCCCCCACCACCCTCTCAGTTCAGGAACAGGATGTTCACAGGCTATTTCGGAAATCCAACCCCCGAAAAGCTGCTGGACCAGACGGCGTCTCTGCCGCTACATTAAGACATTGCGCAGGAGAGTTAACCCCCGTCTTCACAGACATTTTTAACACCTCCCTGGGTCATGCCATGTCCCAGCCTGCTTCAAGTCTGCCATCATTGTCCCTGTCCCCAAGAAGCCCCTGATCCACTGGACTTAATGACTACAGGCCTGTGGCGCTGACGGTCTGTAGTCATGAAGTTATTTGAACGCCTGGTCTTGCCCCACCTCAAGTCCTTCACCTCCTCCCTGCTGGACCCCCTGCAGTTCGCCTACAGAGCCAACAGGTCTGTAGACGACACCATCAACCTGTCACTCCACTTCATCCTGCAGCATCTGGACTCCCCGGGAACCTACGCCAGGATCTTGTTTGTGGACTTCAGCTCTGCTTTCAACACCATCCTCCCTGCTCTGCTCCAGGACAAGCTCTCCCAGCTCAACGTGCCTGACTCCACCTGCAGGTGGATCACTGACTTCCTGACGGATCGGAGGCAGTGCGTGCGGCTGGGGAAGAATGTCTCAGACACTCGGACTATCAGCACCGGAGCTCCTCAGGGCTGTGTACTTTCCCCTCTGCTCTTCTCCCTGTACACAAACTGCTGCACCTCCAGCCACGACTCCGTAAAACTCATCAAGTTTGCGGACAATACCACCCTCATCGGGCTCATCTCGGACGGGGATGAGTCTGTCTACAGGAGGGAGGTGGACCGGCTGGTGTCCTGGTGCAGCGGTAACAATCTGGAGTTCAACGCCCAGAAGACAGTGGAGATGATCGTGGACTTCAGGAAAGCCACAGCCCCCCAGCCCCCCCTCATCATGACAGACTCCCCCATCACCACCGTGGACTCCTTCCGCTTCCTGGGCACCACCATCACCCAGGACCTCAAGTGGGAGCCCTCCATCAGCTCCCTCATCAAGAAGGCCCAGCAGAGGATGTACTTTCTGCGGCAGCTGAGGAAAGCCAAGCTGCCAGTGCAGATGATGGTGCAGTTCTACACGGCCATCATTGAGTCCATCCTCACCTCCTCCATCACCGTGTGGTACGCTGGAGCCACAGCCAGGGACAAACAGAGACTACAGCGCATTGTGCGTTCTGCTGAGAAGGTGATCGGCTGCAGACTTCCATCTCTGCAGGACCTGTACGTCTCCCAGGGCTCTGGGACGAGCAGGTCGGATCACAGCTGACCCTTCTCACCCTGGACATGGTCTATTTTGAACCACTCCCCTCAGGCAGGAGGCTACGGTCCATCCGGACCAGAACCTCCCGCCACAAGAATAGTTTCTTTCCCTCTGCTGTCGGACTCATGAACACTTCAAAACACCTGTCACTTTAACTGCAATATTCAACCACTCACTGCACTGTCACTTTCTGCACTACAACTTTAAACATAACTGTAAACTTGTGTACATAGAAATGCCTATTTTTATTTTTATTGTATTGTATTGTAATTTTAAATTGTTTCCTAATGCATGCCCCTTTTTGATTGAATATATGTTGTTTTATTATTGCTCAGTGTTTTATGTTGCACCTTCATGCCGAGACAAGTTCCTATGTTTGTGAATTTTGTTCATTGACAATGGCAATAAACTCTTTCTGATTCTGATTCTGATTCTGATTGTAGAATTATCTATATTTCTTTTGAATATACTCTTCAGTCAAAAACAGAATGAATCTTTCATGAGTCTCCAATGTATTTAGAGGTGTTTTTGTCAATCTATGTATTACTTGGAAAGTACTTTCGGTACATTCTGTTTGTGACAACATTCTGTGTGTGACAACTCCTCCGCCTAATGAAGCAGCCTATACTGACAGAAACAGCTCTAAACATGTGCATTTTCATCGTTAAAATTCTAAAGCCAAATGGCTAATTATACAATAGCTTTTCAGTCCTGTCCAGCTCAGTTTGGGTCCAATGGACGTCCAGCCTCATTCACTATAATGGTAATTTGGTGATTTTAATCGCTTTGTTTTTTTAAACAAAGCCGTTTAAGATGCCCAAAAACAATCAGTGAAGTCTGGTCTTCCTCTAGAGATAGTTTAAAGATAGTTTATAGACAGAAGTTTTCAATTTATTTTCTCATTATAATCTGGAACATGAAATAAAAAAATAAAATAAAAAATAAATGAGTAGGTACATCACAGACTGGCTCTTAGCTTGGGACAAACAATGATCAAAATGACAGTTTGTAAATATTATCTTTAACATAACTAGACAATAATCAATCTTGGTGTGAGTGTCTGTAGATCAGTGGTGTTTGCAGTGTAAAAAGTGTGTGAATGTGTATATGAGTGCAAAACTAAACAAACAGCAACTGAGGAAATCCCTGCAAAGGTGTACGTGGGAGAGATTAAAGAGAGAGACCGTTGTGAACCCAGCCCAAAAGGCCCACCCACGGCAGCAGTAGAATCCACTTCTGCCAGCCAAAGGAGCGGCCATGACACACAATATTTAGTGTGAAATGTTCTGTCCCCTGATAAGTTTTATATTTGCTGTAGTATGTCACAACAACTAACAACGTGAGAACACAAAAACATTAAAACAGATCAAATAAAACATTTGAGAGTCCAATCTGTCTACAAAAGAATGCACGTGAACCTTCACCCAACGAATAAATACGCCCATTCTTGTTTCCCGCAGGTTCAAAGCTAAACACACTTACCTGTAAAACAAGATTAGGTACATTCTTTTTCATCGCACACCTAACTTGGGAACCTGCCTTTCAAACTTCCTCTTGTTGAAGTTTAACGGACAGATACAGGCTGACAAGAATATAACAAAGCACTCTCCAAATTGTAGTTGGCTGTGGTGCGGTGATGTTTTGCTTCAGGCCTATGGAAAACAAATCATCAAAAATGGTCAAATTATTCATTTAATTTTGTTCATATACTGTACAGTACGGTACAATTAGAAAGAAATTGACTCTCTGAAAAGTTGGAAAACCAACTGTAAACAAGTAATAAAATATTGGCAACAACGGAAATATAAAGTGACAGGACTCTTTTATTTTTAAGTTAAAGGGACAAATTATGCTAAACCAACTGTAATGAGCTTTTAACCTTGTCATTAGCAACATTAATTTACACAAAATAGTATTTTGATTGATTCCTGCATGTTTGAGTAATCCTGCATTGTCCTGAATTTGAGGTTCGAGTGCTCAGAGCTTCCTGTTTTCACCTCCCACCTGTCTGCGCCCACATCCCTGTACTTAGTTGTGATCTACTTATGTTTTTAATGAAGACTCTGAGTGATACATTTAGAGCTCTAAAATGTTGTACTGTACACAACTTTTCAGAAATGCAAACATGTAAATGAAACTCCGCTGCTTGGTATTGTGAAACGCAGCAATGAAGCCGGGCAGGTTTGTCAGGTAAGTGTACCATGAAAAACTATTTTCCTAATCTTTGTTTTGCAGGTAAGCGTGTTTGGTTTCTGGCTCGCAGGAAACAAGAATAGCTGGAGTAATTCCTTTGGTAAAGGTGAGAACGTAGCCATGCAATTTGTGGTGATCGTGGAACAAGTACTTAAACTTCTCAAAATAGAGAACTGATTTTCTATCTAGGCCAAAGATGATGCTCTTAAGCTGCCACATGCAACAGCTTTATTACCTCAACTTTTTTGTTTTAAATCAAACTAATAATAACTGAAATTATTTAGTTAATAGTTAATAGTTAACTCAAATACATTTCTCAAACAATAATATTAAATATTTAAATGATGCAAACCAATGAGACTATGAAGCGGGGCTTATCAGTTTTATTGTGGTTTACAATGAACAGAATGTAAAATGATGATTTACTTATATTATAGTGAAATACTAAGCACCTGGAAAAGCATAAGATGTCTCCTTTAAAGAAGTCATTCAATACTGGTAACAATTATCAAGTGACGATAAATGTCTTTATTCTTTTTATTTTTTTCTTCATAGAAGTAGGGGTCAGAGTGCGTTTAAAAAAAAATCTTCTTCTTATTCTCATTCTCATTCTCATTCTCATTCTCATTCTCATTCTTATTCTTATTCTTATTCTTATTCTTATTCTTATTCTTATTCTTATTCTTATTATGAATGGACCACGCGGTTGTTCAGACCCAGTTAGATCTCTTAAACAGGGTTAGGGATGCTGTGTCACTATTGGCTATTACTTGGAATGGTAATAAAACAAAAAACAATGCCATCTAGTGGATTTGTGCAGTATATCCAGAACTATTTCATTCTATACTTGCACTGTTACTACACAGAAATGCACATGAGAAAATGGAGTGCATCTAAAATATAGTTTTAATGAACACAGTTACTTTATACAATGGCAAATAAACAACGTGGAGAGGTTTGATAACAAAAATTTAGCATTTCACACTTTCTGCATCACAATTACACAGGACATTTTTATCTTACGATCCCATTGTTTTAACACAGAGACGGGGAAAAGGCAGCAACTTTGCTCCTTTGCTGTGGAACAAAGCAAATTAAATCATTTTATGCCTTTTAATGATTTTAAAGCACTGGTCAAGGACTACCCGCAGTGCCGACGCACTTTTTTATTTAATTTGATCTCATATTGTATGTATAAATGTGTTTTTGTGTATTGGTTAATTTTACTGAATGTTTTATTTGTGTTTTAGTATCCTGTGTTTGCTGTTTATTTTGTGTTGTGTTTTAACAGGGTACCAATGAAAAAGAGACATTTTCTCATTGGATTTTCCCTGTATAAATAAAATACAATGACAAAAAATTAAATGAAAATTACAGGTCATGTAATTTAAAAAAATCAACTGACTATGAATTATTTGAATTAGGAAAGTTTATATTAAATCAATGTGCAAAAGGTACAACTAAAAGCAAGTAAAAAATAATATCCTTTTCGCTGTCATCATTATTCTGCTAACAAAAACAAACGGAACATTTGAATTATTTGAATGCTTGCTCAATCGTATCTGAAAATGAAAAGTTGTACGCCTTGTTTTCATCAGATCACTGTCAGAACTTTGTGACAAATGACACAAACAAACACAGTTATACTTTGTCTGGAAAAATAAGAGTTCATTATAAAGCCATTTACAAAAAACATTTGGGTATGGTGGATGTATGGAAGACTGGATACACATAAATATTACCATTTTGTTCCGTTTTGAGTGTTTGATTTAAGACATGTTTCCAGGGGAGTAAATACATCCACAACAGCTAAGAATAATGCAAGAATATAAACATGAACCAGCTTGCACCACTGAAATAAACATAGTGCTGGTTTGTTTGTCGTTCAGAGACAGTTCTTATTCTGCCTGATGTCTCTGTGCGCAAGAGGCCGCAAGTGAGGAAACAGTTAAAAGTCTAATTAAAGTGGTGCTGATAGAGCTGCCAGAGAATTATAAAGGACTTCAACTTTCACTATTGCCATTTAAAGTGCACGTCTTTGCTTAAACCCCAATATGTTTAATTAAACTGCAGTAAGGAACTCATTACACTTTTTTTCTCAGGTGACACTGCAATAACAAGGTACATTTACACACATAAATGTTATAATAAATCACAAACCAAGAGAGGGATTGACTAAATATGAGGTACATCTTTTGAGTAAACACTGGCTTAACATCTGGTTCAATCATGTTTAAGTGTTTTCAGTTATGTAGTCATGAGTATGGAGAAAAAATGTCTGTAAACACCAATTTTGAGTCTGTTAGAGTTTGAAGAAAATGATCCAACCAGTTTCCATTTTAGAGGAATGGACTCTGTTTGGCCATTTGCGACCCCGAAGAGGTAAAAACCGAAGAGTCTGAGCGACAGGGCCGTCAAACATCGCGAGGTTTATGTGGACCTGGGGTTGTCCGAGGGTGAAGGTTAATAGCTTGAATATTGTGAAATACTAACTGATGCCATATACAAGTTAAGAATCTGTTTGACAATGTGCAGCTGAAATACCCAAGTTTTTTTTTTTTTGACTAATAAATGACTACATTTTGTTATTCCATCCATAATGTATTGTATTGTAAAAGTATAATGTTGTGACAAAAATCTGATGGCAGTGCAAGCGTCGGAAGAAGCTGTTTTAAAGCTGTGCAAGTGGCCATAACATTCATCTATGTGAATACTAGCAAAAGAATAAGTTAAATTGATTTAAATTCCTCCTTTCATGGTTTAAAAATCAGGTTCCTCAGCGCTTTAAGTCACCTTCAGTTCACAATAAACACATTTTGGGATTTTTAATTGGGGGGGATTTCCATTTCTTTATGATAATAATGACAAATGTTCAGTCGTTTGCCCTAATGTCTTAATGATCCTTCAGATGGAGATACTGCAGTCGGCTGGCCTGCTCTGTGTCATATGTACATGGATGTGAATGAGAAGTAGACCGGGGGCTGTGGGGAAATACTGAGCCAAGGTTTTAATCAGAGGACCTCGGAAGCGTCAGAGCGGAGGGACTGACCAGCTCATCAATGACTCCACAGAACGTATTTATTTCAACATGTCCAAGGATGTTCCAAGTGTCAATCAAGCAGTGGACATATAGCTACAGTTGTTAGTATTACACGCTTATAGGCGGATGTTTCTGGGATTATTTTTCATCATAACATGGTTTAAGATTGAATAATTCTATATGTGTGCTAGATTTATACAAATACAATTACATAAATACTTAATCCACTTAAACCTCACATTATTTAAGATACAAATGTATTTCTATTTGGGTTTTCTTTGGAGAATGATTTAACGACCGTCTCAAAACGACTCAAAATGTTTGGTATGATTGTATTGTTTGATATAAGTATTGATGATTCTATTATTTAAGCGCGAGAGAGAGAGTAGTGTGAAGAAAAACGATCACAAGTTCTTTTCAATAACACTGCTTGCATCATTGACTGTTGACTGAAAATCACAAACTAAAGTTAAACCACTAATCGAGTGTTTATTACATTGACATTTTAATTATGAATATCAGTAAACGTTATAGGTACAGGGCTTTATAATAATGCATATTTCACACAAACATCTCCACGGACAGGTTTTGATTAAATAAGATGGTGGAAAGTGAATCATATTTAACAATCTGGGGTGCAATCTACATGATCGTAACTCTTTAACAGAGTCTGGTTAGTTTTTAATATGTCTTGTTATTTAGAGCTTCATTTAATGACAATAATAATCTCCAAAAGCTAAACTTCATTACCGCATTTTTTCCCTTGCTGTAATGGTGTCCTCAACAAATATAGTCGCATGGGTGCAGGAGCTCTATGAGTAATAGTAGTAGTAGTAGTAGTAGTAGTTTAGTTTATTTCACAGTCCATGTAGGAGTTTTTCAGAAGAAAACATTGAAGAGATGCTTTGTACCAGATTATAGCTCTCAGAGCTAATTACCATCCACATAATAAAAACAATTATAACAATAACAATCTATATCCTCTTCCCACCCTACTCCCCACTGTGTTAACTTAACTAAGTAGAGTTAGGTACAAATATTTTCTACTGTAGCAGTAGTCAGTGGTGGAAGAAGCAATTGTGTTATTTACAATAAATGTATCACATGAAAATCTACTCTTCTCTAGTTTATTTTACAGTAAAAACTATTAAAATAGTCTAATGTAGTGATCTTTATAAATAATTGCACAGATTTGTGGTCGACAGAAGTAAGATAAAATAAGATAATCCCTGTATTGTCTCCCATGGTTGAAGTGGGAGGGTTTTTGCACTGTAGGCTTTATTGGACTGGACAGTGCAGCGTGAAAAAGGGATAAGAGAGCAAACATTCTGCAAATTGTTCAGAGCCAGAATCTAACTCACAATGCTGCGGCTGGCTGCACAGGAAGCGGGGCAAACGTGATCACCACTCGGCCACCCAAGTTTGTGAAAAGTTGAATCTTTAACTAAAACGTTTTGGCAGTATATGTTATAATGAACAGATAAACATAACATCTCAGTCATTGCGGGAGGGCTCAAACTAAGAGAAGAAAGTGCAAATACCTCTCAAACGTAGTGAAAAGCATCCATTGTATTTTGTTTTGATTGTATTTTGATCAAATTCAAGGTTTCAATTTTTTTTAGGTCTGCACTGCGCTGATATGTAATTAAAATGCACTTTTCACATTTTAGTGTTGGAAAGGATAAATGAAACACACCTCGCAAAGCTACTTTTCCTTTCTACTCATGCAAAGGCAAAAACAAACATGCAAATCACTCTTGTACAACAAACAAACCGGCTACAACATGACGGCATGTTGACAGTGACGGAGGAGCACGTCCAAATGTTTCTTTTTGGGGTGTTAAAGACAGTTTCTTCTACACTGTCTGAGCACAGGAAGGAGGTCTTTGATCAAAAAGATGAGAGGAGAGGAAGGAGGGGCTGAACACCCGAATCACAAACTACAGCTATGTTAGTCAACTGGACATTTTAAGGGATAGAAAAATCTTTACTTGTTATTTTTAAGTCAAACACTTCAAAGATGTCGCTTCATTGTCTGTCTCAAACAATCCTTTTCATTTTAGACACAGTCAGCGCGAGTTGTGTCGGTTTTTATGAATGGACCAAGCAGCTGCTCAGAGCCAGCGGTCAGGACTAAATGGGTCGGGCATTTTTATCAAGGTTATTTCGTGAGAAGGGGCTCTGGTCCCAGTGCATCCCGATTGGTTATTATTTAGAACAGTAACTAAAGCCCCATTTTGACTGGTTCACTTTGGAGCGGATTGGTACGGTCCGAAAGTGTATGTGAACTGTACCGGTTTGAGAGGTCCAAAGTGGGCCGTGAGTGGTCTAGCTCCGAAAGTGGTTTGGTTCGCTTTTGGCTCCCAGAATGTTTATTAGCAAGATGTTTGGATAAAAGAACGTAAAAACTTTAAAATTAAGACGGCAAAAAGCAGATTTTGCTGGCGCTTGTGAACATTATTCTCATTCATCAAACTTCTGTCGTTGGCCTACTTTTACTTTGTTATTTATTAAACCAATTCATTTACCTTTTAACATCTTGGTTGTGTTGTCTTCCTTTTTCCCATAACAGGTTTAAGCTAGCAATACCCTATCAAAATATTTAAATAGATCCATGTTTGAGCCGGCAGACTTAGCAACACTGGCACGCGTTAGCATCAGCTGTTTCCTGTTAATCGGCACACAGCACTCGCGTCAGGACCAAACACATTATATTTCCAGAGCCTAATGCATCTCAACACTGTCCAAACCGAATGCATTGTATAAAGAGACAGTAAAACCCAGTGTAGACGTGCAGAGAAGTGAAATAAATGCAGAAAAGCTGATGATACACTGGGAGTCGTTTTCTGTTTACTCTAGCTTTAGCCGCAGGGACCAGTCAAAACTATTGGAGGACTCTTATCTTTGTGACACTATATGTACTCCCATAACAAAGGATTAATCATTTGGTTATTTATTAATGTTTATTTATTTATAATTTATTTTTATTTTATTTTTTTCACACACTAAACAAGCATTTAACAATGTTTTTTTTTGTATTATCTCTATTACAACTATTGCAAAAAAACTAAAACTTTGACAATAAATTAAGTGACAACATTTTAGTTTTAGACAGAAATAATGTACGAATTGTTTTCGTACACACAATTACAAAGAACCAAGGGTGTGTTTTGTGCTGATAACTAACCAAAACACAGCTGCCTTGTTTATGACAAAGCCCAGTGATTGCTTGAGGAAATGTTCAACCATATCGGTTTCAAATTATCATCCTTATGGCAAATTCACAAACAACAAATGGAGAAATCCTGCAGACTGTGAAGTGTTTAATTGAACATTTGCTTCTCCAGAGGTAAATAATTGTCTTTTGTTTTCTGTACTAAATCCTTACAGTATAAAGTATAAAGCCCACAAATATCTTCATTTTCTTTAATCTCAGGACACTGCCAGCTCAGATGATAAGCTTTATTTCACTCTAGCCATTCAGAGCCACATTGGTTTTGGCTGCATTTTCATAACCTTATTTCCAATCAAGCACCTTCTGATGGATGATTAATGATGTGCCGAGTGTCTTTGTTCCAATGAGGCCATCTAGTGCATAAACACGCTAAGTCGGTCACTCAGGATAGAGAAGGGAATGTCAGCAACATTGCTTTGCTAATATAAAACAATACAACTTACGAGACAGTTAATTTCATAGTGTCGTTGGTAGAGTTTTATGACAAAGATCAGAACTGTACTGTAGATGATGATGGTGACATGTTTTCCCGTTCCTTCTACTCTCTGCAGAATCCCTAATGGAGCTTATAGAGACTGACATGAGGTCACTTTACTCATGGGAATATTTGTCCTGTGCTCTGGTGCATCGCTCGATTTACCAAACATACTGTATCTCAATGCCTTTATATTTTCTCTCAGCTATGATTTTTTATGTCTACTTTTGCCCATTTTTCCAAAGTAATCACCAGTATGAACCAGACTTATGTTAATTTTTCAGATGGATCTAGATGCCCTATGAGCTATGTAATAAAATGACCCTATAAAATTAAATACACACAAAAAAAGACATTTAGAAGGAGCTAAAGCGATTATGGTTTAAGTGCCACGGATGTCCAGAAGAAAACCTTTCCTTCTTCCATTATTTCACTTTGGAAAGTGTTGGTTCACCCTGGCTGTGCACTGTATAATAGGCTATGGCGTATTGAAATGACCTGTGTCCATTGTTTGACTGGAAAATAGCTTGAGTAATTGGCTTTGTCTTCAGACGGTCCTTGCTTGACTTCATCTTTATGCATTGCTTGCAGCTTGCTGCGGACGTTCGGTGCCACTCTGCTGTATTCTCAGGTGAGAGAGTGAGTCATTAAGCCTGGTAAACATGCTCGACCTCCAACCTAATAGGGTGCACTTTAAAAATGACAGATAAGAAAAGAGATGAAAAATAAACAAACATTGACGTAGGAGATGAGGCTTTATGCATAAGAATGTTTCATTTATGGAAATTGTTCAAGGTCTATTTGGATCTATTCAAATGGAAAATCCTCACTATTCGTTTCGCGTTGAACAAGCAGTGATTATGCAATATCCCCAAATAGCTGAAAATCCCAGTTTGTGCTGCTCACATGCACGACTAGTGTGTCTGTTGCAGCAGAAGTCACTCAGGTGGGACACACATCGCAGAGAGAGCGGGACAGACGACATGACAGCCTCAGCTTTGATCACTGCGGCTGGCCGATGAATTATGCAGAGATGCGCATCAACTATTCCTCTTGTTGCAACCTGTTGTACCCTGGGCCAAGGAATCCAGTAATCTGTAAACAATGCAGAGGAGTCCACAAGCTTCATGTTCTGCTTTAGATTGTAAGGAATAACCAGAAATTCCTTGGTGGCTTGATATGGTGCTAAGGCGAGATGTCTGACAGTGTTTATTTATTAGCATTGTCAATGAACAAAATTCACAACATAGGAACTTGATTTGATGACAGATGCGACATGGAAAGACATGCAACAAAGAGCATCCGTCACCCGGGCAGCTAGTTTTCATTCAGTTCCTGCTGGAAAAGAATTCAAAAGCTCTGATGCTTTACTTGGAACGTAAGATTATGACAGGCTAAACTCTACGCAAAATGTGGATGAATTTGATAAGAAACGCAACCAATGATTTTATATGATCAGAAAACTCAGGAACTTTGGAGGGAGCTCACACATTCTTGAGAGTCTATGCCAGTTTGATTTATTCTTGTGTTTAACATTTCTGTTTAGTTTGGCTATATTTGACAGTGGCTAGCAAGAACAAGCTGAGCAGAATTTTAAGGAATTCAGGAAAGATAATTGGCAACGAACAAAAAAACAGATGGCCAAGTCTATCACCAGAGAGACTGAGCATCCTCTGTGTGTTAATGTTATCAGAGCGTCGATACAGAATTCCTTTAGCAACGAAGGACTACAAAGGTTCATTTGCGCCAAATGCAGTCAGTTTGTTAAATAAGCACTAATGGAATAGTAAGTGCTGTACACTTCTTTTAAATGCAGCGGACCTTTTTATAATAACGTTTGTAACTGATGGACTGATTGATCAAGACAAATTTTGACTATGGTGAAAATTAAGTTAAAGGGTTGGGGTTGAAAATTAAGCAACTATTTTAAATTTCAGGCACATCAATTAAACAAAAAGTCTTTTTCTTAAAAAAGTGTCATTGCTTTGCGTGGAATATTCCAGTGAGCTTTGACATCTCTCTGTGGAGACAAGTCAGGCCCACTCACAGTAAGGATGATTGCTTTTTCAAGACAGTTTGAAATGTTTTACATTACTTTTTTTAATTGATTTAAAACCCAAGGTACAACAACAACAACAACAACAATCAACAATCAACTTTTCAACATCAGATATAGAAATCAACATTATTCTATGTCAAAGTCGAGAAGCCCACTGGAGCTCGCCAAAGCTTCACATTGGATTGAGAGCTTGTTAAATTTTGGAAATTATTGTTGGAAAATTAGAAAACATGTTAATGTTTTTGAAACTGAATGCACACTTCTTGTATATGGAATGGAAAAGAACTAAAAGCAAGTCTAACAGAGAGATCCAAGATTCTTTTTACTGGAATGAAATTTGGTTTTGTTTTCAATATGTTACCTGCTCAATGGTCAGCTGTGACCCGAACACTACTGGTGCTATAACTGCAGTAAACCCAATGACTCACCTTATCATCCGGTGGGATCATCCAAGACACCCTTTCCTTCAGTGATGACAAAAAAATGAAATAGAAAAGTTATATCTCCAATACGGTAATTAATTTTTCTACAGCTGCATGTGAGGACATCTGGGCCCACCTGCCTCAGCCATAACACATAAGCAAACGTCTCTCACTTGTCAAGAAAAACTATTTTTCACTTTTGACATCTGTGTTGGCTTTCCATCTTGCCTGTAAATTGAATCTCTGATCCTCCTCCCTCCCTGTTTTCTCCCTGAAAAAATGGAAGACACACATTGAATCCTCAAATACGGCTCAAGCTGCAGCTAAGGATGAATTTCTTCTCCTGTGATGCTGCAAATTGTATTTTCTTTCTCGTGCCAGCAGATATATTGCTCATAATTAATAAGCTCGAAGTGAAGTGATTCTATTTTGACATCTGGAGACATTTTTGAATAAAATTAGTGCTGAGATTACTTTCGCTATTGCGGTTTCTAATTGCATCCAGCTTCAAAGTCTGTATGTGGACACACTCGGAGAGAAATGGGCCGAGAAGAGTTTTAATATGCACAGTGCACACAATGGGTTACAACAGACCCAAAAGAGGTTTTCCTGTTAAAATTGCTTCCTAAAAAAATCCTTTATTTTCCTGAAATTAATATTTTTTTATTTAAAAAAAAACAAAAACAAAAAAACCCAAAACATAAAATATTTCTATTTCTGGTTTGACCAGCAATGTTAAAAAAAATAACATTGCTGCTTATTAACGCTTATTTATTAAAAATGTAAAGGCTTTTTTTTTTAACCATGAGGTAGGAACATGTCAGTTTCAAGTGTTACATTTTCAGTTTTCAATTTAGTTATTTATTTATTTATGTTTAATTTTTTTTTATCATCTGCATGATCTGAATGAAGAGAAATAAAGCAGTGACAAGTTAAAGGAGAATGTTTAATTGATGAAGACTGAGTGGCATCAATAACATTGCGATTTAAACTGTAATTAAAGAGTCTGGTCTTATCAAAGTTGGAGAAGGCGGGGAAACTCTGGCACAGAATATTGAAATCTTGGGAAGGGGTCAGCATCTGTTTAATGACTCAAATATGCATTGCACTACTACTACTACTACTACTACTACTACTACTACTACTACTACTACTACTACTACTACTACTACTACTACTACTACTACTAACAAGGTAAACAATAGGTTTGACATGGGCTAGTTCCTCAATATATGACCTGTCATTAGCGTTAGACACAATTTATAAATGGGTAGAAAAAACCCCAAAACAAAACTGCAGTCCATTACGGGCAGAGCTGTAAATGTGCTGTGTAAATTCAACATTTGCCTCATGTCTTCAAGCACTATATCTCACATAAGGTCTTCTGACAGTCCTTGTCTAACCCACCTGAGCCTGCAGCCGCACATTCATCCAGCTCTGACAGTAAGTTAAAAATCAGATGCATTCCACGATGGGCCTCTGCGATGGGCTATCTGCAAAAGCAATTTCAGGAGCAAATAGACAAAACACACACACACACACACACAAATGGAACACGACAAGGATATTAAACAACACTTTGTTTTGATAGCTAATGAATACGCAGGGGCAGGCTGAAGACAGACCACAGCTACCAAAATGTCAACTGAGGCTGTTGTGAATTAGAGCTTTGCTGAATTGTAAGTTGGGACAAGGACAGCAGCAGACCCCGAGCAAAGAGTGATGGGGAAAAGGACCGTACTTTCTTGGTTGGTGCGATGAAAAAGGTTATATTCCAGAACTGTGCAAATGGCAGATGCAAATCACTTTATCACTCCTCGGAATACAAAAAAACGCAGAGCTATACTTTTTGGTCAGTGTGGGCGATACTCTTGATGAATGAATAGAAGCCCTTTTAGGGATACAGACTGGCTAGTTCCAACTGACCTTCACGACCTATATGTACATCCATAAAATATATTTGATAGCATGTTTCTTGTTTTTATATGCAGGTTAATTCAGTTTGTGGTAGTATTTTAACATTTGTAAATAAAATGAATGTAGGTTAACATTAGCTTAGAGACAGACACCTATTTAAACACTTAAGTTTCCTTCCGTGAAGTATTTACATTGTATACGCAAGGGTTTTAACATGCTGCCAGTGATTTTCCATCTGTAACTGATCTGCAACTCAGCTGTCCGCTAAGTGCTCTTTAATTATAGATTTATTTTAGCGAGTCTTGACTAATTCCCCATAGAGAATGAATGGAATGGTAAGTGAAGATCCGCTCTTTTGAGGCAACCGGAACTAGTTGGGTGGAATCATGAAAAGGTTTTTTTTATGCTTCTGAGAACAATAATCCGATTCAGATCAAGTGTTTGGGATGTATCAGATGTGCAAAAATGTGCATGCAAATGTCTTATTGTTTCAAGCTTTGCACAAAAGTGAATGGACCGTAAACTAAGCACAAAAGTGCAGACACATCCCCTTGTTCGAAAGCAAATTTCTGTCCTTTTACTTTTCTATTGACTTTTTTTGCAGCTTGAATGTTTTCCTACTCACCATTGCAATGTTGCATACTTCAAATCAGCAATTTCCCATGAATAAATATCACATTCTACTGTTGAGTGCTCAGAGTGGTCTTGGAGCGTCAACCTTGTGACAATAATATATATATGTTCCTAGAAAACAGATTTAACGTGGACCATCCTTAAGTTTCATTGTAACTCGCAAAAGCTCTGAGGCAGGGATCTTTGAAGAGACAAGCCCCTTACTTTCACATCGTTTCGCATCTGTCATCCTCAACCAACGACTATTTTCTTGCTGCCAGTCATGCAAAGGGGGGGGCACTTCAAGGTCTGCCAAGGTTGAAAGCAAATGATGTCGCCGCAATGAGAGAAGCCTGTTCCGCTCTTCTCCCGCTCTTGACATTATGTATAACCTTGCCATCTCCTTTCGTCCGGGGCTTACGGATAGGCAGCTGCACAGAAATGATGTAGCATTGAATATGTCACAGTGAGTGCACTTTGTGTAAAGGTCAGCAGAGTGCTTTGTGATGTGCACACGCCTGGATCTTTATTATATGTGACAATGACATCAAACTTAGTAATGAAAGGGATGAGCGAGGGCAGAGGGGAGACAGAGTGGTGATGGCTGTGTAAAACCACTGGGCAGGAGTTCAGCGCAGGTTTTAATGCAATGTTTAAGAGAGATTTTACTGCAGCCACATCATAAAACAGAAAGGATTAGTGAACATTGATACAAAATGAATGTGTTGATTAAAACAAAGACAGTCATGTTTTTCTACTACTACTACTACTCTGATATGTTTGATTAACCCCTCATAGTGGCTTAACTGGTGGTAAGCATTCACGAACAAAGACTTGTTGGTGGTTGAATTCCAGCTTTGCACTAATTAACCTCTTTCCAACTATGAATATGAGTGTCAGAGCAATTATTTGATTGGAGGAAATATCATAAAACACATTACAATTAGCTGAAGTACAATGTAGAGTGAGGAAAATAAGTATTTGAAGCCCTGCAATTTGGCCAGTTCTCCATCTTATAAATTATAGAGGGGTCTAAAATTTTAGGTGCATTTCCACAGTGAGGACAGAATCTAAAAAATATCTGGAAATCATATTGTATGATTTTAAATGATTTATTTGTATATTATTGCTGCAAGTAAGTAGTAAAGCCCTATTAGTCTGCCTTCAAAAAGTCCCCTATACTCAACTTATTATCTAAACTAGTAGCACCTGTTTGAGCTTGGTAGCTGCATAAAACACCTGTCCACCCCCCAAATCATTCAGACTCCGACTACTACCACAGACAAGACCAAAGACAACGATTGGAGCAATTGGTAGAAAATAGAAGAAAGGAAAGAGGCTAAAGATGACTGTCAAAATTCCATTAAAACTCCATGCAAGATCTCACCTTATGGGGCATCAAATGATGATAACAAAGGTGAGGAATCAGCCCAGAAACTACATGGGAAGAGCTGGTCAATGACCTGAAGAGAAGCTGGAACCACAGTTTTGAAGTTTACTATTGGTAATACACCACGTCATCATGTTTTAGAATCATACATCGCACGGGAGATTCCCCTCCTTAAGTCAGCCCATGTCCAGGCCCATCTGAAGTTTGCCAATGACCATCTGGATGATCCAGAGGCGACATGGGAGAGATGAGACCAAAATAGAACTTTTTGGTATATTTTAAAACATTTTTATTCTGTCGTGCGCTTGTGGAATGCACCATTCATTCATTCATTTTCTACCGCTTTGTTCCCGTTAGGGGTCGCTGGTGACTGGGAGCCTATCCCAGTGCCTTTGGGCCTTAGGTGGGGTAAGGCCCAAAGGCAGTGGCCAACTCATTGCAGGGTTAACACAGAGACATAGACACACCAGACAACCTTTACTCTCACACTCATTCACTAGGGCCAATTTACACGTGCCAATTGACCTAACACATGCATGTCTTTGGACGGTGGGAGGAAGCTGGAGGACCCGGAGAGAACCCACGGTAACACGGGGAGGACATGCAGACTCCACCAGGGAGATCATGTGATGTTATGTTTGCCCAGGAATCAAACCCATGATTTCCTTCTTGGGAGGCGAGAGCTCTAACCGTTCCTGCACCGTAAGTGGGAGAACTTGCAAAATAACAGGGTGTTCAAATACTTATTTTCTTCACGGTCAGAGAAAAAGGGTCAAAAGGCAAAAGATAGGATGACATATTATACAGTTGATGTAATTCCTCATTCGTTCCATCGTAGAAAATAATTCAAGTGCAGTCATCAGGACACAGTTTTGAAAATCAAGATATTTCGACTTTCATCTGAAAGTCATTCTTTGCGGACTGGTCTGAGAACCAGATTTTATATACTCTGAGCTGTCTAAACCCAACCCCGGGAAGAGTTCCTGAGTTCTCTTTCATGCATTCATTTCGATGTCTCACTATGGGATACGCCCCCTCGCGTAGTCACAGAAGCCTTATACCAATACGCCAGCCCTGAGTGACTGGCATTGGCAACGTCGTGACGGCACCCACTATAATACCACAAACACGACGATGCTACTCAGAGAACCGGGGTTATGCACACTATAGTAAACACCGATAAATTGATTTCATCGTTAAAACACGCAAATCATTGAAAAAAGGAATTAAATGTGAGACATGCAAATCTGCAAGTAAAACGTTGTATTTTGGCAAGAATTAAATGGTGCAAATACAATGTGAGTGGTTTTCTTACCTTTTTTCTTTATTGTTTTTGTGTTTTTCTCTAGCCCCCCCCCTCCCCCCAGTGCTGCAGAGGCTGCCTGTTTGTCAAATTCTGTTGCTTTCTTCTATAAATCTTGAACACCAACTGACACAATAGGCATTATAAGTCAATTTGATCTAGTTAAGATTGTGGTGATGGGTTAGGCCTGTTTACTGTTGCAATACACTGCAGTGCATCTCACAGGCACAGATGTTCATATGTAAATAGGCTTGCTATAGGCTTACATGTAGAAAAAGCTTCAATTGTAGTCATCCGGACACTGTTTTGCCTCATCATCCAACAGTCATTCTATTATATATATGTAGGTCTTATATCTACACACTGTTAACACCGTTTGAAAATGGCCCACCTGCCTAAACTGAACTTGAGTTCTCTTTGCTCAGTATCGACTGTCTACCTTTAAGCTTGTCATCAGAGTTCAAAGAATAGCACAACTTGGCTAATGCCAGTCATAAACTATTTTATTCAAGGTGAAAATTACCCACAGCTTGATCTATGCAGCCACAAGCCATTATTCTTCCACAAATGCCATTAAAAAAAAAAAAAAAAACTTTCTCCAATCCACTAAATAGATCATGCTAGAAACTTCTTTCAAAATTGCCTGTTTATTCTGGCAGATTTGCATATTTTTCTGGCCAATTTGCTACATTAGAATCTTGTACATTTGTTAATTAATAGGTGGCTCTAATACTCTGTTATTCATAAGAGATGGGCCCACAGCAGTGTAAACATGAGATACATTTTACTGTCACATATTTTGATATTATGATATTAGCCAATTAGCCCTTTTTTCACTTTTGGAACTTTTGAGAAATGTGTTTGTAGCATCGCCATGTGCTGCCCAATACTTATTGGCCACCCATTTTCACAAATAAATAGTTTAAAAATCATACAATGTGATTTCCTGGATTTTTTTTAACATTCTGTCTCTCACGCTTGACGTGTACCTATGATGAAAATTACAAACCTCACTTATCTTTTAAATGGGTGAACTTGAAATTTTTTAAGTTGCCCAATACTTATTGGCCCCACTGATATATATATATATATATATATATATATATATATATATATATATATATATATATATATATATATATATATATACTATATAATATATATATATTATATATATATATAATAATGATATATTAAATCTCTAATGTTAATGGGTACAGACTCACTCGATTTGATGTTGCCTTCTCTCTCAGATCTTCTAGGCTGTAGAACATGAAAAGCCAACATCTTTGTTTTTGAGGAAAACTGTTGTCACACAAGCAGGTACTTAATGTAGGAGGACATCTCAGAGCCCCAAATAGAACCAACCCAACATATTCCAAACGAGTAGGGAAAATATGGCAACCTTTAAAATGCAAATCATGAATTCATTATTGTGGTGACGTTGCTTTTGCAGTTGCGTCTAAATGCATAATTAATCAGCGTCACTGCAGAGCTGGAGGAGATTCACACTTATGAGACACAAAGAGCATAAACACAAGTGAAATTCAATAAAGAATATGAAAGGTACTGAAAATGCCAGTTTGCTGTTTGGCCTCCCCAATCTTCACCCCCATTTCACACTATACCGTCCTGTCAAATAAAGCACACTGGCAGATAAACTGAATAAATAAATAAAAGATAAAAATGTGAAATGCGTGAATTTGTGTTAACTTCCCCTGGAGAAAAACAAGTATTTGCAAGTCAAGTTCCACCATAATTTTCTCTGTGGTAAAGAGGAAGCCGAGTGGCGTGGCAAGATTACATGGTTTGGAGGGATTGATTTTAGCAGCAGTGGGGCGCAACTGAAATATGTATGCATATACCACACAGACAAGAAAAGTGAAAATAAAAAACAGAGATCCATCTGACATAAAAGTAGCAACATCCAAATAATTAACATGAATTGTTCTTATTAATATTACATTTCTTTAATGTTTGGGTACCTGATTTCAAACCGTAAAACGAGGAATATAGGAATTCAAATTTTGCAGTTTTAACTTATTACAAGCACTCTCAAACCCTTTGGTGCTAAAATTCTCTTTTTTTCTGCGGTGAAGAGAAGAAGGGTGGACTGCATTCGCACAGCCTTCACATCCCAAAACGTCCAGCTCTTCCAGATTTGCAATCAATGGCAGACAGCGCACGGAGCTCTGATATTATTTATTTTGCTTAAGAAATAAATAAATACATTCTATGAGGAAAAAACAGGTAAAAGTACAGATATAGGAGCAAAAATGTACTCAAATAAAACCATGTCCTTCAGTAAATGTAATGAAGAAAAATGTACACATTTAATTAATTAGGAATTGTGTTGATTTTTATTTAACAGAAGAAAAAACAATTCAATATCTTTCTTACATTTATATTTGCACATTTTTGTCCTGGCAACCCCAATACAGGTGAACAGGAAAAAAGACGTTTCCTGTAGTTTCACATAAATGTAAAAAAAGTTCTTCATCATGCCATGTATTCGTATACACATAATGCATTTTGGGCCGTATTTTGGGCCCCCTGATCTTAGCGGTAACTTGGTCGTTGAGAAGTTCATTTGCTGGCACCTTGCGTCAGTGCCACTGCTGAGTGTGCAGGACGTGGAACTCTACACATCATTCCATAATATGAGGTGAAGCAACTTGAGGACGTGGTGTGGTGCATTCTGTGAATAGTCAGAATTGTTACTAAAAAACTTCAAAACTAGTGCTCTGGAGTCATGTTACTATCCGTACATCGACGAGATAATCAGAATAAAACAACCTTCATGGGCATAAATAACAGAAATGATAAGTTATTGAATAATGTCCAAAACCTGTTTCTTTAATAGCACTCAGAGAGAAGGGACAGTCTGCAAAGAAGGGACCATATACATCCCTGAATATGGTGAATCTGTGTATGATTCATTCAAATGATTTTCGATTTTTTATATATATATATATATATATACACACACACACACATAAATATATATATATATATCTCGCAGTCCGGTTAAGTGCAGTAGTGGCGAAAGTGCAAATCCCTGCTATGAAATGTAGTGAAGTAAAAGGTATCCACTGTAAAATGTACTGATGAAAAAACATTCTGAACCTACAGTACTTTTACCTTTGTACTTGGTTACTATACCTACCACTGCATGCATGTCCAAAGCTGAAAACTACCCAAGATTTCTTCACATTTCTGAAAATGGATTTTTACTGGGTTTGCTGAGTCTGAAACTATTTTTAGCCATGCAGTCAGATCAATACCGCAGTGAGAGAAATCAATGACTTGGAATTACGGTCTTCGATCTTCATGAAAATCATAAAAATCACCTCTGCTTTGACTGATATGCCGCGGCTGTGTCAAAGCCCTCTTGTTGCCACATTAGAGCGTGAAGTTGTTGCTGCTGTGCGGATAATGGAGTCAAGTTCAAACCCTGTCTCCTGCTTTCTTGTCTCACATGTTAAGTCCTGGTAAACCATTGGCAGGGAAGAACGGATCCCACTTGAGGGAATTCCACCAAAATCCCATGGTAGCATCCGGAGCTATCCCTTTATCCTGTCCTCTGTTCTTCACTACAGATGTGGGGAATTAAGAGATAAACAAAGGAGAAATAATCCAATTAGCTTTAATGGGCATGCCCAAGACGGAAGAGGGAGAAATGCCATCCTATCCCAACGCTTGCACTAATTACTGTGAATGTGTTTGCAACAAGACACTTTCAAGGTGAGTTACCCAAACCAAAGCATACTAAATGAGAAGGATACAAAACAGCTCAAAGGTGTTAGCAAAAATTAAGGTGCTAAAGTAGATGTTTTTGTCCTGCAAGTTTTTAAATTTTCCTTTTTTAAGTACTTTTCAAGCCAACGGTCTGAGTATGGTTCTTGGTGTCAGTGCCACAATCTCCACCCTTGGTATGTGTCCACCAGTGCCGCCGGTGTGTAACCATGAGGTATGTGTATATATATATATATATATATATATATATATATACACACACAAAGTTTAATTATAACCCACACTTTAAAAGCCTAAAGTGCTGTACAGAAAAGTGTAATAATACATAGATACAAACAATCGACCTGTGTCCAGTGGCGTTGTTGCTTCTGTTTTATAATCATATTGGTTAACTGCACTGAATTACCATGTGATAATCCTCCTTTGGTTACATAAGGATCATAACCTTGCCAGCAAGATGAATTTTTGTGAGCTCACAAACTCGCAGTTTGCTCCAGTAGTAAACGGGCCAATCACATGGCATTTAGGGCCCGCAGGAGGGACTGGAACCAATCATCAACAAACACCGACAGCTGTAATTCGGCATACTTTAGGAGAAACACTGACTATTTTCTTTTTCAAAAACGTGCACACTATGGCAATACATTTGAGGATGAAAAAGAGGACTGTGCTTTTTTGAACACTGGATTTAACACGATTTAAATTCTGCTTTTTCCGCTGTTGTGATGCTTCGACCAATCAGCGTAAAGTATTTTTTTTTACATTCCAACAGTTTTTGGCCAGAGCCTTCCCAGATTGATTAATGTGAAGACCTCAATTCAGAGTGAGACACAGCTCAATCTGGTTTAAAGTTTAAAGTGCATATGACAGGTTAGACCACAGATTTCACTAAAACATGAGCAACATGATTATATTTAAGGTTTTACTAAACATGTTGTCTAGTTGTCTGCAGTTTAACAATTTTGGTGACGTTTATCATGTTTGTACATGCTGGTTGGACATGAGCCACAAATATGACAGGTAGAGGTAATTCCAAAACTGTTACCTAGCAACCATACTGAAAACAAAGGCCAAAATCCATATAAATGACACAAAAGTAAAGATTTATTATTTTAGGTGTAATAATACCATATAACACCTTTATTGTCATAAAAGTATAGAAGTTGTGTGTACATTCTCTCTGTGTTTTCTATGGCACGTCGCATATTGATGACATCATTGGGATTTTGTTTTGAAACTTAGCACTACTTCCTGTAATTTTCCAATTTTATTTTTCAAAATGTATTCACAAACTGCAACTTAACAGAAGTAAAACTATGATAAATATTTACCACAGGCGCTATCCTACCAAACTAAGTCATAATTAGGAGAACTTGTCATGTAGACTTTAACCTTTACATATTTGACTATACTTGTTAATGCAGCTGCACAGCACATTCAGATATAGTCAGAGTCACTTATATCCCCCACACTCATGTACCTCCACAAGTGGTCCTGCAGGGCGCTCACGTCCCATTTGCACACATGTGATCACTCTGACATACAGGTCCACACTCATTACGAGCTGCAGCCATCAGCCTCTGCAATCCTCAGCGCTAATGCTGTTAGCACAGCACAACACTGGGAGCGCGGCTCACACGTGGTTAGCTTCAGTGAATCTGCTCCTGGTGCAAGGTAAGCACAGCACACATCAAGACACTGTCACTGCAACAGCCACTGCATTTGTCATCAAGGTTCAACAGTGTCCGAAGAATAGGAGCGCCTCAAACGTTCTGACTTATTTATTACTTTATTTGCAAATTGTAAGTTAAAAACAATTGAAGTAGGATTGTCCCAAAAAACAATGCCAACGCAAATATTAAAAAAAATGTATACAAATTTATCAAAACAATTTTTTATTGATTGTGCAGTACCCGTACGTCTCAAAGGATCTTTAAAAATACATTGTCTTTTCATAATTCAAACAACAACGGTATAAACATCACTGTTGCAAAGCCAAAAGGTTTGGATGGAATTTGAACCATCACCATAAAGGGCAAGCAACACTCTGCCTTTACGACCACCCTCCCTGGGGAAACACTTCTGTGATAACAACACAGTGGACAATTAACTCTCAGCAAATGGCTTCAAGGACTTAACCCCTGTGGGGAACTGCAACTTGTTCTCCTTCCTTGGGACGAGTTAGATGGAGAAGTTTCTCAAAGATAAAGTTCTTAAATTGCTATTTTTCACATTTAAACTGACTCCGTGTTTCACTATGTGACCTAAATCTGTAACTAAATTGTTAAACAGATGCCTTAAGAACTGTTTTTGGAAATGTGTTATGTTTATGCCATATTTGCCATAATATACATTTCCTCATTACCTGCCAATGATTCCATGACAACGTTGTAATATTTTGTTACATAACGTAGTGCTGGTTTAAGTCAAAATTGTCTTAATTAATAACCGTAAGTTTGTTAAGGTCACCCCCACTAAAAGCTCCACCCGCCAGATACAAAGACAACGCAAGCCCCTCTCGCTCTCTCTCTTGCTTGCTGGCCTTCGACACAACTCCTGGCTGGGACACTCGCCCCTGAAACCTGCAGAGTCTGGCATTAATAGTACTTGATTTATTCGAGTATTAATCAAATTTAACTTTTCAAAACCAGCATTTAATTTAACTAAGTTGAGCTCAGACATAGCCTGTGTAACCAAATGTACATTTCATTGCGTTGATATTTTTGTTTATTAAACCACACAAAATCATTCTGGTTTATTGATCTTTTTGGAGTTATATGGTTAGTCACTGAGTCGAGAACTTTCAAAAAATGAGACTGAGTAGGTTATTCATGTTTTGCAGGGCAACACCCAGCTGGTGCCTAGGGGTGAGGACTAGTAGAACTACATTCTATTTATACTCTCTGTGAAACAAGACTAATATACTATATTAGTTTCCACTGAGTGAAGAGGAAACGAGATGAATATGTCTTACAATTGATAAAATGTGGTATCAGGTATCAGTTCAGAAAAAAATCATATCAATAGGACAAAAGTTGGTTTTACCTGTGTCATTTTTGAACGGTCTTGATCTATATCAGAACTTGCCAGATCACGTAGTAAAGTAAAATAAACTACGAGTATTTTGATCGTTTTTTTTTTTAAAATTATCAGTGTGGTATAAAAACCGAGTATTGAGTATCAAGCGAAATTAAAGTGCCTCACACAACAGGAAAAAAATGCATTAAAATCACAAAGACATGACAGAAATCACAAAACAGTTTAAGACATAAAAGAGAAGAGTGCAAATAGAATCCTTTCAGTCATATGCACAGCTAAACAAAACAGATGTTAGCTTAGATTTGAACATTGTCACAGTAGAGGCCCGTCTCACACGACATTAAAGCATTACACTTTAATTTATGCTGTCAACTATAGGTCACAATTTTGGGGTCTACAGGATTTAAAATATGTTTTAACAGAGAACATGGTACATTTTATAGCTTTACAGTGTACAGTGACTCAAGATTATGAGTATACTTCTTGCTCTAGTCTTACCCGTTCATTCTGTCCTTGGACTTTTCACCCTTCCACTGCTTCAGTATACAGTATGTGCTCAGAGCGCTGCATGCAAACTTTCTATGAACGAAACCTGATATGACAACTTTAGCCTTACCTGAAACTGAGGATTTAAGAACATTAAACGCTTTTGTGGAAAGCTTGTTCTTGTTTAGTTTGTGTATGGATTGGATGAAAGCAGCCAAACAAAAGAGGTGCAGTGTTTGTTCTCTGGAGATAGTATTCAACATAAGGCTAATAACCACGGGACCTGTTCTTGAAGACAGAAGAAACACCATCATGCTTTTTCATTTTGTGTAAAATGTGCTACTTATTTTTACACATTCTAAATACAATTCGTAATCAATGCCGTGTTATAATACATTTTTAAATCATGAAATTGTCCTCATTTTTACATCACTAGAAAACCTCTTATGAATCTTCCAGGGAATTTCCAAAAGATAAAAAACATGACATGTTTTTTTAAAACTCAGTAGTTACAATGGAGAAAAATTTAAATCTGGGTTCAAAGACTGGTTTGGTTTGAAAAAGCTCTGTTCTTTTGACAGGCAGGTAGAAGCAGAGCTGTCCATCATAGCTAATTAGCCCTAGCGCTCAGCACCAGAGGAATTGGACTTTGAGAGAGACTGAAATAAAAAGCGATTTTTATTTTTTTTGCAGACAGACAGAAAGGGTTTGCTGTTATACCAAGGTGTATTTCAAACAATTATTGCTCACCACCAACTGTTGCATATGAAGCTAATTCAGAAGCTGAATTACTGTTATCTGTTACAAGTGGAAATTGGTTTCTCAAATAAAATCGACCCTTCCAGTGTTTGCCTTCAGTCTAAAGGCTGGTTCCATACGTTTGCTCCAAAGCATCTTAGTTAGTTCAAGTTTGCCTCCAAACATGCAAGCTGTGAAAAAGCCGTTGTGGTGGTGTGGTGGTGGTAGTGTGGTGATGGTGATGTGGTAGTGTTGGTGGTGGTGATGGTGGTAGAGTTGGTGGTGGTGGTGTAGTGTGGGTGTGTGTATGTGGTGATGATGGGGTGGTGTGATATGATTGGTGTGGGTGGTGATGATGGTGGTGGTGGTGCGCGTGGTTGTGGTGTGGTAGTGTGTGATGGTGATGTGTAGTGTTGTGGTGGTGATGGTGTGTGGTATGTGGTGGTGGTGGTAAGTTGTTGTGGTAGAGTTGTGTGGTGGAGTGTGTGGTGTGTGGTGGTAGAGTTGGTGGTGGTGGTAGAGTTGGTGGTGGTGGTAGAGTTGGTGGTGGTGATCTTCTGCTCAGAAGGTTTCAGATCCACTGGCCGACAGGTTGGCGCGGACAATTCCAGCTCACCTCAATTGAATACTGCTGTTGTGTCCTTAGGCAAGGCACTTAACCCGCCTCGCCCTCGATATAAAGTGTTTTAAGGTCTTGGTAGAAACGCACTATATAAATGTGACCATTTACCTTTGGCAAATATGACAAACATAATATTAACAACCATTTCTTTCCATGGTCTTAAAACATCAAGATTTAAGTCTGTCAGTATCATTTTGTGAAACCTTCTAAAGATCAAAACACAATTGATTTGTCTTTCAGCTACTGAAGGATTCAAAATTCAAACTAGACATCCTTTTCATTTTCAGCTCAGTCTTCTTGTGATTTGTAACTCATTCAAGTGTCATTTTTAATCCATTTCTCTACATGTTTTCAAGCCCTCTTGAGCATTTTTTTGTAAACCGCAAGTGTGGTAGCTTTTCAGCGTGTGGGCTGCGTGGATAAAAAGACAAGACAGAAAACCCCCAGTGTGTTGGAACAAAATGAAAAGATCTCAAGCTTCCTCTATGCCGCCTTGTCATGTTCCACAAAAGTAGAGCTTAATTAAATACCTACCATGACATTTGGCCTTAAAACATATACAGGCTCTGGAAATGATAAGGAGTTCTCCTAAAGACAGTTCAAATTAGAAAGGACTGACACAATCACAGCCTTGGAGCTGAAGCTGTGTCGTGTCAAATGTCAACTCAAATGCCAAATAGATGCTCGCAGTTGAAATGTGGACCATATAACCTTTATTTTAACAGTTAATGGAAGCAACACTACATTAACAGTCACATGGACACATTTCAAATCTATTATTCAGAAGAGTCATTCAAGATATGTAGCCAGACACAGAACTTGCAAATTTCACAAATACGAGTCTCTGTGTTAGAAAATCAGAATTTGCTTTTGCAACTAAGTCCGTGGCCCGTCATCAGTGTGAAGAACAGGTGAATAACTTTCTAAACTTGTTGAAATAAGACCTACTGTGCTTTTGCCTGCTATATAGTGGTACAACACCAGCGGTTCATTATGTTTTATTTTGGACATCTTAAATTTCATTATTGACCTAAAAGGACTTTGTAAAAAAGTCGAATTCCATGTGTGTCGCCGCTAAAGAAAATAAAATTACAGAACGAAGTAAGTAAAGAGCACTGGGCGTGTATCAGTGGAGAATCTGAGCAATGCCATCTTGTGTGCAGGAGAATTAAGATGATTCAAAAATGCATAAATCACTTTGAATACAACTTTGAGTGGTTAAATGGGAAGGGTAAATAATTATGATATGGTTAAAAGCTCCTAAAAGTTGAAAAGTTTATGAATCCTCAATGAGGCAATCGCAGCATAAAAAAGAGCATACACAACAGTTCACAGGTCAAGTGCAAGTGCAAGATAATGGACATCAGACGCTAATCAGCATTTTGGCATAAGTGCAAATGAGGCATAAAGTGCCGTCGCCATGGTAGCACAAAGTGCCAAGCCAGTGATAAGAGACAAATCACAAAAAAATAAAAAATAAACTGAATTTTGCACAAGAGGTCTCCTTTAAAGGGGTCGTGTTGTGCCAGTGAATAATCTGGACAGTGCCAGTGGGACATTATCAAGGTACTATGAACATTGTTTATTCTGTTTTTATTCTGTTTTTCCTACTGTAGCCCCTCGAGGTAACTACAGTTGTGATTTTGGGCGTTACAAAAAAAAATTGAATTGAAAGTGTGCATATGGGAAATATCTGCTCTGTTTCATTACAACATGGTTTGAGTGACATAATCTTTTTGTGTTGATGAAAAATATTAAAATTAAGGCTGTCAAAGTTACCGCATGTACCCATGCCATTAATCATAGAAAATTGCCACATTAATCATGAATTGATGATTAATCAGGCGGTCTGTTTTGACCAAACACGGTCTTTTAGATTCCGCAGGAGGCTTTACCTTTGCCAAAGCGAAATCTACAGGAGCAGCGCCTATATCATGCAGCTACACATTAAATCCATAAATCCTCACGTGGACTAGCGTAGATCACTCTGCGGCTGATGTTTTCAAGCGCTGACTGTTGTAGAGGTTTGCTCCATGTGACAGAACAAACTAAAGACCCTGTAGGGATATCGAATTGAACTAAAATTAGTAGTATGGGTAAAATATTCCACCAAACTGCAACAGAGCACTGATAAACGCCAGGCCAACCCAAACAGCTCGCATCTATTGCCACAAGAACCAGTTAAACACACAAGTAACAATGAAGCGATTTGAATCCCACTAAACCTGTTGTTTAACAGGGTTCAAAGTTTTAAAGAAAATTTGCAAAAATTTGGATACATATTAGAAGTTTGATACGTATAAAAAATGTCGCTGTGCGAATTAATTGTGATTAATCATATTTCGTAAGGGTGATTAATCTGAATTATTTTTTTCATCAATTGACAGGACTAAAAAATACAGGAACAAGATCCCTAAGATGCTGTTTGGGCTTTTTATAGTGCCATTTTTGTTAAAGCCAAACTCTGAGGTCATACCCAAATGCTATTTCTCATTTGAGCCATGTAACATTTAACATCACATTGGAAAAGTCAGTGACAAATGCAACATATATTTGATTCAGCTGAGCACTGTTAGTGCTGATCTGAATGCTAATAGCACTTGTACACTGAGTGCTTTTAAAAGGCATCCTCAGATTTAATGTGCACCTCCCAAGTGCATGTGACAAATGTTCTTTGAAGTTCTGAGCGATCTGGCCAAATAGCTGTTAGAGCTGGGTCAACACAGCCACAGATATGGAAGAATGAAGAGGAAAAACAAGAAATGGGCCACAGCAAAAACAAGCTTGGTGCAGTCCCCGAGTCCCCATACTTATTTTTACTCCGCCAGGAGCGTCTGTATATATCTGCGGCTTTGTTCCCCTATAGCTTCCATAAAGCATTGGGTTGATTGTAAATATGTTCCACTATCTCACCACAAGAGACTGGGAGCTTACTTTCTATCTTAGATACAAGCCATACATCACTATGTGTTCGATACTACTGAACTGTGTCAAAGGTGCACGAGGGAACGTTTCTGGTGGAAAGCCACCTCATGTGTGTCTCCATGAAGATTTTATTGCTTTGCCTGGAATGGTCTACTGTATGGCTTAAAACGTATTCATCTCCATGGAGACAAACAGGTAATGCCACCAGGCCATGGACAGATCTGTGCAGAGGGGATCCCGCTCACAGTGAGAATGCATGTTTTTCAAGACATTTTTCAGAAAAAAAAACCCCCAAACTGTCCTGAATAAAGACATATAAGGTCGTTTATTGTATTGTATTATTTATTTATAACCTACAATACATAAAAGGAAAGGATATACATTGATAAATAAAAGGACTTGTTTAGAATAGGTGCACCACTTGAATTGCATTCATTTAAATAACGCTGCAAATAAAACACAGTCATTATGACATTTGTGGCAAATGTTTGCTTCGTGTTCAAGACATATGCCAATGAGTGATAATTATCAATATCCAACTTCAACCTTCACTTTCTACACAAGTTCCGCTACACACATACTGTATAGACACACATACACATATGCACACATAACCACATACACATACAAGTGTGCGCATATACATATCTTTGGTTAATTCTCTCAGTTCAGTAGTCCGTGTACAAGACTGAAATTCTATGCTGACGTATGTAATAATTCAATTCAATTCAAGTGATATGATAATAATAAAATGTGTCAGTAGCTTGGTTTTGATTATATAATACTTATGATAATGCAAATATTAGCGATTGCAGAAACATCTGTGACAAAATACAACCAAATTATATCTCAAGTTGTGACCCTGTACCTCGATTATACAATTTCTCTGTATTTTATTTTAAACAAACAAATTGTTGAGCACTGTTTGCGTTGCTCCCCCAAGTTGTTCCAAATTTCTCCAGGAACACACATTCATTCTTTAGCTTTTACTTTTTTGTCTAGGTCACATTCTTAACAGTACAGACTGGTCCCTCCCAAAACAGAACCCACAACTCCCTCATAGAAATACCAAGAGGAGATAGCAGGCCTCTACAAAAATACTCCCCAGAGTAGACCAGTCCTACATTTGGTGTAGTGCCATAACAGCTGAACCCTTTCCTTCATCAGCGTGTCTAATGCATTACTAGGTCCAGACATATAGGATGCCTTTCATGCACCAAATTGTGAAAAAAAAAAAAGCTATTGCCTGTTAAGATCACAGCAGAAAAGGGAAAAATAATAAAGAATGGCAAACACCCAACCAGTACAAACACAAGTCTTACATAAACTAGAACAAAGGTCATTTTGGAGAGTTAAAATAATCCTGTACATAACACTATCTAGTTTCAAATGGTACTTAATATAGTTGGAGCTTCAAATCAAATAAAAGTGACTGAAGGGGCATCTGCATATCTTAACTTACACTTACGCACTGCAAAACTAAAATGAAAGTTACCAAGCACGATGAAATCCTAATTTGATTCAAATAGTTAATTGTTTTTTACTCGAGCGCTCGCATATATAGAAAGTTGTTTCAAGGAACGTATACAAGTTGACTTACCTTGATAGTTCTGATTGCATAATCAGTATTTATTATGATGCATTAAAAAAATAGATGGTTATGGAGAGTTTTGTGTGTCAAAATGAAATGCTTATTATGTATGTCATTCATGAATTAAAATGGCACAATGAATGAATTAAATGTGCAATGAATGAATTAAATGTGCAATGAATGAATTAAAAGTGCAATGAATTTATTAAATGTAAAATGAATTAATTATATGCACAATTAATTAATTAAATGTACAATGAATTAATTGAAAGTATCCTAACCCAGTGGCCCCTCTGGAGAGAAATAGACTCAACCAGGGCCTTTTGAGTTTGTCGAGTGAGTCTGACAGATCGTTTTAAAGATTGTATCAAGATCATGAAATAATTAATTAATTAAATACATCGTTTTAATGATAAGCTTTAAATGTTTCTTTCAATTACTTATTGATATATATAATTCACTGACTTTTTAATTAATTCATTGTGCATTAAATTTTTTCAGTGTGCATTTATTTAATTCATTGAACATTTAACTAATTATTTCTACATAAAATGAATTCATTGCACATTTAATTAATTATTTGTTAGATTTTATTCATTTAATTACTTAATATAGTTATTTAATATAGTTAATTAATTAATTAGGCATTTGATTTTGGCACACAAATCTTTCTATGGATGGTGAAATATATTCAATGCACATTTTAAACATGTATTTGGACTGTGTAACCCTGCAACGACCTGGCCCCTGTCCAGGGTGTAACCCGCCTAAGCCCAAAAGTCACTGGATAGGCTCCATCACCCTCAACCCCTAACGGGAAGCAGCGGTAGAAAATGAATGAAATATTTAGAACATAGAAATACAAAGTATAAAATAGTGTTAACTCAGTTTCAGTTAGACATGCAATCAGTGAATAGGCATATTGAAGACTTTTCCAGCAAACAATAGCTAAGATGAAATTATAAAATCAAACTTCACATTTCAAAGGAACAATTAAGTGACAGCATTTGAAATGTTTTGTCGAGTCACAATTGCATGACAACATCAACGAGTATTTTACCCATGTTTTTGCATGAAATGACGCAAAATCTGTTTGTCCTATAATTACAGTTGTATTGGAAAGAAATCTATTCAGGTATGAATGAGACAACAGTGCTTTCTCTGCATTAATTCTAGATGCAGTTATACTCCAGATGCAGAAACGCGACGCGAGCATGTTAATTTTGTTAGCTTTACTGTCACTGGCTAAAACTTGTACTGAAGCTCAGATAGTTGTGAAAAGCACTTTTAACTCACCGCCGTGAATTCTTCAGATTATGGGAATGCATATCGGTTAGTGATACTTGTGGAATGCTGCAAAGAGTTTAAAATGAACAAGTTCTGTGGTCTGTTTACGTGTAAAAATCAGGGGGCTTTGGAAGGTATAATTGGTAATATTGATTTGTGCTTTTCAAAACTAAGATATGAGTTTGAAGCATTTTAGTGAATACAAAACATGTAGTGTTGTTATGCAAGTAAAAAAAATAATAATTGCACATAATAGTTTGTAAAGTGTGCGGTAGTGCAAGTCGCCGTACAATGTGGTGACATTTTGTTTCCATGCAACAAATAAACCAACGGTAAACCATCGAGAGTTCTCAAAATACCCTCAATTTCTCCTGAATAGTTTTTATAAAATGCAACTTTTCACAGATACAGACATGCTTCGCCTGAAGGAAAACTTTACAATTCGAACAAAACTCCTCTCCTTTTCCACTCTGAAGGACAAGGACACATTCTACGAGACTCATGAAGAGCTTTCAACAGAATTACACATCCAATCCAACACATACACAGCTTGAGAAATAGCTTTTTCTTCCCAAAATTAGTTCTGCAAAGTTTCCTTGATCTTTTGCTCTCTGCCGCAATAAATAAACCTCTCGAATCGATTCGGTCTCGAAGGCTAAGTGTCACGTCATGTCAATAATCCAATTTACACCCACGATAAAATACATTGTTGAGGGAGCTGTTTTACAGATTGACAAACATGGCGGCTTTAGGAACTAAAAGCAACTTAACTTCAGAAAGCAGGACATAAGTCTCAAGACACAAAACCCGACGATTGTGTTTCTTGCACACGCGAGACGCATTTCTTGTAGTTGCCCAGTCCTTTAAAATGTTTTGATATACGGCATCAACAACCACCACCTACCTCTCCTCCAAGACTTCCCTTCTGAAACCACATTGCGATCTAACTCTTCGACTCAATTTGAAGACTTAGTACTTTTGATTAAACCCAGCTCTCCTTGTCTTCCATCCCTCGGCTTTATACCCCCATCCCTGCAAGGCATAACATAATTGGACAAAGATGTGAAATAAAGCATCTCCAGAGGAGCGGTGAATTGATAATCGGATGAGCAAAAAGTACTAAATATGCGGAGTTGAATTGGTCGAAATGTGAATTGAGTCGTCATAACTGCCCTCAAAACAGCCGACAAGCAATAAAGCAAAGACTTACATGTTCAAAGAGTGGAAATTGGTCGTTATGAGTGTCGAAAGATTTTGGGATGTACTGCAGTTGCAACATTGGCTGGAAATGCTTTCGGCAACGTAATCAAAAAGTTTTCCTCGGATGCAAACAACCAACTGTTGATACACATTATGGATTTCTCTCCTTGCACCATGTTCACATCACTGCTTCACTTGATTTATTGTAAAAATACGTTTTAAAAAATGTTCTTTTCTGTTTGAGGTAAAAATGCAAGAATGTTTATTAATCTTTATATCGGAGTGATGAAGATCCTATTCTTTTATTTACTTTTGAAAACAGGGTTGTCTAATTTATATGGTAAATAGAATAATGTGTGTGATATAATATAGTTTAATTTTTCTTATTTCAAGTTAAATTTTTTGCTACTAGCAGGGTATGTTTTGTATATAGTTATATATTTTACCTATTTCATTTCTCCAGGCAGATAAATACTATCACTAAAAACAGGACTTAAAGAATGCACTGAATTAGAGTGATTTATACTTGTAATTTTCAACATGAGGAACATTTTTAATCCAGCGTTTCTCAAGTAAGTGTTGGAGGAGTTATATAAATGGACCAAGTTTCACAAAAGAATTCTAATTTAAAAAAGATAAATTGTGTTTTATTACACTTTTTATTTCTAAGATGTATTCCTGTTGCACTCGGAGGTTGGTATTCTAAGTGATGCTTTCTCGGAGGAAAAATATAGCGAAAATAAAACTCTGGAATGCTCTCTGAGTTTTCGAATTGGAATTCTGAAATGGACGGGTGTTCCATTTAAAATTTTCAAGTCGGAAAATCTGACCTGTATTGGGTTGCACAAACAAACAACTCCACACGCTACACTAAAGCAACCTCATAAAGAATGTAAAATACAATACAGTGGTGAATAAAAGTATACACTGGTTGGATAAAAACTCATTTGAGTTCACAGTAAAGTGTTTTAAGAACTAGATACAGAGGGCCAATAGCTTATTTGACAGTGAAGGAGGGTGTGAGTGGGAGGAGGTGAAAGGGCTGCACTTGGAGAGGAGCCATAAACCCTGCTGGTCCATTTTTCCACAGGTGTAATTAGGAGCAGCATGGAACAAAACCAAAGTGCGAGGATGAGAGCAAGACTTCGCACCAAATAATGAAAGGCACAGAAAACGCTGAATCAACACCTCTATAACGGTCTGTGGGCCCACAAACCAGAAATCCTTCGCATTTTAAGATGAGACGGAGTAGTTAGCAGAATGACCTTGGCTCTAGGAGGGAAGGGTAGTGCCGGAGGGCTTGACGCCTCATGCTGGGAGATATTGCTGTTTGGCGCACTGATATTGCGTCTGAAGCGCAGCAGGTGTAACTCTGGGTTAAAATGATGGAAAAGAAACATTCTGGAGGGAGTCTTATACATTTATAGTCACACAATATTATATAATGCATTCATCAAGTTCAATCTGTCAGTTCCCAGGGATAATTTTCTGGAAAGAGTGAAGAAAGACATTTGGTGAATCCTTAGGGACCAAAAACAAACTGGCAACACCAAGCTGGATGGGTTGGCCATGTGCTGCATACCTCAAAGCCACATGATCATGTTCAATATGTGGCCCATTAAACCTGTGTCAGAAATAACTTATGTGCAAAAAAATAGCAAAATTGGCATTTAAAGGACACAGCATTATTTGTACTGTTAATGGCTTTAATACATGCTTTTGAGTAAATATGGCATTTAATGATTTAAAATAATGCATATGTTTAGAAAACACACATGATTTAATTTTTTGGGGATTAAAAAGAACACACAAAACAAATAAAAACCAACAAGACGGGACCAGATAAAAACAAATTGGTTCAAACTGAAAATAAGAATTTATTTTCATTTAATGAAAAGAAAGGTTATGACACACAAGGGCCACAGTCTGCAATGCCTTGTTAATTTCTGTCAAATATTTTTGTTGAACTGGACACTCCCAGAACACATGATAACGATGTGCCTCCCAGCAACCACAATTTCTCCAACATTCAGCTCCTCCCTGTGAGTAATGAGCAATTTGACATGGTGTTATGAAAAAAGAAATAAATACGGGTCACATTCTTCCAGAATTGCTTCCATAAGACATGAGATTTTGTGGTCCTCCATTGTGAAGTACGTAGATTTTCCCACTCCTCATCTGTCAAGACAAACTTGCACTCTTTTTCCAATTTAAATTTAATGTATTCAGTAGATTGGTTGCCCACTTCATTAATGCTTTTCAGTCAAAGGGTTATAATAATCGTTGCACAGATTTTATCCAGGGATTCCAACTTCCTCCAGATGACTCAGCTGTTTGTTGTCTGCCGGTAAGGCTCGTAAATGAAGGAACCTCCGGCACAACATTACACTTAATATTTTTCCATAGTGCATCGTAATCCTGGTCACAGCAGTACAGAAATGTTCTGATTTGAGCTGAAATAAAATCATTTTTCAGACAAAGTAGGCCATCTTTTTCTTTTGGTAGTTGTAGGGTCTTAAATAGCCATGTACATCTAAAAATTGTTTTATTCCACTCATCAAATAGCTGGCTGGGGATGGAAATTGGTAGAGTCTGGAATAGATAGAGAAATCTGGGCAATCTTTTGGCTTGGACCGAAATACTGAAATAAGGTTAACATTTTCAAGATTTTTCTTAATAGAGGAAAAAAAGGGGGTATATTTTTTCTGTAAAATTATTGACAGGTAAATATGGAGAACCACACCTAGATATTTGAGGGATTCTGTTAGCCATTTAGAGTAGGTCTTTCTAAAAGTCAAAGGAGGTTGCCAGTAAGAAATAATTTTATTTTTTTGTACATTAAATTTGGAAGAAATGCCACATTTTCGGTATGGAAATGTTGGGTTTGGTCAAAAACAATAAGGAATCATCTGCGTAGCTGGCAATCTTATGTTCCATCCCATAAATCGTAACACCATGGAGTTGTCTGATCGTCTAATATGTTGGGCCAATGGTTCCAAGTACAGAGCAAACAGGAAGGGAGACCAAGCATAGCCCTGCCTCACCCCTCTTTCCAGAGTCAGCGGGTCTGTCAAGTGACCATTAACTTTAATTCTTGACGATGGATTCTCGTAAAGAGCCCCAATATTGATCTATTTAATTTCAATAACGATGCTTGTATTAGGTCTTATTTGGTTAAAATCACATTATTCAGGTTGTCCCGTATTTATTTATTTTTTTCTCTCTCTTCCTGTTGTTTTCTTAGCTTCCAAGATAGCAATTTAGAGAATTATAAACCATAATATTTCATGATATTTTTGTTTGGTGAAGAGCATTTTTTTTTTCTTTATTTCTTGTGAGGCATATTATTAATCCCACCTCTTATCTTTTAAATTTCCTGTATCATTTGAGGACCCTGTTTTCTGCATGTTTAGCTTCCTACAGCTTGAGTTTGTGCTGTAAATTATTTGGTTTTTTTCTTTTTGGCCGTGGCGAAAGCAATTACCCTGCTCCTCAAAACTGCCTTAGCTGCATCCCGGAGAATGGGTTGAGATCTCAATGTAATTTGTATATTTTTTTAAAATGAGGGTCATTGAGTACATTAAATCTCCAAAGTGTGTTCTTATGCTGACATTTCCTGTTCAGTAAGTGTGTTCTTCCATTTCTGTTCCAGATCTACAGTGATGTAAATAGGGGCATGATCACTTAGATCTATTGTACCTATGTCTACATTTGTTGAAAATAATATTCTTGTTCATATCTTATCTGGATTGGAAAATATTTTATATTGGCAGACTTTTTCATATATAGATTTCATATTTCATCTCTCTCCAGATATCAATTAACCTTATATTATGTATTAATTTGCAAAATGTTTTATTTATAGATTTACCAGTACTTTGTGAGCTTGAAAGATCTAATGTCGGCTGAATATGTCAATTCCAGTCTCTGCCACAGACAAGGGTTCCCTCAGAGTGGTTTGCAATCAGATCTGTAACTTCAGTATAGAAAGTGAGGTCGATTCCGATGAAATTATATACATTTATCAAAGTAAACACACTTCCATTAATAGTTCGTTTGACCAGTAATCTGCCCTCTTTATTTTTGTGTTCCAAACTCTGTTCAAAGGGTATTCTGCTTAAACTTAATATGGCCACTCCCTTTTTATGTTTGCCCCTGTATGAGGAATAGTAAAATTTATTCTAACAAGTTTAATTTTTAATGTTGTAAGTCGTTTAAATTGGTTTCTTGTAGATAGTGTCCTCTCGAAGCCCGACAATCCGCATGTCACCTCTGCGATTACAATTCTCTAGGTCGTCCATTTGATTCATCATGGTGCGAACCTGGCTCGTCAAATTTGCCATTTTAGCCCTCAAGGCCGAGACCGTGTCTTTCAAGTCAGAGATTTCCTTTTCAGCTGCCGTGGCTTGTTAATCCATCTCGTTAGTCTTTGAATTTAGGACCTGTATACCAGCGAGCGCCACATCAACCTTTGTGTTGACTGCCTTTATGTTATCAGTAATCTCTGCCGTAATCTCCGACCCACCATGATCACTGGTATCTCGCTCCTGGTCTCCTCCGGAGCAACACCCAAATCAGAGCCAGAGCTGGGACTCTGCTCATGGGGGCAGTAGGGGATACAGAGGCCGGGGCTGCAATGGGGCTTGTGTGCACGGTTTACCTGCCATCTTCAGAAAATGAGTCCATGGTCTCTTGTCTGCTCCCGAACAGAGATTAGTTGTCTCGCCTGGTGAATAAGTAGTATAGACGGATAGTTCGCATAGATTCAATCGCAGCCTGATGGAGCTGTCTAGTCTAGATGGCCATCTTGTCTTCACACATAGTATTTTGTATCAGTCGTCAAACATTTACACTCACAACACTTTGATTTGCTTTGGAACACCATCTACTGACAGCAATGGGAATGAACCATGAGGAAAAAAAACAACGTAAGCAATTTAAGCACTGCGGTCAGGTATGCATGCTAATATAAGCATGCAGTGGCAGTGATTCTTAAAATGAGGCTGGCTTTGATTTATCGACTAATGGACCGGGTTTATAACAATCTGGGAAAGTTTAAACGGAATGATTTCAATGCAGTAGGACTGTGTTAACAGACTTAATGAAACAAGCACACATGAAGCTGAATGAAGCTTCTAATGAGGGGACACAGTTATAATGTTACAAGCTAAAAAAAAAAGTGAGTTCTGCATGTGTCCTTTAATAGAAGTGTATGGATCAATGGCTTGTGTGTGGTTGTTTGCCTTGCGCTTATTCATGTGTGTAGCTTTGGAGATGGAGAGCAGGAGATGGAAGACTGAAGAAGCCCAGTTCACATTGTCCTGCTACTCCTGATCGCCCCAGACAACATTTGACTCCAGGATTGGCAATTAAGCGCAATCTTCTTTTAGCTTTTAATCTTTTACTGGTTGACCCCATTTTAATAATTGGCAGCCTCATAGCATAACAGCCTAAGTCATTTTTCAAGGTTTGTGGGAAAATAGACAAAACACTTGACACTTATCAAAGCGATGACTTACAGACAGGAAGTGTTTTTTGGCCATAAAAAATCTGCCAAGGATGGAGCCAGTAATACTTAAAGATGCAGCAGGGTCTGGTGAGTAGAATAAGACAAAAAAAAGAAAAGAATAAATACTGACATATTGTCAGTCTTAGCTCATGTCCCTGCATGGGCCCATTTTATTGTTACTTTAATTAGTTGCACCCACCTTTTGCTCTAACCTTCACAACTTAGTCATATAACATTATACTGGCTAATTTGGCCACAAGGTGAAACATTCATTCATCCCTAACCTTCAGAACCTATAATGGGACGTTTCCTGCAGAAATAAGTGCAACAGTTTTCACTAGAAGTCAGCAGTCCAGCTTCTTTTATTAAGCCGTTTTTGATCATTATTATTCAATATTCAAAATATAAACTAATGATCCCCTGCTGTGATGAATTATAACCATAAAGCAGGGAAAATATCTTCTTCTGTAAGGGAATGGTCAAAATTAGTAAAACATTTATGGAGAGTCCTGTTTACTTTAAAAGTATATAAATATAAATACAATATAAAGGGTGGAGTCTGCATGTCCTCCCCGTGTTACCGTGGGTTCTCTCCGGGTTCTCCGGCTTCCTCCCACTGTCCAAAGACATGCATGTGTTAGGTCAATTGGGACGTGTAAATTGGCCCTAGTGAATGAACGTGAGAGAGAATGGTTGTCTGTTTGTCTACGTCTCTGTGTTAACCCTGCGACGAGTTGGCCACTGTCCAGGGTGTACCCCGCCTAAGGCCCAAAGGCACTGGGATAGGCTCCAGTCACCCGTGACCCCTAACAGGAACAAGCAGTAGAAAATGAATGAATGAATGAACAATATAAAGGAATGACTCATTCATTCAAGAGTTCATTAATACGTCAGACTACGTCATCACTGGAGCCAAGGCGAATTAAGTGTCTTGCCTAAGAATACAACAACAGTATAAATTTGTTGGAGCAGGAACTGATCATTGGACATTCTGGTAACTGGGTAAACGCTTATGCATCAGTCTATCCATACAAGGCTTTAAATATATATATAGTATACGTTGTAATATATACATTGTATATATTATCTGACAGCAATAAAGTGCATACGTGTTCGTTCATGTTCTTCATAACTTCAAGAGTGAAAACAATTACAAATACTACATTTTAGAATTTTATGTCATCAACAGTTATAATTCAACAAAAAGTTAAAGAAAAACAACAACCACAGCAGAATAATTGCTTAATTGCACTCTTGGCAAACTCAACTCACATGAGAAATCCCCAAATCAAAGTATTGGCTTCTCATCTGTTAATTATAACGGAAAAATAAAGCGATTCAAATGCTGAGTCGATGCCACTCTAGTACCTCTCTCAAATTCACTTTAAACTGATTGGGATTAAAAAATGGAAATCATAGAAAAGGTGAAAATTCTGACTAACTTTAAAGTACAAAAGCTATCTAGCATACATCGTTAATTGAACATCTCCAGGCAAGCATTTGGAGGGAATTGTTAATGTTCGCTGTATCGATTGGCCTATACGCCGTCTTCACAGGAACATTGGCAGCGCAGCACAAATCCAATCTTGTCCCTTCTTTTTTTTCTTCTAATTACGTGCTGACATTATCCCCTGTATTAATGACCCCAGGACAAGAGCTCTTGCCATTGAAAGTAAATGTGCACGGCTTGTCAATTCAACACCGAACCGATTAATAACTTCTAAAAGTTTAAGCAAAATGTCACCCTTAAAACAACCTTCCATCTTAGCAGGACGGGAGCTTCTCAACATCGCAGCGCCAAAATATAAAAGATAATGATATAGCACAAATAATAAAACGCCCACATAAAACACACAGCCTATATTTTATTTTTACAGTCTTCTGAATATAGAATTTCACAAATGCTGCAACATAAACACAACTCTATACATCCCGGCAGCAAGAATGTGTTTTTTATATATGGCCTCAGTCGAAGAAAATGTATGGATTTTTAGCATGTTTTACCTTTGTTTGAAAAAAAGTTGTGATTTTGTTCAGACTGGAGGAAAGAATGAAGGGTGTGTTCTATCACTTTGAAAGAATGTCTGTGTCTATTTTATCAAGATACAGTATACCAAAGTAGAAAAACATACCCGTGCATATTTCACAGCATTTACAATGACCTATCCAAGATTACACTTGGATGGCTGTTTCTAACTTGTCAGTGTGCTTTTTCAATAAAACAATACACCTTTAAATAAAAATGCAATTGCTTGTGGCTATACTGGCAATAAACCTTTCTGATTCTGATTCTGAGGAGGCAGACAAAGTGAGAGTGCTCCGTTGAAATTTGACAGAGATTTTTCGGTTTGTTAAATTGTACAAGGTTGTAAAAAAAAAGAAAAATCCATCTCCATCTATGTGGTTCTGAGATTACTATTATTTATATCTAAAAAGTGTGACATAGCCCCTTGGAGCTGGGTGTACGTTTCAAATTTGGATTCAGTTCGCCATTGAAATATTTAGAACACATTTGTACTGTTGCAAAAATCACAAAACCCCTCAGGTTTTCGTGTCCAAAGAGTAGTCGGTTGCACCATATACCATCATGCTGCCAACAGCATGAAGAAAAAATGTAATATTTGAAGACACAGGTCTACAGCTCAGCTCAGCGTGTGCTGGCTCTGACACCGGCCCCGATCCGCTGCACACCGCACACGCTCCCTGCCAGCTCTCATCATTCCACTCTGTATATTCAGCGGCTCCGCCAAGTCCCAATACAACCAAGTGCCCACCCATCTGTTGAACCTAAGACTGCATGCAAATCACTACCACATGACGGAAATGTTCTTTCAAATCCACACTTATCTGAATGCAGCAGTGGGCTTCGGGCGTCTTTTGGGCTTAGGGCTCCAGGGCCGTACAAAGACCCTGGCTTTGCAGCAGTTTCAAATGATGATCTATCCCACATACTTGGCCTTGATTAAGAATAACATTGACAACAAAGCCTCATTTGATCACCAAAGTACATTTTACTAATTAGGGTAATGAAAGCATATTATATGAGTTAAGCACTATCAGCGAAAGATTTCCAGTTCATGCACTGTGTTTCTCAAACTTTTTACATGTTTCTGGTACTTCTTCTGAGTGGAACACAAACACCTCTTCCGTTCTAGTGTTTAATCAATTGAGACATCACACACATTATCCAAATTTATCTCTTCTTTGAGTGATTATTTAAAATACGTTTTCGACTGTTCTTGAGCGCTTTGGAACACTTCTTCTATATAAATAAATCTATACCTGCATATTACGTTTTAATCATAAGTCGATCATCTCAACAATTCACAAAAAAGAAGCTCAGTAATTCCAAGTTTGTGCTAAACATAAAGCTACTTCGATTATTGTGATTTTTCTGCATTCTGTGTTCTCTCTTACCCAATCATCTCCTTCAAGACCGTTCAAAAAGCGCCATACAACAAAGTGAGCCAGACCGTTTGGGGTCTTTCAGGGTCCATTTTTGTATTTAAACAGAGAGGCATGTTTCTCTTAAGGACAGTGGAGAGATGCTTTCAGACCGTTAAACAATCTGCTCCAAATATTGTCTTTGGTACTTAAAATTTGAGAGCCTATTCGTTTCGGGGTTGAATTATGTGGTAACTTTTCAGGAGCAGTTCGCGAGACAGTGTCAGAATCACGTTCAGTGCAGCAGGAGAAAACACAAGCACGCCTTTCCTCTCCACATTTATGGTTAGCTTGCTTCCATCTGTTTACAAAGACTATAACCTTGAGTTAACATAATGTATTCACCTGAACATTCATTGACTAACGTGATCCTTGAAAGCAATAGCTGAATATTAAATGTAACATACGATATACTAATGAATGAAATATTGAGAAAATACGAGGCACCTGAGATTTTCTGTATTGGTGTTGGCATATATTAAACACACTTACACCGGACTGGCTTTCAACAAAACCCGCAGAAAACAAAATATGTATGCAGTCAATTTATTTTGCAGAAAACAACTGGGCTGGTGCTTTATGATTCATTTCAATTACCATAACATTGTTTATTTTCATGCATTCAGCAAACAGTCCTGACCTTAACTGCAAGTATGAAGTCTTGCCCTAGAAAAGGGTGCAACAGTTTTGTATAACATAGAAGACGGCTCTGTCATCTTGCTCCTAGTATTACAGAATCATGATAATTACCTTTGTCAAATGAATATGGCCCGGATTATTAACAATGCTATGAATAGATTTGAGTGGCTGTACTGTCAGTTTTCATTGAGCTGTTGGCTTCAAACAAAGCCGTGGTTGGTTCTCTGGCAGCCTCAGGGGCTACGTAAACAGTCACTGCAGCAGGTTGGAGCGCTGCAGGCTATGGTGGCTTTGTGAACTCTTTGCTTTAGGTCTCACTCTCAGGTTAGCTCCCTTATCCTATTAGCTCGCAGGATATGTCGGACTTAGGGCAACGAGCTGAAAAGATCCTGTAAGAACATCTTAAACAGTGAGTGGCATGCATGTCACACTGTAGAAAAAGGACCACTAAAAGAAGTTTGAATTAATCACCAGGCCAACACATTTTAGTGATGATTTATTTTGTTAATATATTATCTATAATAATGTCACATTCATGGTTCAGGGAGCTTTATTTTAACTGCCCTACACCCCAGGTAGCAATATCAAAAGAGAAATGAGCAAAAGAAGCAGCCTTTTACCAGAGCTCATTTTATAATAATTCATTTCAATCATTTCATTCCATTTAAATGTATTTAATTTCATTACTTTTATTCATCCATGCAAACGTGCATTTTGGCAAAAATTACAACTAAGATGGCACATGGGGGAATAGGAGCATGCCCCTTTTAACGAAACAAAAAGTCACATTTGTTGACACATACGGTCACTACTCAGCCAAAACAATTACACAATGCAATTCATTAAATGTCAACTCATTCATGGTCATAGTGAATAACTAAATAAATTATCTACTGCTCATCAAAAACAATCATAGCCTGAATACTGAGGGTAAATGTACTGTATTTTGGTGTTCTGGCCAAGTGATGATATCGACTCTAAAGTTCAGACGACCTCACAAACTATCACTGCAGTTTGGGAAACACTGGCCTAGAAACGTTTATCTTAAATAACCATGGTCCACATTAAGACTGTAAAATGATATACAATTTCAAAGCCCCAAATGAGAAACTGGTTATAGACCTAACTGAGCTGTTACTCCACTACTTGCCACTTCAATGTTCACTGAAATGTACATGTGCAGATGGAATATCCTTCCATTAATAATAATAACCTTCCATAGGTCTCCTCTCCTGTCCCACATACAACCTGTCCCTTTAATGAATACTACGCACACCGGTGTTTAATAAAACATTTCCATGTAGACGAATGTTAATGCAGCCCATAAATGAAAATGAGGGACTATAGGAGCCCATTGTTCATTCCTACAATAGGCTGGGCTATGAGCACCTGGACACGTATGCTTAACAAACCCTGGCGTGGAGTGTGTGCGTGTAAGCAAACGTGTGCGTGAGTGGACGTGTGTGTGTGTTGTGTGTAGTGTGTGTGGTGTGTTTTGTGTGTGTGTGGATTGAGATGCTGAGGGGTGGTACTGGGGAGAGAGCGGTGCCCCTCGTGTCCAGACTGCGCTCGGGAATTCAAATGCCTTTTCCAGTCTTACGAGGGAGAACGGAGCGCCACAACTCGAGCTTCTGTGAACTTGTCCTCCTCGTGTGTCGCGCAGTTTCCCACCCAAAACGTTCCCAGAGCGAGGCGGCGCGGAAGAGGAGACCTCCGCGCGCAGGGCTTGGACTAGTCACACTGGAGAGCCGCGCGGGCAGCTCCTCTCTTTTCACCGGTTACTTTCATTCAGCGCTTGCTTTCCTGCCGCTGCCTCTTCCTCTGCCTCTGAGACACGGAAAAACAGCGGACTCATTTGAGAGTTTTTCTCCCGAAGTTTATGTCTTTCGTGATAGTATCAGAAAACAACGTGCATTTTGCCGTTTTAATGTGCGCGAACTTTGCTGCGCTAATTATAAGGTTTTAATCCAGCGCACGGACAGGGCGAAGTATAGCAAAGGCGCGCTCTCCAGACTGGCAACCAACAGATCTGTACGTTTCTAATAGGGCTGCCAGGTTAGATCGCGTCGATTAGCACATTGCGAAGACTGCAAATTATTTAAGTCTTTTGCAAACAAGAAAATAAATCTGTTTATGAAATTTAAAACCTGCCAACTCTGGAGTTTAGACCTCCACAAACATGTTCGATGCACAACGATCCTTGTTCATTAGTTTAGCGGTTTCGATTTCAGTCTTCTTGATTTGAATCCTCTTGGACACTTAAAACATGTTGCGCAGAATCGGTCTGTTACAACATAAATCGCAAATCGAAATCGCAATCGCAAATCTGCAGAATAATCACAACAACAACAACAACAACAAACAAACAACAACAAAATCGCTCAGCACTGCTTTCTAAACACTTTGATTGTTATAAAATATCGTCACTTATTCCCAATGAACACGCAATTGTACACGTCTGGAGGATTTGATCAGTTTTATTTATCGGATATAACGTGTTGATCAGGGAAACGTGGCGCGCGTGTTCGTGTGTTGTGTGGTGTGTGTGTGTGTTGTGCGCGCGTGCGTGCGTTGTTCTTTTCTGAAGGCTGGTTTTGATTTCTGTGTTTCTCACAGAGAGGGGGGGGCTGGTGTTTTGCTCTGTGCACTGTAGAAGTATGTGACTTCAAAACGGCTGGACCAGGCGACTCGGGCAACTGTTGAACGCAGAGCAGATGTGCAAATCAAAAACCTGGATGTCCCCTCCCATTATTTCCTCCTCTCTGTGGATGTTCCTGGAAACAACTCTGGTGAGTACATCAAATGTTCCGTCTAATAGCAGTCCATGCAACGTTTGAACAATTAATTATAGCCGATTCCACTGTCAGTGTAATATCCCAGAGTGAATTAAACTCTGAGATTATTGCTTGTGGGTTTGGAAATTATCCCTTCTGTTGTGCATTTCCGATGACAATGTCACCTCATCCGCTAAGATGAAGGTGTTTTCGGCATCCTACCTTAATTTCAATTGAAACATCTTTTGTCATTATTAAAATAATAAGCAAGCAGAATACATTAAGCTACCCTAATCTCATCTATCAGAGTTGATGTTTGACCTTGTGGGCCAGCCCTGCAGAATATTTAGAGATTGAGATTGAGGCATCTATCAAGGGACACCAATTGCATTGTAGAAATTGTCATTTGTTACAGTAAAAGCGCACAGGGAGCCATTTTTTAAGAGTAATGGTCACAATGTGCACTTCATTGTCAGTCTAGTGGATATTCTCACACTTGATGAGGCCTACACACCATTCTCTATTTCAATGTTCTTGAAAAGAGGATACTGAAAAACTCGACTAACAGTAGGATCCTTTTGTGTTAGATTTAATAGCATTTGAAAAAGAGTGCAGCGTGTTTTTTGCGGCCCCTCCTATCTTTTCATTTCCTCCATACTAACTTGCAAACACTTCAGTTAATAGCAACATACCCTTAAAACTAGTACCCTCACTTGTTTGACTGCACAGGCTCTCGTTGTGATAATGCAGAATTGAACCTCACTCCTCAGAGCGTGTTAGACCGCATCTGTTCGTGTTTTGTATCGACAAAAAGATTAAGACTTCAGATCATTTCATTTCCTCTTGGTTCTGGTACAAAAGTTTGGGTTACCAAAAAACCCTGAATAATGATATCTGACATCATAAACAATAGCCGGTTTGTGCATTTTTGAAGACGCCCTTGGAAAAATAGTTATTGCCCTGCCGGTAATAACTAATGAGGATCCTAAATATAATAAAATAAAATAAATAAAATAAATAAAATAAATAAAATAAATAAAATATAATAAATAAAAAATAAAATAAATAAAATAAATAATAAAATTAATAAAATTAATAAAATTAATTTTATTAATTTAAAATTAAATTAAATTAAATTAAATACATACATACATACATAAATAAAAAAATTAAATAAAAAAAAAATAAAAAAAAAATAGAAAGTCAAAATTTATACATATATCAAAAACATGTCATATACTTTATTCACTATAAGATGTTCTGCTCCACAATCAAATTTAAAGATCAGTGGCATTGGTCGGGGGGAAAAAAGAAGAAAAAAACCAAAACCATCCTGCTTTTACAATGAAATATAGGATAGAAGCAGTGTCACTGTGAATCATGGCAGTTCTCAACAGCTGCTGGCCATATGAAGACAAGTCCGGAGTTTGAGTTTAACCGAACTGAATTTGTTCGTCTTCAAAGCGTACTGACATATTAACATAAATTGTACTGGTTGTATGAACTGTAACCTGCATCATCCCACATGGACACCTAACATCCAACACATCCAAAGTTCCTTCTTCCTGCTAAAAGATCTTCCCTGCCAGCTCTTTCCTCTGGCCTTTAGCTGCTGTGGATTGAGTTTAGTCAGTACAGGCTTTACGGTAATCAGTCATTCAGCTCTGGTATTCAGGGCTGCAGACAGGGGGATGGCCATGTCTCACCACAAAGTAAATCTGACCCTGTAAAAGCACAACCTTACCATGAGGTCTGGCGCTATATAGCACAAAACCGCAAACGTTTCCATTGCTCGAGAGGTGGTCTGCTGTTTGTTTCACTAATGATAGGTATGTCTTGTCCTGACCCCATCTCAACTACTCCCTCATCTTTCTTTGCCGTCCCAGTGGCTTTTGATTTGCCCTCTGTTTCCACTTAACTCAGCTGGATGTTTTCCAAGAAACACCTCACTACAATTTTTTTTTTAGATGTGCTGGGAGACTTCCTATAGACACGGCACACATGGAGAACACATGGAGCTCGACAGGGAATGTATGGACGCATTCCTAGTTTTACTGTGAACTGTACAGTTCTCCCACTTATTCAGGAAGATTTCAACACAACCTACAATAGAGCCGACGTTCCGTGATTGCCGTGGCAATCTGTCTCCAGTGCAATCAGCAAAGTAGAGATTGCACATCACTCCCCCAATTAGCCATGTCAAATTATGCTATGGCTTTTTTTTCCCTCAAGAGCTTGTTTGATAGTGTTTATTGGCAGGTGTCTACAGAGCAGAGGCAGAAAAGTGAATCCACAGCTGGTGCGTTTCAACAGGGACAGATGCATTATGGACAAACTACTCTAGTGTGCGGCAGATGGCTACTCCAACTGACGCCAAGCTCTGCTACATGCCCTTAAATCTCCATATTGCAATAGCAAAAGTGTCATATCTTTCATTTGACGGGCATGTTTGCTTACATGCACTTTTCTTGTGTTGTTATCCCGTCCTCCTTCCCACTTTTGGCTCTGATCTGTTACACTGCGCATGGATGACATTTCCTTTGTGGAGTCTCCATTGAAAAGTGTCGATCAAGTGAATCTCTTCTCTATAGAAAGGTATGGAACAAGTGACCTTGTCTTAAAAAGCTTCCATTCTTTACAAAGTCAGACTCCTGCGCTCCTGGCATAGACAATGAAGTACTTTACAATGGTTTGCCTTAGATTACCTCCAGCACCCAGGTATCACTTGGCTCGCAACAAGACAAATAAGCAAAGTGATTTTGTCATTCGGCTCGACATGCGTCCTTTATCTGGGTTTATTTGAAGAAAAGGCTAATTGTTATGCCTCAGGTCCATTGTTAATTAGAAGTTATCTTGCATGGTCACCGCTCTAATTGGCAGTCGGCGCCACACACCACCTGGCCTAGCCTTTAACTCACCAGGTGCTCGCAGCCAAACCGCAAACCTTGGCATCATGTGGGTATGAACGCCCAACGGAAGCAGGACAAAGAGACAGGCAGGAATAGGAGAGGAAAGAAAACATATGCATCAGCTGGGATTGAAGTGTAAAATAATGACTACTTACCATATTGCTAGAACGTTTGATAGCACATAATCAGATCATCATAATCAGATCATCATTTCAAACAATTGGCTATTTCGAACATGTACTAGACTGCACTGGTTGATCTCAGCTGCTGTGGTTTGCAGCAGCACAGGAAATGTACCCAGAAAGCCGTAATTAAAGTTGACACCGATGCTCTTCATGGCACAGGCTAAAAAACTGAGATAACATAGAGGGGAACATATAGATGCACGGCTATTCTTCTTGCTTTTGTTTTAGAATTTGTTTGTTAAGAAGATATATTATTCTTTTATTTTGCTGTATAGCTATTTTAAGTCACCCATAGATCACCATTTTTTTGTTGTGAAACAAAGATATGCACCTGCTTGGTAAAAGTTACAGTCGGATGGAGTCCAAACAGCCAAAGTCTTGATATAATTTTTCAGAGAAAGGTGTTGTCGTGTAAGGTGCTTCATATCGTTCTCGTATTGTTCTCAGAGCATGGAGATGGCAGAATGATGGCCTTTGAAAGCAGCAGACAGGTGCCCTGTGCAAGACAAACAAACCTCTGATAAAATGTGCCGTACACTACTGTGCTGCGGAGAACAAAAGACTTTTGTCTTTACATGGCACAAAGTCAATGGGTTTGCTTTGTGTTGCCGCTCCATACTTCACACTTATTCAAATGTGTCATCCCTTTGTTGTCTTATTACAATGGTAATCTGAAATGTACAAGGGGCAAGATAAAACTCTACGATACTGTATGAAGGAAACATTAGAGAATAGTGCTATAATTATGTTAGTGTTGTGGATGCAGCCTTAGGCGTTACTGATGTGAATGTGTTTGTGAGGTGTTTGATGCTGGCCTTATTATTTTTATTTGAATGCTTTGGCCTTGAGCTCTGGACATGTGTGCACTTCTTGTACATTAAAACATTAATTTAATCTGGATGTGTCCAATCAGCAACCATACTAGCAGTAATATGTCTTGTGTAAAATGAAAAGTGAAAGACCACAAAGAATAAGACAAATTGATCATTTTCTTCCTCTGCCCTAATTTTAATAAAGTGACCAGTCAGTGGTGTGACTGCTGTAATTAGTGACTGCACAATCATTACTTTGGCTCTACTGCCACTGCCGTTAATAATGCTTCATTAATCAAACATACTATGGAAAACAGTTGCCTTGTCCTCTGAAAAAAAAGGACATCCTTGACTGCCTAAATGACTTGCAGAGTTCTCTCTGGCTTAATTTTGAACTGCAGGTCATTTCAGGAATAATGAGCAGAAATGTAAATACACTTCCACTGAACTGCATTTTAGCATTTCTTAGACCTGTCAGTAGTGAGTTGAAGCTCCTCTCTGCTAAAAATATATTTGTTTATAGCATGGTAGTAGGAAATGATAGTGTGACTACAAATTGGGTTGGTACTGATTTTGTTTAAGGATAATAAGTAAACAGATACACCATGTGCTTTAGTAACATTGATTTATTAAAACAATATTAACAACGCAAAATTAGCAAAACATACAGACCATGTTCATCAATGTCCACCAAGATATTGCAAATAGTTTGAGCCGACATCTGACTCGCCATCATTTTGTTTATTACCTAAACTGACTCTTACTTTAGTTTTAGTTTTAGCATCAGAACTGCCATGACAAGTAAGGCATAAATTTGCCCCCATTAAAATGTTACAATTATTATTTTTTTCTTAACTGAATATATGGATACAAAAGTGGATGAAATTAGGACTCCAGTGCACTTCCTAAATTAGGCTTACATTTTAGCAAACCACACATTCAACATTTAAAAATCATATATCAGAACATATATCTCCAGTCCAAATATGAATTCTGTAGTCAGCAGTGAAAGTGTTGTAATAACAGCATGCATAGGATATATATATGTATAAGCTGTGGTATGTGAGGTCACATAGTTGCAGATCTCTGGAGAAATGTTTTCCCCAAAGCTGCTTTGGCTGCCAAAGGTTAGTTTTTCTGTATGCTAAATGCCCACATTACATGGCCATTTCTCTACGAGAAATAAAAGCAATTTACATAGATAGTTGAACTGTATTGTGCTTGAGTTGCTTATACTTCATCTAATAACTCATGTTCTTGTACTATGTAAAGCAGCTTTTCTTGAGTCTCAAAGTCTCTGAATCACAAGAGCTCAATAACCTGGAGCACTGGCACTGCACATGACGTTTGTTCTCTGTAAGTCATAGCAGTAATTGCTGTCATGAGTAATTTGTTAATCTGTTCCTCTGTACTTTGGGTAGTTCTCTGTGTGGTTGAACTCTAGATATCAGGCGTCTGCAGACTGCCATTTCTGACTTTTGATCCTTTATACACTGAAATGAAAACTTATTAACTTTTATTTCTTGTTCCAGAGAAAGAGAATATGAGGTGAAAGAGCAGATTGCAATCACTGTATTAAAATGGAAAAGTAATACTAAAGCCTTGAGCTTGAATGACAACTGTGAATCCCTTTCTCTATCTCTGAACTAACCTATACGTTTTGTGAAGAATGGAGTTCTCATGTTAGGAATAGTGTTGATTGGGCTCTGTTGGTTGGTTGCCGAGTTGACGGAAAGAATTTTGCTTTGACTTGGGTGTTTGTTCCAGAGGGCAGCTGATATTATCCTTCTGTAATAGCTGGTTATTTGAAGCAATCTGTCTTCCTCACCAGCCGAAGCAAAGCCCCTGTCCGGCTTTGTAGCATGAGACAGCAGCACAAATGCATTCCATCCAATTCAGCCTGCTCTTGAGAAGGGAACTTTGCCCAAACCATTTAAAAATGACACACACACACACACATATATGTATATATATATCTATATATATATAGATAGATATATATATATATACACACAGACATATGCATATATACACACATATATACACACATATATACACATATACATATGTATATGTATGTATGTATATATATATATATATATTACACACATACGTATATACTGCCAGTGATCAGATACCCTGCAGGAATAATAAAGTGGCCAAAGGAAGAGATACAGACCACAGATGTTAAGACGTGAAAGCTCTTCTTCATGCATGGAGGGTTCCACCCAAAATCCAGCACCCTGAGACTGTACAATAGCCCTAAGGAAGGAGGCTGTGGACTAGTGAGCGTGAGAGCCACTATCCAAGATCCACAAGTACATCAAGGACAAGGCCCCAACAGATGACGTGCTCAGTGAATATCTCAGGCAATGGGGAACAGAGGATGAGGTGCTGGAGGAGGGACCATCATGGGAGGACAAGCCCCTACGTGGGATGTACCACCGGAACAAAACTGAAGTGGCTGATGTCAAGAAATCCTACCAATGGCTAGAGCGGGTCGGTCTGAAGGACAGCATAGAGGCACTCATCATGGCTGCACAGGAACAGGCCCTGAGCACCAGAGCAATAGAGGCCCAGATCTACCACACCAGACAAGACCCAAGGTGTAGGTTGTGCAAAGGGGCCTCGAGACAATCCAGCACATAACTACAGGGTGTAAGATGCTGGCAGGGAAAGCATACATGGAGCTTCATAACCAAGTGGCTGGCATAGTGTACAGGAACATCTGTGCGGAATATGGACTGGAAACCCCAAGGTCAAAGTGGGAAACACCCCCAAAGGTGGTAGAGAATGACCGAGCCAAGATCCTGTGGGACTTCCAGATACAGACAGAATGGTAATGGAAAACCAACCAGACATTGTGTTAAACGACAGAGGAGAGCCGTTGTGGAAAAAGGAACACGAGAAACTGGAGAAATACAAAGGGCTCAGAAAGGAGCGGGAGAAGGTGTGGAAGGTGAAGGCGAAAGTGGTGCCCGTGGTCATCGGAGCACTCGGGGCAGTGACCCCCAAACTGGAGGAGTGACTACAACAGATTCCTGGAATCAGACATCTCACCAGACCACCCCCGGAGAAGGGAATGGTTTTATATATATATATATATATATAAAACCATAGATAGATAGATAGATAGATAGATAGATAGATAGATAAATAGATGGCTCAATATATAGATGAATACACACATGAAAAAGAAAAAAATATTTGTGGCATGTTCCTTCTGTTTCGATAACCCTCCAGTGACATTGGACTTAAGACTGATTGGAGACACACAGCACATCTTTTCCATAATTAAGACAAATGAGGAGTTATTTTCAAGGGATGGTGTTATCTGTCTTTCCACCTAACCACACAACCCAGAAAGCTTGCCAAAATGCAAATGAGTGTAGACATGGGTTGACTCCAGCGTATGTAGCTGAGTTGTTAATGTATCCAGGCCTTTACGGCTCCCCGATGATTTTCCTTCAGCACAACCATTCATCTCAGAAGACGCTCCTGGCCCTTTGAGATGCTGCAGCTGTAACACCTGTGCTCAGTACTGTTTATTGTATTACAAGAAATTGCACCTTTTTCATTTAAAGCTTTAAAATAATAGAATTCTTAAAGGACACATAGTATGCTAAATTGACTCTTTTGAGCTTTTAACCATGTTCTAATATGGCTCCTCATTAAAAAAAAATCATACTGTACCTGGAGTTGCATTTAGCTTCATTCAGACTAGTTTGATGCATTTGTTTGGAAAATCTTCTCCCCTTCTCCCCTCTGACCATCAAAAACACCCCTTTCTGAATTTCCACGACTTAAGACGCTGTCTCGATGAAAGATGTTTTCTCTATCTGTGACGTGGCGCCGAGACACTTCTGTCCGTAAATCATCGCCAGACTTGTTCTGAGCATTTTGCTACAACTGCTCGGCTACATTAGCCTCTGAATTGCCTCCAATATTTTTTGTAGTAGATGGAGCCCATAGCGTCCTAGAGGTCTCTTTGTTTTCAGACTATTTATTTTTGTTCTAAAACATGAGATGACAAACCAAAGGTACTCAAGGGGATGTTTCAAGGCCAAAAACAATAAAATAATACATAATATTTGTCCTCTAAGATAAGTCAAATTTTAATCAAAGAATTTAGCGCTCTTCTTATTACAGATCTGAACTAATATCAGTGTTTCTGCCTAGTACAAGACGATGGCAACTTGCATGTTTAGTGGGATTGGCGCACGCACAGTCAGGTTCAGGGCTGAGAAGGTCCTCCATCATGCCACACAATTTTATTGAACTGATTTACTCTCTTGCATGTAAACTCGAGCGAATCTGTTCTGACCGGTATGGGGGGAAGACGAATTGAGTACATTTTTAGCGCAGTGCAATTTCTCTATGCATGTAAACGTACTTATGTCTGAAAAACTGTTCTAAAGCTGCGCTAGTGGACAAAAGAATCCATGTATGTGAATTCTAGTGATGTGCCGAAGGGTTTGTGAGAGCTAGGAATGCGTTAGAAAGGTTTAAAGCATAACTAAGTAGCTTTGGCGATGGAGCTCCCCCTGCAGCTTCCTTGTGAAAATACATTGTCTGAAACTGTTTTTCTTTCTTCCTTTATCATAATTAGTAATTAAGTATAATCACATACAAAAACATTTCACATTGACAAAAATAACATAAAAAAGAGCCAGGGTTTCTCAGCCGAGTTATCGTCAGGTTGATGTCAGCAAATTTTGCATGGCTGGTTTTCCGCTCAGAGACAGCAGGGGGCAACTACGGACACTTCAAACACCTCAAAAAATATGAATTTAACCATCACAGTGACTTACAAAGATGTACAATAAGGTGGAAATGTTACTTAGTTCTGATTTAAATACCAACGTCTTTATGTCACTGTTTGAAAATTAGGAATCCCAGCGTTAACTCATCAAAGTAACAAATAGATACTATGATTAAATGAATCGAAAATAAAATCTCAAAAATCTAAATCGTGAGCTGGCTCCAAGCAAATTGTGATATGCATTTTTTGGCATATCGCCCCACCTAATCCATAAACCCCTTGCACATTTTGCCTATTTTATTTATAGCACATAGAGCACATGAGGAACTGGATGTTGACATGCTTTACTTTTAAACCACAAACTTGCAAAATGGAGTTAGACACATCACAGACCTTCTTTTCTGAGTTCAAAATGGAAGCAGACTAGTTTGAACCTAATTCTCGCCCTTTCTTTATCAAACTGTTGATTTCTCATTTTAAATTCTGTGACAGATTGTTCTAATCAAGGCAGTGCAGCGGAAGAGAACAAAGAGACTTAAAAAGACACAAGTGTCCTCCATTCAATCATGTGACCCCAACTGTAAGAACATTTCCCGCCTGCTGCTTCCAATAACAATTTGAATATCACACCTCTGTCATCATCATAAACAGTGTTGTCAGATGAGGTCTAGTCATCTGTCAGGCTCTAGTAATCAGCTTAAGGGATAATAAGAGCCATTATTGAGTTGCATTATCTCTGCTGCCATATCCAGCCCTGACCATTTGACTTTGCGATGTGTAAATTTGAATTAGGCGTTTTTATCACACCCTTCGGCCCTTGGGAGCAACAAAGGCCTCAACATTCCAAATTGTTACTGTAAATGGGATGGGGTTGACGCTGCATGAACATAGCTTAGCCAAACAATATCCAGTGCTTGATTTAGACCTCACATTTGCATTTCTCAATGTGTCATTTAGATAGTCGAGGTAATTATAGTGCTAGTTTAAAAATCAGATCAATGTAATGTTTGTTTATTATATGGTTTATTGCAATCCGCCTAAAATGTATAAATTACTTCTTTCATTGCATGTTCTACATATTGTTACTGCTTCTTTTCATCTCCCCCTCATACAAGTTGTTTTCCATGAACCTCGGGGCCAGTTGCTGTTTATGTCATGTCTCATCTCAGACCAACGTGCTGACACAGTGGTCCCTGTCAACATGAAATGACAAGAAGTGTTTCTGAATCAGACAAACAAGGAGGTTTAAAAAACGGTTAGGCTGAACGATATTGGGGGGAAAAATGTACTTGCTATTTTTCTGACAAGCAATTCAGTTATGTTTATTTTTGTTTTGGTAGGATTTTGCTCAACGTTCACATTTTAAACCCTAAACTAATACAAGAATTAGAAGTATTTCCAAACATGCTTTTTGAGGTCTAAACTACAGGGTTTGCTTGTAATATTTGTTTTATCTTCACATTTTCCTCCAACTTGATATCTTCCGAGATACATTGAGGTTTTTTTTTCTATATTCAACCTTCAGTCAAATCAAATTCATGATCACATAATCTTTCTGCACAAAACATCTTTTCATCATTATATCGATAGCTTTGGGACTGATGAAAAATAAGAACTTTTTCCATTGCTATCAACAATTTAAAAACGAAACATTATATATTTTAACTGTCAAAGGTTCCCATAATGTCTCCACCTTGCAGGAAGCTGAAACCCGTGAATAGATTGCCTGCAACCTGTAACGTGGCAACTAAAACAATATCTTCTGCTTCTATGCCTCTTCTTACCTTATTGTGCAGATTGTGATGGATGGAAAGTACACATGTGGCCCACTCACTTGTTACAAGTAGCCTATTGAAATTGAGTTTGAAATACTTTTCCATTACCAACTAAATTCATAGTGCGGCTTTGTGGGGTTTTTTTTTATTACTGACTTGAAAGGTGGTCAGGCATTGTCAATTTCCATTTTCTTTTGCGCACTGTTACATTAAGGGCCTATATTTTTACAATCAAAGAACTCCATGTCTCCATTTGAGTGACAGCTGAACATAAGAAGGCAGCTATTTGAAAAGTAATTCTTGGCTCTGTCAGTAGTTTCATTTGCACTCTGTTCTCGTTTGAAGCTGTTAGAGAATGTTTTTTCATCTTATCTATAATGATGCCTCGTGCTTTGTTTATATCAAACGAGGAAATTCTATATGAAGACGCCAAATCACACTTTTAGTAATCAATTAACAATAACTGCCAAATATTCTAACTGGACTCAATCGTTGCTTTAGGGGCTGACGGATAATTCCTTTGGAAAAAGCCACTTGCTGACTCCATGGCTCAGATTCAATATGCCGGCTTAACTGGCCACGTTATTACTCCGACGTGATCTGCTGTTCTGTTCATCTGTTCGTATAGGGAAGACGGTGTTACGGTATCAGCAGTTTATTCAGCAGTTTATGGTCTGATTTGCCAGCCATAAAAGCACCAATTCAAACCCAGAAAAGTGTCCCATTGAATTATATTTGCATGATTAAGTCTGGCAGCAAAGGCCAATAGCATTACAGCAGTGGGTTCCATATGATTCACACTCCAGATTTTATGAACTCCTATTGGTGTTAGGCTTTGATGGAGACTTTATTTATTAGCAGGAATAATAGGGTTTTTAAACGTGGTTGCAGAATGGTGACAGTGTAGGTGTAGGAAATTGCAAATTTGAGTTGGTGCAATTATCATATCGATTATAAAATGTCTCTTTGTAGAAAAAAATCTTAAAGACCTCCATAAACATGCTCTGAAATTCATGGGATAATAGCTAATCCTTAGGAGAGCGAGTGGAGACACTTGTGAAATGTCCTCTTTGTTTTAATGCACCTTAGACACTATACATGCCACAGAAAAAAAAACAAGGGGGCAGAAATGATGCGGGGAGAGATTATCAGACATGTGCGTGTGTGTGTGTGTGTGTGACAATGGGTAGTGGTATGTAATGATTGCTCATTTTAACACATTTTTACTCTGTTTGAATGCATACACACATACATACACTCACGGACACATTTGCACATACAAACATACACACACGCAAACACACACACATCCACGCACACACTCACATACATACAATCACTCCGCTCTGAAGTTTGCATTGTTGTCTGTCTTTTGCTGTTTTTGTTCTTGTTGCCCTCACTATTGTTACTGTTTTGTAATTGTAAAGGGGAAACAAATAGTTAAACAATTCATATTTCAAACCTATTTTTTAAACATATAGCCTATCGCAAATCTTGCAGTCAAATTCACAATCTAAGTTGGACTTTGATTTTTTGATTTTTTTTTTGATTTTTTTATTGTGTAGCTCTAATAGGTGTAAAATGCGGTTGTCTATTCTAAGTACGAAAGTATATTATTGTGAAAAGCCTAGTACCTAAGTGTTTTGATTTGTTAGAACCCATTGTATTCAGAAAGCACACATCTTTTGTCAATGTCAATGTCAAGGTTTATTTATAAAGCACACTTACAACTTTAAAAGCTCAAAGTGCTGTACAGAAACTTTGGATTTTGAAAGGACTTTTTCCAAAATATTTTTTTTTGTATGACAAATCTCCAATGAAGATTTGTTCTATTTTGCTTTTCTTGCTATCACTAAGCATGTTGTGGTAATTATTAGAAATAATGATTTATTCAGACTGAGATGATCAAACCACTGCATCCAGAAGCAAACACTTTCAACTCAAAGAGGCTGCGTTCACTGTCTAGAATTTGATGATGTCATGATTTCATATGGTGGGCAGGGGTTTGGGTAACTGTACGGAAGATTTACTGCTTTTGAAAGAAATATCCAAAATAGAAATCCACAAATGTTGAACCTTATAATTATTTGTTTGGGATTGAACCTTACTTTTGAGTTGAATAATGGTACCACTTTTGTTTATATGTGTTCACAGAGAAGACATTGAACTTTGTGTCGGTTTTTCTTTCATGTGAACGGGCCCAATTACGCAGATTTATAAACCATAAACCAGAACAAATCATCTGCAATCTGACAGTTAAACAGCCAATTCCACAATAGAATTTTACTGACCACAAGCTCAATTTTAAACTATAGAGATTTTTGGACATGGAAATACAAGGTTTTGCAGGTACAGTAGTTGCAGCAATAATAATTTTACGGTCTTTGGGTGAAAGTTTAAGTGAAGAGTGGTGAAGAGAAATGTATGCTCTGTCCACCAATGAGATGGATGAGTTGGCAGGACTGTGTGCCATCCTGAGTAGCAATCATGGCAGATAATCCATCGAAACCATCCTCTGCACAAGTGCTGCTCGTGTCATTGGTTGTGACATTGGGGTTGTGGAGTTTCAATTTTAGCTGCCTGCTGTGTCCTGAGTGTCGTGAACGAAATTTTTTGATTAGCCGTGGTTGTTTTTTTTCTCTCTTTCTCTTGCTCTGAAGTTTTCACCTCAAAAAAGAAAGTTTAATTTTTCTTTGGTTTCTCAAACACGGCTTCACCCTGTACTGGCTTGAGATAAGTTATTTGCTTCTAAAAGTTGCTTTATTTGTTTCGCGTGATCTTAAAGATAGCATATTATGTTTTCTTTTCAGGATTTAGTATTAAACTAACATACATAAATCATTATTTTAAAATGTTTTCATTGCAAAACGCATCATTAATCTAAAACGGCTTGATAATAGAAACAGGTCGCTTGACTTCCTGATCAGCACTGCAGATTTGAAAAGCTCCTCCTCTTTGCTGCGACATTTCACCGTAACAAGGAGCGTATTGTCATTTATGTGTTTTTATTGTTGAAAAACGGTTATGTAACAGTTTTGAACCTTACATTTATGTTCTGGAGTATCAACATTTTTAATAATTGAGAGTAAATATAAGGAATATGCATTAAACAATCAGTATACAACTTTGAGTAAGCTAATGATGAGGAAACACTGTTACAACATGGTTAAAAGCTAATAAAAGTACATTTTACATAATATGTCTCCTTTAAATACAGCACTAATGGAACACACTGTATCATAAATAGTCTTTTGGTGTCCATATGGGTGTGTTGTATCCATCCAAGACCGACATCCTTAACTTCATTTCCCACAAAGGAAAAGGCCTCAAATCCCACAGCATGATCAAGTGCTGTCAAAATGCAGCTTGTTGCCATGACTATGTATTGAGCCGTGGTATAGGATGTACACAGCTTTAGTTTAAATCAATAAATCGTGTCGGTGGAAAAGTGTGGTGGAAGCTTTAAATTCTGCGTGAGCCGGTTTATTGTTGAAGATGCAAAAAGAAGTTGAGCGCATGGAAGTGTTTTATTGAATTTACCAAAGCTTTGAAGGGGCTTTGAAAATGAATGTGGATGGAAAAGGTAAACAAAGGCCAAAATCTACCTAAAAATGTTCATATTTTATCTGGGAACTGATTGATGCACCCAGTTCATGCAAAATATGTCTACGCTGAAGAGAAAGGAAAATACAGAGCAGGTACAGTGACAGATATCGAAAAAGTATATTCCCCACCATAAAACTGTCTCCACCACTGGATAAAGCTGAAGATTGGAGCTGAGATTTATTGCTGAGAAAAATCCCCTCAAATCCTCTTTTCCAGCTCCAAGGTAGATTATATAAGATTTATGTAAAACTGCGCCCCCTGGAGCCACAGCACACGTCAGCCAATAAAAAATCAAACCAAAGTCACCCCCTTTGGTTTGTTATTCCGAAACAGCAACCGCAAGGCACAAACAAACTCTAGCCTCAATACAAGTACACATTCAGTTAAAAAAAAAAACCTTGTTTATTTAAAGGTTAGTCCAGAAAAAAACTGAAATTGCAAAAGCTCCAATATCCACCTGACGGCACCTTTATTGACACACATTTACAATTCTGAGTTGTCTACGCTCTGCAGAGAAATGAGATAAAGCGCCCTGCCGTTGCTTATTACGATCACGTTGAACATCGCAAGGAGGCATTACGCAGCTAATTATTCCAAGCACCCCAGGGATCAAAAGCAGGAGGATTACTGTATTAATTTGATTTGAAAAAGGCATCAGCAAAGAATGATCTACTCATAATAACTAAATATTCTTCTGTCATTGGCTGATTATGTATTCTTCTTGCACATTTTCTTCTCGTTTAGAAAGTAAAGCTGCAAATATTTACCATGCTGACATGTTATAAGTGTACAGAAAGCAGTATATTCATAGAAAAATCCTTTAACCCTGAAAAGGAAAACCAGGCTTCAAAATTATTGGATTATTGCCAGTTTCATACAGTGCTTTTAACATATACATGCACAAAACATATTAATACATATTAATATTAATTATACATTGCATTATTTTGCAAATTATGTGCAGAATATTTAAAGGTTAAACTTTGCGGTGAAGTCTCATGCCTCAGGAAACTATTCGTTCACACAGGAAATTCAGCTCACAGAAAAAGGAACATATGACACAACGAAACACAATACGGATAACTGGACCAACTCAAATCAGCCATTTCTGATCACTGTAAAAGAGAGAAATGCGTTATGGACTGTGATGGAACAAACAAAATTGAGTCAGAGGACAACTAACTGGATTAAGAAGGCAATTGCAATACATAAACGTGCCCGCGGGACTATAAACCGGGACGAGGGGGGCTTTTTTTACTCACGCGCACCTGGTATGCCGTCCTGAAGAAGTCGGACTGCAGATGCCGCGGTCGTCCTGCCTCTACCTGTAGGACAGCGCCAAAACCGGTGTAAATCAGCTGATAAGACACACCGCAGCAACATAACGTGACACTCTGAGGAAGATTGTTATTGAGGTGTCGGAACTGTCAGTTATATGAAACACAAACCTTTTAAATGAAATGCATTGTAGGAAGAATAAATGAACCTCATTGGACTAATTTGCTGCAGTCATAATGGTATTGTTAAGTAGGATTGACAGCTTGTTAAGTGTTAATATTTTTTTTCTTTGTATGGAGTAGAATTGTATTCATGCCCTTCTCCAATCGAGGTGATGGAGGAGCTATAGAGTCACGGCGTTTGAATAAATGGCAAGATCGAGATGAGTTTATATATGAGTGCGCTAATTATGAAGTGCAGTGGATGTTGTTTGTTACGAAATATATGCAGTAGCCAAGCACTTGAATAGGATTTCATAATTAACTAAGTACTTTGTATAAGCATGGTCATATTACTATAACGGCGGCTTGTTTGTGTCTTGCCTATTTATTCATTTATTCATTTATTATTATTTGGAATCTAACAAACCAATTTCTCAGTTTTTTTTATCACAAAAGGAAAGCTTGTTATCAGTAAAAATCAGACGAAACTTATTACCACCGAGTATGAAGTGATGTTCAGTGTTCAACGCTATATTATATTACACTTTCATTTTGGGCATGAAGATATGGGAACAAATTATGAAGATTCCTTTCCTCATATTGATCGCTCACAATTTCCGTCTCAATTTGTCTTATTATAAAAAAAAAACAAATAAACGGATGACACAAACTGCACCTACAATCAAGGCCTGGACTGACATTATAATGGACATACAATCAATGGAAAAGAGACTTAATTTGAAAATGGACAAATTTGAAGGAGCATGGGTTTTTCGTCGCCTTTTTAAGTTTAGATTTGTTCCATATTTTTTGTTAAATGTGAGAAAAAATTTAAATTAATTGAAACTAATTGAATAAATAAATAGATCCATACAACATTGGCTCTCAATATGGATTTTCTGAACATAAGAAATTTGTGTAAAATCTACCTGCAAAGCCTGAACGCTCAAAACTTTGAAAGAGAATTGTCTATAAACTTCTCCATTTAAAAAAACTTGATGACTGACTTCCCATTTCAGTTTGATTAATTGTACCGCCCTACTTTCATTTGCCTTTTTTAACACACAAATACTTACATGCTTGCCCAACAACTTCCAAAATTCTACGCCTGCAGCAAAACGTCCTCCGAAAGCAAAACGTTGACCCCAAAGTGAATTACTTTCATATAGGTTGTGCTGGAGCCGCTAGTCATGCAGTTTATATACAATGTGGCTAGTGACGGATTACTTTTCTCCATGCTCGAAGTTCAAAAAATATAGCTCTAGGTAGAATTCACAGGAGAGCCGGATGATTTCAGGCAAGAGCGGCAGAATGTAATAAAGTTGCGGGCGTATAGTTGTGTGTGCACGGTCCTGGATGTGTACACACTGAGAGTTGGGAGAAATGGATTGCCCAGCGGCGCTCTTTAATCCAGCCTCACGTACAATTGGTGCCACAATTACATCCTGTTGAGTACATGACACATTGTTTGGGCTCGAGCGCGGAGTGATGTCTTTGTGTCGCTGCAGCCGATGAAACATAGTCATTGCATGCGGCGTGAGAAGTAGGACAGCGCTGTCAGGACACGTGTGAATTATCGCTGAGCCACGGTGTGTGCGGTGAAGATCAGGGATCTGCCGCACGGGAAGGTAATTATCCCCAGGGATTAGAGCGGCGGTAAAATGCTGAAAATTGTTGTATTTGCTGTGTTTGATCAGACATTGTACGCACATTTATGGCTGTGGAAGTTGTGGGAGATAATGAGGTTTTAATTAATGATGCATATTGTAGAAATGTTCTTCAAAAACCCTTAAGCTTTAAGATAGTTTACTGCTTAATGATCATTAATCTAATTCTTATGCTTTATTAAACTCCTATGAATATTCATAATTTGTATTATATTCTCAGTGTTATGTGGGAACAGCTTTTACTTATGCAAAAAAACAACAGAAAAACACACTGCATACAGTAGTTTAGTAACAAAAGTACAGATACAGGAGCAAAAAAGACAGTAAAAGTATGACACAAAAAATCTATGTAGGAAAAAATGGAAATATAATTACTGAGCTGTAGCTGTTTTTTATTTGTATATTTTTGTTTGCCCAGCAGGTGGTCTGAAACCGTAAAGAAAAGTACTTTTACTATGCATTCAATTTAAAAACGTAATGGAGTAGAAAGTACAGATCTTTCCATCACGTTTTTTTAACACTATAAATGAATAACCAGTATTTAAATGCTTTTTGCATTTGCATGATTTTAATCTGACATGAAAGAAAATGGGTAAATTCTGTAGTAGATGGATTTCATTTTAGAAGAATTTTCTTTGCTGACTTTGCACAAACATGTTTTCAAGATGTTTGCAAATAAAGATAACAGTGTTTTTAGTTTCCCACCTAATTTATTGTCTTCTTTATGGCTGTTCCATTTTCACAACCTGTAGCTGCAACTCGAAAATGAGCTGTGAAAAAATGGGAATCGTTATTCTTATGCACATCATGTTTTACTGTTGGAATAAATGCTACACTCAACAACCTCATTTCTTTTTTTCTTTTTTCTGCTTCTTCTTGTTAAACTCGTTCCAAAGCCGTTTCTGTAACTAGTATTGTTGACCTATTGATCTTTTTAAGACATCAATTTAATGCGTTGCCAAATAAAATCAAATTTTGAGAGTTCACTTCAAGCCTTGAACTTCTAAGCTGCAACATGTTTATGCAGTGAATAATTTAACACAGACTCATTCTAAATCCAGATACCAAACACAATTTAGAACAGTTTTTGGCCACACATTCCCAAGGTGTCTGTGAACTTTGTAACAAACATGGAAACATATTCAGCACGTCAGAAATCTTGTGACATGTAAACAAACTTTTATGAGAGGAAAGTTAGTGGGAAACTCAACTTATGACTTTTTTTTTCTAGGGCTGTACATTTTTAGTCGTTTAGTCAATTAATCTTTTTAGCTGACAAATCGGGATTGTGAACATTGACATGGACTACAGCAAAAAGGATAAGATTTGGATTTAATTTAACATTATGGGAGTGAATTGTGAGTTTAAGCTGCCTTTTTACCGCTAAATGCGCTGTTTACTAGTCGTTTTCTGCATAAATATTTGTAAATGCGTGTTGTCGGTGCAGTTTGAGTCAGATACGTGATCTGATTATCAAGATACTTCATAGTTTCTGAGATCTTCTGCCAGCAAAACACATCCCCTTTTAGTCGACTAATCGAACATGTTTTTAGTTGACTACAGCCCTTTTTTCCCACATCTTTAAGACTAATAGTTACTGGTCTGTGAATAGAAACGTCAGGTCAATTAAAATTATACATGTCTTTCAAACAAAAAGCGATTCAAGCATGGGTCATTGTGGTTAACCCCCGAATTTGACCTCTGCAAAGGAAAATTCCGTTTACAATGATACACTGCACTGGCGCTTGCCTTGGTGTACAACATATTTTTTGTATTAATTATCCCACTCTGACCTATACAACTGAGCAGAGTTCATTTGCATTTTTATTTCCTCTGGCATTTTCACCATAGAGTTTGCACTACAATCACCGCCGGTATTTTTACAGAATGTGCCTCTATAAAAGCTTAAATTGCATTGCCAATTGGGCGTCTTATTGCCTTTGCTGCAACCTGTTACGACAGATGAATCCTAGTAAAAGTGGCTGTAGAATCCGCCGCTGTCACTGCTGCGCCCTGTAATCCATTGTGGTTGTTAGCCTGACCCTGTCGCCATGTTGACTTCCTCTATTTAGATAGCAGAGATAGTGTGATTTGCCATTCCCGTCCTGTGCATTATAGATGCTGCTTTTACCATAGTATCCTGGATGAGGTGTTGCATGCTACCAGTATGTAATGATGCAGTCGATTTATGCCGCGCCTTTCCTGACATTGGGCGTTGATAAGCAGGGATGGCCGTAACCAGTCTTAAAAAGGGGACATATTGTTTAAAATGGACTTTTACAAGCGTGTTAAATCGGTGTTCCCTCATCACGAATTTACCGGAACTCAAAGTGATATTTGTGATTGATTCATGCATGTTTGAGTAATCCTGTGTTGCATCTGAGGTTTGAGAGCTCAGAGAATTTCAGTTTTCACCCCTCTCTATCTCCGCCCACTGCTCTTTGACTAAACTAAACGTCAAATAATTATAGTAACACTATATACCCCCCATCCCCCAAAAAGCATATTTTGTCAAGCCAACATTGTGTCCTATCTAGCCTTATTTAGTGTGCATTATGTACTTCCAATAAATATGCATTATGTACTTCCAATAGAGTCATGCTTTGAAAAGACACTATACATATTATAGCTAGGGGGTAAATGCAATATTTTCTTCGTCTTTGGTGGTGTTCTATGGCAGTTGGTATCCATAGTGTTACATTACCGCTAGACTTTATTCTTTATTCTGAATTCTCTATTCTCTATTCTCTATTCTCTATTCTCTATTCTCTATTCTCTATTCTTTATTCTTTCATCTTCACTCTTTAGACCTTAGACTTTATTCTTTCATCTTCACTCTTTAGACCTTAGACTTTATTCTTTAGACTTCACTCTTTAGACCTTAGACTTTATTCTTTAGACTAGACTTCATTCATAAGTTAAAGAGTTTTATCAGTGTGTCGGGTCGCAGCTCTCTGGCACAGTTGTAAAGAATAAAGTCTAAAGTCTACAGCAGGCATGTCCAAACAATGGCCCGGGGGCCAAATGCGGCCCTCTGACCAATTTTTGTAGGCCCTCAAGCTTCCTGCTAAGTTGGTCCAAACAACAAAAAGTTGTACTTTTACTGTAAAATTGAAACATTTCAAGCATTTTGATGTCATACTAACCTAATATTAATGTTCCAAGTCTTATTAAGTATCAAAATGCGGCCCCTCTGTGAAAAAAGTTTGGACACCCCTGGCCTACAGAATGAAGCCAAGGAAGTACATAAATAGTTGTACAGTTATACACGACTTCACTATACATTTTTACTTGTCTTGTACAACAATAACACCAACTATTACATCAGGGACTGAAAGTGAATGTCATTTTGGCTCTGAATTTAAACTCTTTAAGACCTTGAAATTTGAAATAGTTGACTTTTGCAGATCTCATTTTGAACAGACTAAAATCATCTTTCAATCTGATGCTTTTGTGGAAAAGCTGTAGACACGCCTCTGAAGTGTAACCCTGTAACCTTGAAATCATTAAAGATTTCTCTGAACCAGGTCCTCCCATGTTTGTGTGCCAGTAATTACCCTCACTATTAACCGTAACATTACATTTTCCTACAGCCACTGATGGCACTAATGAGCCATGCTGCCGGCCCCAGCAGAAAAAGTAATATCTTAAAATTACCTGAAACTTTGAGAGGCCAAGAACCTTCCAGCAAAATGACTTATTATTAGAAAGCTTTTTGATGTGTTAGGAGTTCTACTAACAAGTACCAGGAGAGATGTATTAACTTGATACTGAATGTGTAAGCAAATTTGCTTTTAGGTTTTAATGATCAGGCTAAAGGATGAGAAAGTTTTAGATCTTTCTCTGAGGTTTTGTGCATTGCTCTGTCTTTGCACTGATGTAAAATCTGCTGCTCAACATTCATTTTACAGCTCTTTTTTTTAATGAGACTTTGGAGCGGTGGGGGTTGTCACACTACGGGCACATGTTGTGCTCTCTAAAAGCCAAACTTAAGTACATTATAACCTTTACTGTAATGGCATTGCATCTCAGCGTGTAACAGGACATGCCTCTTGGCAAGAGCGATGGAAACCCTTTCCCCATTGTTCACTGCACTACAAGGGGTCTTTGCAGCCATGGCCACCTGCCTGTTGGGCATACAGCCCAATGTTATCTTTAATAGCTGAAGTGCACTGGTTGGTAAATGTTTGGAATGGCAATAGTGTTTTATAATATTCATTTGGCTGGTTGTCTATGATTAAATTAATGATACAACCACATTGTGACCCTGGCAGTGACACAATCCCTACAGCGAAACAAAGTAGGTGCTTGTGGTTTTCTGACACGAGTTTATTCGCAATATAGTGCCCATGAGGGGGTTTCCTTATTAACAATCTGCAGCGGTCTGATAACACTGCACTCGACTTACACTGAGCAAAGATGGCTGTTCAACTTGAGAAGGTTCAGGTTATTTAATGGGCCCTGTTTTAATCCCACACACTGTGAGTGTAAAACTCCAGCAGAAAGTCCACCTGGTCTCTTGGTATATGATAAAATCAAGTAAGCTAAATTTGAAAAACGTTTCCTTTGATGTGATTGAGAAAGCTTTTTAAAGATTTCAGGTTTTGTGGGAGGACACATTAATTGACATAGGGCTTCATAATTTTATCTTCCATTGTTGGAGTTGGTAACAAGTGCAGTTTTGAACAGTGAGAAAATGCCTCCTACACAGCCTCCCACACCATCCACCAGTCTTCTGCTTTTTGTCTGGCTCACATTATATGCCATATTTCAGTTGTGAGCTGAACAGCATGTTACAGACTGGAGTCAAAGCTGTAGTGAAGGACATTCAAAGTCCTGAAACTCACTTCGGTTTGGTCATTAGCATTTTAATTCAAAAGGTACTATTGCTTTCCACCTAATTCAAAAGTGTCAGTGTAGAAGCCAATTCAGGATATATCAACATGATAGCGTTGGCTCTATTTCATTGGAAAGATGGACTCAGCAGTGACTTTAGTCCAGATATAAATCAGACAAAATTAAAGGACAAATATTATGCAGAATAGACTTTTGCGAGCTTTCAACCATTGTTGCATTTTTCTGAGCATTAGCATGTCGAGGGCAAGCTGGCTGTCATTTCCCCGTGGTAATTCCCAAGATCAAATTATTATTTTTCATTAAAAATGTCCAGAAGAAGCATGTCGTTTTGACAAATCCAACTCACTCAATAGGATTTCCACAAAAAAGAAGTAAGCGTAGCATGGAGTAAAGCAAGACACTTAAACTGCCTGAATGCAGACTCAAAATACTTTCTACTTTAAGGCAAAAACTGTAAGAAATAGCCAATATCGAAACAAGTTACATTCTTATAAAATGAATCATTAAAACGTAGATAGAATACTGCACAAGAATGGCGGTGTTTTGGGTTCTGACCTTCCACAACTGACTCTGGTCTTGGAGAAATTGAAATGATTTTGTGAGGAGTTGTTTGTTCCAACAGAGCACAGGGCAGTTACAGAGTTGTGAAAGGCCAGAAATATCCGCACTCATGGATATAATCGTCGAGTCATTGGTATCGATCAACAACTATATCAATTCCCTGCAGATATATAGCACTGCGGTCACTGGAGTTGATTTACTGTGAGACTGAGGGGTTCAGTTCTGGGAAAAATGCCTGTTCTTCCACTTAAACACTCACTTAAACAAATTAAGATAAGGAGCTGGATGCAGATTTCAATGTGCATGAGCAATACCAGTTAATCAGAACATGATTTCATAATCTAAACAACCAACAGAAAACACAAATGTCTCTCGAGAGGACAAGCTGCTTTTCATGTTTCTTTTGACGGACACGATAAACTTCCAAATGCACAAGAAGGTCTGGAAAAAGAGCATAAAAGATGTTATCACTAATAGTAGAAATATGTAACCTCAATGTAGAAATTTGAAATGAAATGTAAGTGTCTAGTGGGAAACAGTTGGCTGCTTGGTAACCGCTTGTTGAGAAAAAGGCTTAATAATAGTGCGCCAAGAACTCGGAAATGTAATGAGGGCTTCATATTGTCAGATGTGGTGTGCAGTTCTTGTAGGCCGACGATGACTGTATGGTTTGGTAAAGAAAAGATGGAGCAATATTTTTTTAGCTCAATATTTATGGCGTGTACCTTTTCTTTGCACTAGTACATCTTTCTTTATTTTTGGTATTATACGTTGAGCTTACAGGGTTAAATAATTTAGATCTGTAGCCTTATTCGGACGGCATCATTTTTTATAAAGGGAGGTCTGTGAGGTTTTGAGCATTCGCACGGGATAAGACATTTCAGTAATACACATAAATATGACAAGAAGCTTCTCATTAATATTGCCAGCGGTTCTTCTCTTTTGAACTGTTTCAAAGTTTGTTTTTAGCGTTAGACACCGCATCGCTCCATGTTGTTGCGATAGGCCATCAGATTTCTCATGAAACAGTCGCAGTCTCTCTTTTAATTGGAGCACAATGACACAAACCCTCGACCCAAACTTTGCTCCACAATTTGTTTGTGCTCCGCAGTGTGGCAGATTTTTTTTTTTACAGGAATCACTATTGTTTCAGCTTTGCAAGTGCTGGTTCGGCTGTCTAGCTGAGCATGTTCGGCGGCTCGGGTGTGTCGGTGGTGTGGAGAGCGCCTACGCATTCCTTTCTGGTAGGTGCACGGTTGTAGCCCGCGTGCCCAACACTTTCCAAAAGCCTTTAGCGCTTATTTACTGTACTTGGACAATAACCTTGTAGGGTCCTGACGGTGTGCCCACCTCCTATTTTGGATGCCCTTAACTGCTGTTCTGAATTATTCATGCTTTCATTGCGTATTCATTGTTATTTGCTCATTTTTGTATCATCGGTCATGACACTGTTTCTCATAGAAACCACGGGATTGTGTGTAAATGGACACTGAAACATGGATCGCAAAGGAAAATTGAATGGTAAAAAGTTTGGAGTGAGGACGTTTCAACACTCATCAAAGTAGCTTGGCCGCTCATCCTGCCACACATAGTTTATACTTTCATATTTTAACATTCTTATTCATTGTTTTAGGTTGCATCACATTGCCCGAAGAAAATTCCTGTTTGTGGATTGTGTTCACTTGCAATGGCAACAAACCTTTTTCTGATTCTGATTGAGTGGGGAAAAAATCAGTTTCAGTTCACCTTTGATGCCTCTGCAGTACGTGATGCCATAGGATCATTTCTACACTGGCTTTCTCTCACAAATGTGATGCGAAAGGTTAAATTGTTGATAACATTGTTACTTTTCTGGACGTGTTTGTTAGCCTTTTGATTAATCCCAAATGTCCAGAGTGCTTATCACCTGCCGGTTACAACTTACAGCTCGAAGCTACATGTTAATAGTATGAGGCAGGCGTAGGAAATGGATGTTCTGTTCTTGTAATAGCTTTTAAACTCCTTGAACAAAGTGATATCATTGCTGACTGCACATCAAAACTCAATACTAATAATTGCACACTCTTGACATAAAAATAAGCAGCCACATGATGGATATATTTGACAAATATGCAAATAGGAATGGTTTACTCCTTACTTCTCTTGATGCTCATGATTAATGGGGCGGGCGCTGCCTTTTTGGATGGAGAACTTCTTCTTTGACAAAACACATTAATATTGTGTGCCTGTTTTACATTCTCTCCTTTGCAGCATGGAGCTATCAGTGGGGATGCAGGAGAGCCATTTGTCTGCATGCAAAATGGACCTCATCATAGAAATACAGATAAAAATGGAGAAAATGTGAAAAAATTGACTACCGCCACCGTCATGGGAATATGTACAAACGTGAACTTTCATTTGCAGCGTTGGCACCCACATATTTGTTGATGATTAATGGCACGGATGTCTCATATTTCAACACATCAATAATCACACGCTTTACATTCTGGCTGTGGTGCGAGTTGAAATGCAAAGGGAGAAATTTTTCTGCATGCAAACTGGCTGGATGTTTTCCATTTAGAGAGAAACGTCAGCAGTGATTTTCAGTGGAAGCCGTGTCTCTTGCTCCGGTCGCAGGGCTTTAATGTAACCACTGTCAACATGCTTAATACTGGGCGCAGATGAACAACTTGTGACTGTGAAAAAGTCTGGTTGTATTTACACTTCTGTAAAGCAGTTCTCGTGGTTCATTTGGTTTTCAGAACTAGCTTTTTGCTCTTTGCTCCAATGAGGGATGAGATACTTTTAATGAGAAGCTGTACCAGTTTGGGGCTGAAATTGTAGGTTAATAGTAGGGTAATCAGTTTAAAAATGTAGACAGGAAAATTAATATAATCTGATTTCATCTCCATTAACAAGTTAGAGAGAGTCTGAAAACGTTCTGAAGCTGTGTGCGTTTTGAATAGATAGTTAACTTTAAATGTCAAATGTTAATTGAACCAATGGTGCAACATCTATGAACTAGGGATGGCCAATATTTTTTCAAGCGTCCCAATAACGAGATTCAGACGATATTATGTCAATCCCACAGAAATGTGTTAAAACGTGTCATTAGTCGAGGTTAAATTGAGAAAGAAAATTGAAATGAATCCCAAAAGGGCAGAATTCTCACTGTACGCCCCTTATTTTTATGAACCTTTTTTGTACTATGTTTTATTATAAACATTTCCCTCGATAGTAAAATGTTGCATATCTTCAAAACAACATTCTTGATATTATCTAAATGTTGATATATATTGCTTATCTCCACCATGAACTGCATGTTTTTCATTGCATTCTCCTAAGACAACGTTGTATTCCTTAACATAAGCATTCTGAAGCTGTAATAAACAAACACACCTGTATATTTTGTATTTTAGCCAATACACGTTGCATTACATAGATTTTTCTACCTACACTACCTATTTTTTTTTATCGATTTTCCCCCCATTACATCAACATTGCATCACACACTATAATCCCAAATACTGGGACGCCTCCAGACTCTTGGAAACAATTACATATTAAGGATTATTTACAAATGTTATAGCCAGGACTGAGAAGGAAGCCCAGACTGCACTCAGAAGGTTCATTTCAAAGCACTGTTCTTAGGGCTTGTATTCAGTGACACTGGTGTGAAGTGAATAAGGCAGGCCGACACGCAGGGAGGGAACTCACTGGGGAAACTTTATTGCTCTTGGCAACTGCAGGTACGCGGACGAGTGTGAAGGACGTGACGAGGAGGGCTCTCTGCAGTAATCTGGAAAAATGCAACCAGGGAAGGCATGAGTAAGTGGATAATACAATCTTGCTGCAATAAAATTAGAGATATAATCAGCTGCTGAGCAAGGGCAAGTAAGTAAAGGTCTGCCGGAGTAATGTTACTAACAGTAAAACTAACAGGCAAGGACATAGAGAGCAGCAGATGTGAGGGAGGCTGACTTTTGGAGATAATGAAGAACAGGAACAATTAAGCCCGAAATGAGCGACGCATCTCATCCTGAGGTTTTATTTTAATTGACAATCTGTTTTAAAAGTTAAACACATGGTAGGTATTAAAATAATGAGCCGCGCACCTTCAATGACAAAATATGGCTTTAGGCTTTATTTTTATTCCAAACAACTGACATTAAGATGATATTTAATGGGCAGTATTTACATGAGGTGCTGGAAAAATGAATGCTATCATTGAATTCCGCACGTCCTGTTAGTTTTGTTTACGCAAACAAACTGTACCCCCAAGTCAAGTTTAATTCCAATGTAATGAAAAAGCACTACAAAAGGTTGATTCATGAAAACTTTTTTTCACATAAACAACCAAATGAATTGCCTGACCAGCAAGAACACATGCTTTCACAATACTTAACTAAGACATTTCGGTCTGGATCAATATCCTGTCTCTCCTATTTCAAAAGGGCAGGATTGACCAATTAGAAAAACACAAGGCCCGTTCATTTACGAAACAAATATGGTGGCTTACGAGGAAAAATGTAATCAGAAATAACACAAGCGAAGCACTAAACTCTGTAAGTTTGAGGTAAATGAAGTTTTTTATATATAAATCGTATCTATATATACACTCTGTGTGTGTGTGTGTGTGTGTGTGTGTGTGTATATATATAGTGCTGATTACAAATATATTCTTGACAGTTTAGGCTTGGGGTTGATTAAAAAAGATTAAGACCTTTTTCCCCTAGAATTGATAGAATTGATTGGCTTTTCTTATTAAAAACAAATGAAGTGTTATTAATTTCCTGAAAATACAATCTGTAAAACTCTCGATTAAAAAGACCCAAGCTTTGATGATTACACAGAAGCTCGATCATGACTTAAATAAAAATTTTCCTTGGAAATTGTAATCAAATCAAATAATGTCTTTGTTTTAGTGGATATTTGCTACATACAATTTACTATCCACACAAACAGTTATTATTATCAATCAACCCATGATAAATTAAGTTTGTTGCATTTAGGATTTGAATTAAATTCAAGCTAAAACTAGTAAGCACTTGAAGATCACTGTCAGCCACAAAAACATTAGCATACAAAAATGTAGTGTAAACTCCTCACAATTATCCTTGATTGGATGAAAACACACATTGTCAATAATGTAAGCAAATTAAATCATTACATACATGCAGACACTCAATTTACCTTGCCAATTTTCTCGTGAACTCACTGCCAAGCTGTTGGAATAGTTTAGATGTCAAAGCATGTTTAGTTAGCATTGATTAATCACATAGCAGACATTCCATTTGGGTTCCTTCCATTCACATAACAAGATGAACAAAAAGTTTATGAAAGAAACAAAATCCTTTTCACTTTTACATTGAGGAATTAGATTTGCTCGGAATAATTCAGAAGCCATTTTTTATGCTCATCTGAAAATACCTTTTACTTCTCTGATATCCGTTATCCCTCCCTGAGCTGCAAGCGTAACCGCACCTACCCTTTATTAAACCAAAGCATTGAGTGAAAGCCAATATGGGCAAAAATGAAATGAAGCCTCCTCTAAAGCAAATGGGGAGATTAAGGCACAAAGACTCGCTGATGTGATGCCATCAAATGTAAAATCTCGTCTATTTCATTTTTACTCTTTGTATTATATTACTGAGTATGGAGCAGGGTTTGTGCAGGAGGTCCCCTGTGGGTTTCGTCTGTCTTCCTTTAATATCTCGTTCTACTCTTCCCATCAAGCTCACTTTAAGATATTGGGTGATAGCAAAGTCAGTTGAATGGCATTATATTATTGTTTATTTTCATTGCTATATTTTAGAAAATGTCACAGTGGGTTTGGGCGGGCCGTATGTTTTGTTGTAGTGGGAATATTTCGTGGAAGAGTTGTATTTACTCTGCCAGGGTTCACAGACTGGTAAATCAATACGGCGGCCTGGAGGTGGTGCTGGCTTAACACTTCTCCATTTATAGCTGGATGTTGCTCTAAATGGTCAATAGTGTGTTCAGTGGTGAGTAAGTCCAAACGCAATAGCCAATCGATAGTGAAATTGAGTGAGCGAGTCATAAGTTTAGGGCAGAGGTGTATGTTTTGTTTCCGTTGAGCAATATGATGTACAATATCAATTAAAAAACATGATCCAAAAGGAATAAATAGCAGAATGATGCACTTAAATCATTAGTTAGTAACTTTAATGAGTCATAGAATTAATATTTACGTAGAATAAAAAAAACAATTTTCCTCATTGTACAGAAAAATATACTGAAAAATATTGACACCCCAAAATTATTGTTGCATCTCTCATTTACTGAACGATAAGTTGATATAGAAATGATTGTGACAGCGCTATACGTAAGCAAAATATTTTTTTTCCGTGTGTGATCCCCTTTGTCGCCACTCCAGATTCTTGCAATTTTTTAACCAAATTTACACTTTTAGCCTTTGATTTTGAGTTTAATTTTTAATCTGCTATAAAGAATATCAAATGAAAAACTGTCTTTTGGTGTTTTTGCTGCAACGCCCCTTTTATATACAAGGCCCAAACTGAGTACCGTTTTTGGGCGATAGAGCGCTCCTGAATAAAAGCCGCACCAATAACATTTTCAAAGAAAAAATAAAGTGTACATATACGGGCCGGGCCGCACCTGTCAATAAGCCGCTGGTGTCCACGCTGTCACACACAGTAATTACACATACAATTGGGGTAGGGCATGGCCACTAGATCTGGTCTGGAGCTCTGGCTCTGATACGTCAGGCTGAAGAAGCGCTGGGTCAGGTTCTCTTGAGCTGCGTTTTCCTTGGTTCTGAGATGTTCATCAGATAACGAAAAGGCCATTGCACTGATCCACGATGACGCTGATTTGAAGAGTGTCCTGGATCAAAATTTTTCTGTAGTTTAAAGCAAAAATCATGTCCAAAGATGGGCACAGAATTACTTATTGGGAGAGAGTAAAGTTGTCGGGTGTCTCAGGAATATCTTTGTTCCTTCTCTTAGCTTATCCAGTGTCTCTTAAACGATCTCACCTCCACCTCAAAGACCTGACTGAAAACTAATTTGGTCTTCCTGTTTCTCTCTCTCTGACTGACTGACCCCTGGGGTTTGGTTTGGCACTAATGTTCAACCAATCAGACAAATGCTAATGTGTGAGTCAGCTGATATTTACCGTACTTTTCGGACCATAAGCCGCTGCTTTTTTCCCTTTTCTTGGGCAGACATGACCATCTTTCTGTGTAAATATCATATCACAAATGTTGCAATGTAACACTCGCTAAGCACAAGCTCAGGAGCAGATCGAACCAGATGTGAAGACACAGACAAGGTAAGTCAGCTCACACAGAGTAATCAAGGACAGAGTGGACAGTATGGACAGCTTAATGTGTTTTCTGTTTGTTAAACTTCCAAATACTGTGTGTTTTATTACAACTCATATTCAGTACAAAATTTGTCTAATTAGACCCGCGCTGCAGCAGCGGACCAAGGCACAGCGGACCAGTGCACAGCGGACCAATGCACCGCGAGACCCCCGGTTCAAAAGACACCCGGCGTGTGTAAATGTATCATGTTACAACGTAGGCACCTGCGGCTTATTGACAGGTGCGGCTTGTTTCTTTGTAAATTTCGTTGGAGCGGCTTTTATTCAGGAGCGCTGCACAGTCCGAAAAGTACGGTATATAATATATCCAATGCAGCCATTGTTTCAACATTAACTAGGACACATAGTTACACAGGTAGAAATATTAACAAGACGAGTTATAAAAGAGTTGAATAATCATGCAGAACATAAACATTATGGTTACAGTGCTACCTGCAGGGGGTGCTGAGTGAGAGAAAGAGAAATTGAGACTTGTATAGGTAAAGTTAAAGCTGAACTTTACGTTGGAACATTGTAATGCTGTATGTGTGTATTTTTGGACACTGCTCTTTATCACTGTAAATACTTGCACCATTGTTGCATTTGGAGATTGGCACAATAAATAGCACCTGAGCACTTGGAATTCGACTTTGCCTATTTTAGAAGAGAGTCCCGCCACACATTATTTACAGTAAATTCATCTTGTGGACAAAGTCTCTTTAGAGAGTTCATTTTAATCCAGTTACAAATTCAAAGCAGTCATTTTGGGAAAAAGTTTATTCCGACTTTTAAAGCGTGAATCCTCTGCTATGTATGCAGAGACATCATGCATCTCCCCAAAGGTAGTGGGATGGTACCATGGTAAAAGCCTTATGTCCCGCATTCCTGTCACGATGGCAACATTCAGGCGTCATCTGCAGGTCGCTACAGTAGTATAGCTAAAGAGTATTTGAAGATTTAAAGTAACATTTGTCCTTAACATTCAAATACTCGACCAGTGGCTCACATTTCAGAGCTCAGTTCATTAAGACTCTTGGCTCTGTAGTGGATTTTCTTCCTGTTGCCTTTTTTAATACCTGGGACTCTTCAAATCTGCAGATTTCAGATTTATTTTTAATTGCACAAGCGACAGAGGTAAGCCAAGGAGAAAAAACTTTTCTGGGAACACAAAGTGAAAACCTTGCAATATGATGACTTCTCAGCAAAATCTCACCCAAAAACTGTATTTGGAGATCGATGTACATTTGCAAGGTAATGATATGTTTAAAAAGCCATATATTTTAATGAGCTTTTATATTACTTCCCGAGTGTGAAATGCACTAATATGTAATGCATTACAACCACTTAGACGGTCCAACTGAAGTGAACTTGTAACGTAAGGGTGACCATAAACTGCTTTGGATGGTCATGTTACAGCACATTATAGCCATTCTAAAATTCAATCAGCCAGCTCTATATTAGTACTCTATATAACCTTACAGATACGATTAAAAAGTGTTCAATCATTTCAAATTAAGAGCAGATAGTAATAGTTTTTAGTCTTGGTGCAGGGCTTTCTGGGGTAGAAGATAAAAAGAATAGAAAACATATAAAGACAGCGGTAGAATTTAAAATAATTTTAAAAATGCTTAAACATGCATAAAAGAAAATGGGCATTGAGTAATATTAATAAAAAGTGTTAAACATTTTTTACATAGTGAACTTTTAAAGGGGACATCAACTCTCAATGAGCTTTTACTCTTGTTACAATCATCCTCATCATTAATTTACTCATTGATTCTTGTGTGTCTGAATAATCCTGTATTTCCCTGCAACTGAGGCTTGATTGGTCAGAAAATTCCTGTTTTCACCTAGCCCACATTCCTTTACTTAGTTGTGATTATTTGAAAAGTTAAGAATCAGAGTAATACATGTAGAGTTCTAAAATGTCACGCAGCCACTTCAAAACTAAAACATGTAAATGTTATGGTGAAATGTGACTATGAAGAGGCTTATCAGTTCTGCAGTTTTGAACAGGAAGTCAATAGACCTGTTTCGATTACTAAGCCGTTTTAGATCAATATTGCAGTTTACAATGCACAAAATATAAAAGGATTATCTCCTGTTATAATTCATTATTAATATCATGATATGCCTCCTTTAAGGTAGTTTTAATGAAAAACAAGGAACATAACAATTACAAAAAGCTCAAAAGTATTTTATTCCTAACATCCTTTTTAATGAGATACGCCTGACGCAAAAGTCAACACCTCCCTGTCCAAGTGCTTCTATTTTCCCTGTTGTCACCTCAGTCGCCCTGCCTCAGAAGTGTGAAGTGTGCACAGCCTCTGTGCTCGTCTCTCCGCTTGCCTAACTTTGATCAGCTCAGGTCACCAGCCTTCAGTCAGGCAAGGTCAGAGCAACAAGATGATGTGAGCGCCTTGTCAAATGTTGGTAATAGCCACCTGTTTGGGAATACCCGCGCTCCCTTGTACCTGTCTCTTGATGCCAGACTTCAAACCGATCCGAGTCAACTGGTTTCGTTTTCGAGGCATGCCTGTTCATTGAAGTATCTATTATCGGTGTCCCCAGGTATCCTTGTCAAATTCTTAGACAGCAGCCACCCTTGGACTGTATGCAAATGTACTGCCGATTTACAAAGCCCCTGTGAGGTGGGAATCTGTGATTCCCTCTTGGGCTGTGTTGGAGCGGCTGATAAACGGTGGGGCTGGTACAGTTTGTTTTTCTGATAAGGTGAGCAAAATCAACTGGAATGCAGTGTCGTTGTGTAGTCTTTTTCAGCTCGTCGTGAACCTAATCCTCCTTTTTCCTCCCTCTGGGCTAGAATTTGAATGGCCTGATCAATTTCTAATCAGGAAGACCCGGAGCCTTTCTATTCTCATAATAGAGTTGCCTACAAATCTTCTATACGGGAGGCTTAGCTCCGAATTGTCGGGGCCAGGTATATTGCTGGTCCCTTGTGTTTTGCAAAGCTTTATCTATAATGTGAATCTGTAAGCTAAATTTAGAGGTATTTTCTGATTCCTAAACAGAAGCTCTCATCACAGCAGAGCAACCCAGGGCCTGTTTTAAAGGGAGAGGTGGCCTTTTCATGTTGAATGGAACCCCCAGGAGGTCTTTGCGGCTTTGTCACTTGTGAAAAAGTAAAAAAAAAAAAAAAAGAAAAAAAAAAACTAGAGAGAGCTCAGTTTCAGTTTAGAATTTGCCTGGAAGTTTTCAACAGACTGCACTTGGTTTGCTCCAAGTGGAACGTTATCATGATGACTATTTAAAGATGTTTTTTTAACAGCTTCAGACAGATTCTGTTCATTCTATGTGTTACGTGTCCGAAGCAAATTTGAATGTCTAATTTTTAAGGACTTTCTTGGCCCGTAGGTTTTATTAGTCAGGACAACTGAGCGTGAAATGGGGATGAGAGAGAAGGGAGGACATGCAATATGTTGTCAGAGCTGGGATTCGAACTCTCAACACCATGGCCACCCATCCACCGGCCAGCAGAACTACAACAAAAGCTATTTTCTTTGACTGGCATGTTTTTAACTGCACTGAAAAGGTGATTGAAGCAAATGGCCATGGGAACGGAACCTACTTCCAGAATGAAGCTTTTTCCTAGTTTTTTCAATGCAACCTGTAATTCCCCAGTCCAGGGTTAGCCCTGCCCACAGCTAATGATTAAGCACTCATTCAATTACAGAAATTCACATGATTTTAGGGAGCAGATGGTATGTTTGAGTAACTATCTCTTTTGTTTGTTTTGCAGGTGAATCATTGAAGATTGAAGCGGACATCAGCCCACCCCTTAAAGTCAACATGCGTTTCAACTGGAACTAAACTGACTTGGCACACAGATGACTTGTTGACTTGGATACATTTAAAACTTGCTCTGAGAAACAGCAATGAAGAAAGGTGTTTTGTTTGCCAGGATACTTTAAATTACTTCCGCAATATCATCATCATCACGCTATTTTTGTCCGTTCCCCGCTGAGGATTTCTGACCGTGACACAATGAGCCTGCCCAAACGAAGAAAATTCAGGACATTTGCTCTTTTGGTGTGCATTTTAACATTCACCACGTTCCTGTTCAGTTACACCCTTCGAGATACATATTCTTCACTTCAATTTTTCAAGTACGCCTTCCACCTGTCAGACTCTAAAGGACTGTGCGCCTGCGAGCAATGCATAGTGGAACTGGACGACGACCCGTGGTTCGCCGAGCGCTTCAATCAGTCCGTCCTCCCACTGATGACCAGGGACAACAGCGTGCTCTCAGATGAAACATATAAATGGTGGCAGGTAAGCTAATTGCTGTTTGTCTTGAGTCTTGAAGTAAATCTGGCTCTGTGACACAGCCTGAGATACCAAACACAACAATCAGGAATGAAAGAGCTAAATCTGTGAGATCTTCGCCACAAAGCTGTGAAATGAGCTCCCACGCACAATTTGTTCACGTTTATCCGGCAAAGTGGAGATGCTAATTGCTGGTTTGTCATGCATATGTTCAGTGTAATTTAAAAGAAAAAAATCTGACACTTTGGTTAATCTTAGAAATGTAATTATAACATTAAAACACAGCATTTGATAATCCTGTAATTGAATGTTAATGAATGATGAGGAATGTTGGCTGAAAGTAACAACATTAAGAGAGGAATGTAATTAAAAGTAGACTGGCCATCCTGGATTAATATTTATCTAATAATCTGTTCTTTATTTATTCATTTATTTATGTATTTATTTTTGGTTGGAAGACATGGGTTATGCACAATGAATGCTGGGGATTTATTCATGCATTCTGCTGCTTTGAGTCATATATAAATATCATTTTAAAACCAGTGATGGAAGAAGTGCTCTGTTTCTTGTTTAATAAGTAAAAGTTTGGATACAGCAGCAAAGAATTACAATAAGTAAAAATCAATTAAAGTAAAAGTACTTAAGCACCCGTTTAAGTGAAGGTAAAAGTATTTCAGACAGACTTTGAGAACTATAAAAGCATCAAAAGTAGTGATCTTAATAAAGAAATTGTGCTGTTTTTATATGTATACTGTACGTTTGTCTGCTCAAAGTTGACGTTAACGCAAACTATGAATATGCTAAAACTAAATAAAAACCTCACCCATCTCAGATACTGTACCTGCTCTCAAATGTAGTGAAGTAAAGGTAAAAAGTATCCACTGTAAAAGTATGTCACATCTGTATATTGTGAATTTAACTCCAAAAAAAATCGGCATGATTCCCATTCCAACTCTAGATGTTAGACAAGTCCAAATTCCCATAATCATACTGAAATGTTTTTTAATTTTAACTAACATTCATACATTGGGAACATTTTGAAGTTTACATCAAGGAGTTAAGTTGTTGTAAACCCACAATAAAAGGGAAAAACCAAAGCCGTCCAGCGTCGAACAGAATTAGTATGCTGGGCCTGTGTGCTTATCTCGTGTTTGGACTTGGAGAGGATAGTTTGCTGTCCTGCTTGCAAGTCAGGCAGGGCAAAGCTAATCAGCCACTAGTATTAGGCTCATATGTCTGGGCTGCAGCCTATCAACAGACTGACACGCACTGATATGTAGTAATGTAATCACCCTGGAAAGTCTACCACTAACATAATGTGTTTTCGAACCGCACTTATTGTCTTTTTGAGATGGAGTTTGTCACTTGTACAATTTCAGAGTGTCACAGTTTAAAGAGAAACTACAGGGCAGCCATTCTGGGTGACTGACACTCAAAATTGCTATTTATTGCTAACTGAGTCTGGACGTGGGTAGACATATTTTTCAGTAGTGGCGTCACAGTATCAAAAATTCACAGATGGAAACTGTATAAGTAAAATATCTTGGCACTACTGAGTTGAATATGAGCTGCTTGATTGCAATCCATTCCTAATTTTATTATTAGATCCTCTACAATTTATCTCCAAATTAAAAAAGGCAATACACTTAAATTATACTTTCCAATTCTTCTTCTTTGATCTAGAGAAGCAAGCAATGCAATACCTAAGGTATTCCCACATTCATCCCACACCATGTCCAATTAGAGGTAAGAATAGAAAAATTACTGCAAGGTTGCCTCCTGTCACTACTCATTTTAGGAAATGCTTCTCAGGGGGAGCGTGATGAGCTAAACATCAAATATCAGAGCAAGTGCAGCCAGATGGTCATGTCTCTGATGTAAGGCAAGGGCACAACCGACGTAACACCGCACTGTTTTATGGCTAAATGTAATTTCTGCACATGAGACATCCATAGAAAATGGTGGGAAGGCCGTCTTTAATAACACGGAAGACTTGTGGAAAGAACAAATTAGTAAATGAATGTCATTTGTCATACAGGACAGCCAGAGTGCACCAAGGAAGTAGTTTATTACAAAAAGCATGGCAACTATCTTAGATTTAGTGTAGGGTGTTCAGATGGATTAGGCCGTTATAATATTTTTTTATTATCTATGACATGAGCTGTAGCCAGGGTGCAATTTCTGTCCATAAAAATACAAACAAAATAACTTTTAATTTAGGCACACAAAACCATGAACATGACCCTTAGCACTTATCTAACCCCTCTGTGCACATGTACCCAAATTCCTGTATTTTGCTGTATTTTTGGTAAATTATTCGGAATATAATAAATATAATAATAATAATAATAATAATAATAAATATAATAATAAATATAATATAATATAATATAATATAATATAATAATAATAATAATAATAATAATAATAATAATAATAATAATAATAATAATAATAATAATAATAATAATAATAATAATAATAATAATAATAATAATAATAATAATAATAATAATAATAATAATAATAATAATAATAATAATAATAATAATAATAATGCCTCTAAATGGGACGTCTACAATGGCTCACCAGAAGCCTGAAATGATAAATGTCTCTTTAATGTAGGTAATTTCTAATATAACATAATTATAAAGTTGTGAAATGATTATTCCACAGAACTGTCGCTCTGCTCTGCATTTTATTCTTTGCACAGGGTTAGGGCATTGTTATTAGCTAATATTTTTTTTCCAATAAGGCACTTTAGATAGCATGAAAAATGTAGAGGCGTTAATTTAGTCAGAGCCAGTGGAAGTGTTAAGTTGTTGTGAGTGGAAGCTTGACAGTGCATGAAACAGTGTGGCTGGAGGAACGTTTTGGGTTATGAATTTGAATAAAGTAATGACGAAGGGAAGGGTCGGCCACTGACAGCAGCTCCTAAAGAACCCACCGGAGAGACAAGTTTGTGCGGTCGCAGGTCATACTCCGGCTGAGAGATGTGAACCAACAAACAAGAGGCTGAGGCAGGCAATTATCAAAGAGCAGATTTCCAAAGCTTGAACTGCTTACCAACAGGGGCAGTCGGGACAGTGTGTACCTAGGCTAGTCACTCATGAATAAAGCAGAGGGAAGGATAGGGGGGGAAAGAAGCAGCGAGAGGGGCACAATCCTGTTATTTTTTTCATTTGCTGGAATTCAGAATACAATTGATTTACTTAAAACAAAGGAATACACTGAATACTTGATCATGCAATTAAGTCTTTGAACTGTGCAATATTAGTGAGAAAAATAGAAAACATTGCTCTTCTGGTGCTTGCGTGTGTGTGATTGTTGTCTTGTGATAATTAAATGCATTTCAAACAGTGCCACGAACATAAAGCTGTAAGTAATCTGAATACAGTACTCTGATTGGACCATGTAAAGGAGTATGATACAAAATGTAGTTTAATGGAGGTATTCTTTTACTAAATATACTGTATTTTTAAAGTATTACTTCCACCAACACCTAGCTGTAGCAGATGGCTTCAAATGCAAGAATACTTTATCCACTAAATACAACCACTGGAGTAGACTGGACATCCCAGAAAAGCCCAGTATTTGATCTTTGTGTTTGCTTTGGCTATGTAAAGTATGTCTTTCACTAGAGAGTTAGATATTCAGTGACACCAATTTCACAGAAAAGTTTCACTGCCTAATGTTTATGTGCTATCTGTGAGAATTGAGCAGAAGAATGGCAGGCTAAAAGAGCCCTTCTAGACTGCGCTAAGCCGCCCTCAGGTTATTTCACAAATGTGCCTGGTGTCTGCAGCTCCACTGGCCTTGTTCAATCACTTCTGCTTAAAGTGGCCCCGCAGCGAGGACTCTCACTCAGCCCTGTCTCTCCTGTGTCACCAGTGGCTCCAAGCAGAACGAAAGCCGGCCAACATTACCCAAGTGGTGGAAGAGTTGTTCCAAGTCATCCCAGACGAGCTGCTCTACATGGACGCCAGCCCCGAGCGCTGCAGAACCTGCTCCGTGGTGGGCAACTCCGGAAACCTGAAGGGGGCGCACTACGGCTCGCTCATCGATTCCAGTGACTTCATTATAAGGTCAGTGGCCACTTTAGCCTAATCTGCTTGTATTTATTATAAAGCATGAATTTCAACAAGACATTTAAAACACAAATTGTACAAGAAAACCTCTTTGTCTTTGGATAATACGTTTCCTTATACAAGGGTCAGAAAACTGCACAATAATGTTACATCAACCATAAGTAAGTAATAAAAAGCCAGTTTTTCCCATAGCCCGCCGTCTATTACAGAATTAAGCATTTTAACTCACACACACATTCGCTTTGTCATTAGTCCAAAAAAAGAGCAAATACGTGTTTCACTCCTTTCACGGCTTAGTGTTTTATGTTTCAGTGGCCGACCTTCAGCACGTTCAATGATATAGCAGATGTGGACAGTTTGACAATTGAAGGCTGTTTCACCATTTATATTTTTACATCTATCGGCTGATGTGCAGTCAGGGTTCAAGGACTGGCTAGGAACTATTTTTTTTAACCACAAACTTTCCCATTTTTGATTCTAGAAGAAACTTTAGAAGCGTGTTAGGCTATGCTTTTTATTGAATGTGTCTATTGTGTAAGGATGTCACAATATCAAATTTTAGCATTATGATTGTTGTGAGACAGATAAACAGTTATTTACGAATACGATTATTTAATAAACTACAGTGAAATTTATACTTTGCTGTTTAATAAATCACCATTATTCTTGTACAAATGAAAAAGAAAAAAAATTAATCTAACTTTTTGAATTATAAAGACATAAAGAGGCAGGTAAAGAAGCACTCTGAAGTAGAGATGTAATTAAAATAGGTGTTACTAATACATTGTGACCTATATGGACCAATAGCAGGAGAAAGCTTGTTGTGAGTTAGTTTGAGATTTGGGAGTGAATCATGTGTTTAATCTGCCTTTTTCAGATAAATACACTGTTTACGTGATCAAAGAGATACTTTTTGTGAGCTTTTGCTAGCACGACACAGCCTTTGGGGGACTTCTCTGCCCCTCAGGCTTAACTATTGGCACCTGTAATAACATTCACGAACTGTACTTACACCAACAACAAAAATATTATAAGGGAACACTAGTCGATCCAAGAATGGAATGTAATAAAACATTTATTTGCCTGTTTTCTTATGAATCGCGATGTTATCCAGTTGGCTAAAATGCAATGCAACATTTCTTAGAATATGTGATACATTTGGATGCACGTGTGTAGCCCCTCTGGTGTGTTGGCGCCCTAAGCAGCTGTTTAATCCGCTTTAAGGGAAAACAATGGATGACACAATCTGCACCCACAATCAAGGCCTGGCTTGACTTTCTAATAGATGTACGGAAGATGGAAAACATCTCATTCGGACTAGACTGGACCTTTTTTTTATTTAGTGTGTTGTGATTTTGTTTTCTGTGCCACTTGTTTGTTTGTTTTTGTATTGTTTACTACTCTCTGCTTTATGTTCTATGTTTTGTGTTCTTTATTTGTTCTAAAAAGTAGTAGTAGTAGTAGTAGTAGTAGTAGTAGTAGTAGTTGAAGTAGTAGTAGTAGTAGTTGTTGATGTGAATTCAGTTTACCACACACACAGAAATAATACTCTTAACAAAGCGACACAAGAAAACAATGTCAATGAGTGTTTAAATGTTTATCCTGGCCTTGGGGAAACAGGAGAAAAGAGAGGAGTTCGCCACTTTGTGTCATCCATGGCACCAATCGAAAATAGCTGGAATATAAATATGAATTGATGCAAACACAGCCGGAACATTTGCTTAGAGGCATTACATAATTATCCGCACGTGCTGAGAGTGGCTTTATGTCAGCTGCAACAGGCCATAAAATTTACTTTTGCGCAATTTAAAAATTGAGCCCTGGGAAAAAGGTTGTAAACATGCATTATCAGACAAGATAATAAATATATTACTAAAGACAGCCGCTTCACAAAGCGGAGGGCCCAGATGGACAGCGCATCAGACAAAACCCACATTACAATTCAGACCAAGCCACCGCAGATCCCCTTAAAGCCTGCCTTATAAACTATTATGAACAGTGTATAGCAGACTAAAGCTTATGTTTGATCAGCAGATTGCACTGGTGAGATACGCAGACCCGAGTCCTTGGCGGTTCTTTTGACGGACAAGATGGAGCTCTATAGTTACGGATAATGAAGTCATTTGATGTGCAAATAACTTGATGATGATTAAATTGGATGTAAATTGTGTTTTTGTTCCACTTTAACGTATTAAGAAGTAGAGAGAATGTGGAGTAAATTAGGAAAAAAAAGCACTTAATTGGCCCTGATGTCTGAGGCTAGTAAGTACGGTAAGTAGATGCTTACTTAGCCCATTAAAAGCATGTTTGTGATTAAAGATAAAAAGTACATTGTGAGACATGATGCCAAAGCTTTTATCTGGTAATGGGGGAAAAGTGCCAAGGTTACACAAACACACACACAAACACACACACACACCGTGGAATCACACCTCATCTCTTCAGCAGTGCACACAGAATACAGATAAAGGAAAACTCAGAATTTAAAAATTAAAAGCGAGATGAGTTTCTACTTTGATTATAGATGCAGGGCCAGCCAGATTATACGAGGACATGGTTAAAGTAGATAAAACTCAGCAAAACTTTTAGCTGTGTTTGTTACTGGTCACTCTTTGCAGTAGTTTGTGCTCTCAAGTTACGTTTTCCATTTCCGTGGGTTTTAGAATGATGAAAAGTTATGGTTGTTGCCATATTCCAAACATAATATTAAGGTTTGAATGTTTAGCCGTCCAAAAAACGACACCATGTTACTCTACTTGTCAAAGTCCTGCGGTTTGAATAACATCCATTGAAGAAGACAATCTGTGTTTGTCCTGTTAAATAGCTGTTAAACCATAATGTGGCTGATTTATGGAATCCGTATGGTGCTAGTTTATCAATTAGGGATCGATGGTCTAGTAAATCAAACCATGTGAAAAGACAAATCCCAGGGTCATGGAAAAGATGTCAGTATGTTTGAGAAGGGTCATATCATTGGCATCAAGCAAAGTAGCAAGTAAGTAGAAGAAGAAACTGAATCTGCTACAGATCTGAACCCCAGTGAGAGACTTTGGGATGAGCTGGAGAAGGCTTTGTGCAGTAGTCACTCTCTCCCAGTGTGCACACATAACGCTCAGTGCGAAGGGGATCAAGTGCTCCGAGGGGCACCAACCTGACCAGGCAGTTTGGACTGAATGACATAGGCTATTTGTGCTGCAGCTGCACTGTTCCTTTTTGCAATTACACAGTGGGCATTAAGTAGGCATAGTCTGTCTTTAGTCCTTCATCAATTTAAACTCGGACTCAAGTGTCGCCTCTCTCTCCTCCATAGTGAGTTTGAGATGTGCAGGGACAGCAAAACAAGCCGTCGTTTAAACAGACGCAGACAGATCGTGGGCACAGCTGGGATCAGTTTTGACACGCATATGTATTCTACAAACCACAGGGAGCAAAACAGTCTTCGGATCATGGAAATTGGCCTCATATTCAATTAGAAACCATGAAAAAGAGAGAATGAAACAAGACGTGCGCTGCATCGAGCTGGTGCCCTAAACCTTAGAGCTCACTGTGCGGCAATTGCACAGTCAAAGTTTTTCAACTTCTTACAAATATCTAAATCATGTTTTTTATTAATGTAACAGAAAGCGTAAATAGTTTGCAGCCTGTAGTCTTTATAGAGCCTCGATCTGTTCTGCAGAAGAGCAGAAGAAGGGCTTCAGGTGACGCTGGGGCAGGGGCGGAGCAAAGAAATTTAGCGACCGTGGAAGGGGGGGGGCTCTCATAAGAAGTAAGTAATGAGTTGCTAATAATATTACATCTAAAATGCACTAAAATACAGAAAATACAATTATTTGTGTTGAAAACTTCCAAACATCACAGGATTGTGATTTATGCAATATTTACAAAACGAAATGTATAAAAAACATAATTTACGGATTAGTCGCTTTAAGGTTGTGTGAGAGACATATAACCCTATGTATTATTTACTTGTTCGAAGTGGGTTGTGGGCATGGGGGCACCACTGAGCATTTCTACTTAGGGCACCCAATTATCTAGCAGCGGCCCTGCTCTCTCCCTCCATCAATGCAAGATCTTGATGAAAAAATACTGTAACACTGAAATGAAATTAATATTTTGACATTAAAGAAGCTTATTGAAGCTATGAGCGAACGTGTACTGTAATCAAAGCTAAAGGTGGTCACAAATGTCGTAAAGTAAAAGTATATAAAGTATATATATATATATGTATATTTTTTAGCTTTTTAGTGAGACAAACAATGACAATAACAACATACAAATTATACAGAAAAGACAAAAAAAGAAAATAATACAAAACAAACTATAGAATTTAAAAACAAATAGTAATACAAATAATACAAATAAAAAGAGGGGACGGGTAAAAAAAAAAAAAACAGGGAAAGGATAGGGGTACACTTCAGAGTATGTTAATTCCTGGATATTAACATACATTTCCACATATATTTTCGGTCATACACTTATGGCTACATATACCCACAAATATACACATGCATACACCCACATATGTGTACAAACGTACACATATTCAGTAACATACACTGTATGCTTAGGCTTATTAGCGCACCTGCAGTACACCCATATAGCCATCAGCACAGATATACACATACATGTAGATATATTCAAGTTAATAGTTTCCATATATAATACATCATATATTGTGCATTATTGTTATTGTTATATGTATACAAATTGAATATATTAACCATTATTTTGTTCACTTTGTTCCAAGTGTTTAACTGTAGTCTATGGGCCAGCTATTTTTATCTCAGGGTCAATGTCCAGAAGAAGAGCCGCTTCCTCCATAGAAAGTAGGTCCAGGAAGTCTTTTAACCATTTGTTTATATCAAAACTGTTTTTCTTACGCTCTTCCCAGTTCATTAAAATAATACGTTTGACTAATACAGTACTTTCACTTTTGTACTTTGTTACTTCCCACGACTGCTGAAACCCATGATAACAGGCTAATTATTCCTTTTTTAATTCTAATCTAGCATATTTTCTGAGACAGTCAGAAGTCTTTTGTTAAATAGTGAATTTATAAGAATACAAATTACATTTTAGTTTTTCCTCCTGATGGGGCACTATTGTGCGATTGCCCTAAGCTTGTCAGAGCAATTAAAGACTGTATTTACTGTCAACGACAAAATGCCTTCTTTAGAATGCTTGCTTCAAATTACAATATGACATTTGCATTTTGATACCTTTGTTCCCCTCGTACATTATTCATTTCTGATTCAAACTTTAATTAAATCTCTATGCAACAATACAACCTGCTACTGTACTTAAAGTGCATGGAGCGAGGCATGCATCATTGGACTAATCTCATTTAGTGGATGAATTTAGGCTTAGACTGACGGCAAAGGAAACGGCACAATGATTTAGAGTGACACAAAGATCTTATCATGAGAGTAACTACACAACGTCTTCTATTGTATGTCCAAAATAGAAGACAAATCAAAAATTTCTCAGGGCGCTCTTAATTTCTCCCAGTGTGCCAGTGTCGGCTGCTGTGACATGTTGCTTCAGTATAAAGCCACATTACTGCACTTATCTTCTTTGCCAGCTCCCCGTTGTGACAGCAGCATGGCATTGTCTACCAATTCAATTATCCTATGACAGGGACAGCACCAGAAGACAAGACTTATTACTTTGCCATTAGCAGCAGAATGCTTAGCCACGGCAACAAGCTTTCACTCTCTTTGTGGCTTTACAGTTGGTCAGGATTGAGAAGTTGTTGCCCTGCATTTCATTTGTGGAATATATATAAAAGCAAGCAATAAATTCTCTCTTCAAGAATTCATTATTATTATTATTTTTATGGGTGGTTGTCATTTTATTGCACAAAAGTGTGGATAACATTAAAAGTTTTTATTATAAAGTCTGTTATTGCAAAGAATATAGCAGGATGAATTGGCTAGCAACCAGCTTCTTTCCTTATCTGCGTAGGATCTGGCTTATTGGATGACATTGATTTTTATGTGTCATATTTTCATTTTAAAATAACTCGTCTGGCTCAGAATTGCAATTTCCCCCATTTCATATTATGCTAAACTGACGATCAGACAGAATTATGTGTAACACAATGATGAAACTCCTTCCAAAGAGTTTCATAAAGATTGATCTCCACGTTCACAGGTTTGATATAAGTACCATTATCTCTGCGACTTAAAAATCAAGAATCTTCACGCAAACTACGCAGCACATCACATGGTCTCCTGACAAGTTGCAATCTCATTCTAAAAAACCTGTTTACAAGCTCCACAAATCATAATGAAGCGGCCCCGAGGCTTCTCAAATGACCGGAATAGGCACTCCGAGAACCTCTTGCCCGTCAACAACCTTCAGCAAAGATGAATAAGCTGCCATTTGTCTTTGTAATCAGTGCCCTAAAGCCTGAAAGGCTCATATTAATGGAAAATGTGTTTCAGCACAAGAACGGGAGAAACTTTTCAATGTGTAACTGCGCAAAATGTCTAATTATGTTTTTCCCCAACCCACTCTGCAATCAATCCTGACTGCGTTGCTCATAAACCTATTTGTTGTTGAGACAAAAACAACAATGAAGCTAATTGGCTTGATTTTCACCTGGGCTTTCCATGGTCTAATGGTTCTCCTGTGATGTGGACATGTCTACTTGAATTATAATGAATCTGCTGTGATATGATCTGTTTTAACGCCCGTTATTTTCCAGCGCTGCAAATGAGATTTTACCAGTGTACATGAAAGTCTCACAAACATGCAATTGTTTTTATTTTTATTTTGTATTACTGAGGATGAAAAATATATGGATTCTCTCAAACAAACAACAATTTATTACAGCCAGACAGATTACATTTAACTCTCTGGCTGTAATGACAGTTAAAGACCTATTCAACTTTCTCTACTTCTCTGTTTTCATTTGGCCTAATTTTCAGGGATAATTTTGTGTCACTACAGCGCCCACATCGAAGTGAAGTACCAATTCCAAATCAGTTGGAGCCAGTAATTATTGAAACACTGACAAAACTACACAAGGGAAGCATTGTACTGCCAATGATTCCCTCTAATGATGACCACCATGGTGATAAAATTGTACCGGCAAGAAAACAAGCACAAACAAATTAAGAACATGTTAATAGTAAATTACACAACAAAGTGTATCAGCTATCACAGCTTTCAGAAAGAATATCTTAAACCTTATAACAAAAAGGTAAAAAACGGTTTGTGTTTTTCAAGCGAATATCCCACTGCGAAAAATTGCAGTTTTAAATAAGCTAATAAGTGATTGAATTAAGTATTTATTTTGATTTTAGTATATTTTGACTTTTCTTAAACTACAATTTGCCAATAGAACAAGTAGGTTTTGTGCTTCTTTCAAGTGCAGTACTAAAATAAGTAGTACGTTTAAGTAAAACAACATATTTTATGCTTTAAGACAAAATAATTAAAACAAGATAATTACTATTTATTTCAAGCACTGGTAATTTTCTCCTTAGTGCATTACATTATAGTTCGTAGTTGTTTTCTTTTATATCATCGTTTGTTCATACTTGTAGGTTAGCCATTGCTATACTTAGGAACCAGAGAGTGAACGCAGATGACTCTTTGTCGACTGAGGAGAAAAATTCAGAGAGGAGCTCTTTTTACTGATGAAATGCATCTTGACTGGTGATTTATGGCCATACCTTCTGGAGCCCTCTGGCCTAAAGTGCTAGTGCGATGTACATCAATCATCTCCGGCCAACTTAAGTAACTCTTGAACGCACAAATACATATCGAAGGGAGAAAAGTGGAAAGGCTGCTGCAATTTTCTCCTGTACAAGTGTGCGTGGCGTTATTGTAAATGGCATGTTTAATGTCAAAGCTGTTGTGCCCACCGGCTGGCTGTTATGGCCTTATTTGTCTTGTTGATTATTCATTAAGCCCCACGACGCCTGAAGCATTGAGCACAAGACTTTTTAAGGTGAAACTCTAATGCCCACATGCAATGGCCGATGAACACATTAAAGGTCAGCGGGATTGCATTTCTTGCTGTAAACCACAAAACCCCTTTAAAAACCCAGGGCCGCACTAATGCCTTTACGAGTCCTCTGCCGTTCCAGCTGACTAATAATCATTATGAGGACTGAAAACTGGGCATATTTTTATCAGGTGAGAGAAGCTGTGGGGCTGAAAGAAGGAAATGTCAGTGGAAGAGAGGATGGCGTCAGTCTAGGAGCTGTAAATGTTTGAATTGCCACAAAATAGGAAGAATGTGAATGGGGGGATTTCAGTTGGTTTAGTGTTAGTTTTGCGAAAACCATCACTTTGTCAAAACTGGTGGTAATGGTTCCCCACTGTTCTTAGACACTTTTGTAAATTATCTGTTTGTCTGGTATTTGTTTTCCATCCGAAAAAATAAAATGTGAATTCAGAATCACTTGGAAAAGAAACAAGCCGTAGAAATATTTACAATTTACCACTGCATCTCTGCGGTTTAAAGGCGCCACATGTAGCATGTACGCTTTCTGTTTCAAAAAGGAACAGCGATCACACCTGAACCTGGATTGCTAGTGTCTGAACCTGCATATTTGTAGACACACACAATCAGAATCAGAATCAGAATCAGAATCAGAAAGAGTTTTTTGCCATTGTCAATGAACAAAATTCACAAACATAGGAACTTGTCTCGGCCCAAGTTATTCTCATGAGCAGGCCATGGCCCACGTTCTGCACTGATTCATGATTGGTGCAGGTGATGGGCTTCAAGTACCCTTCCTTTCCTGTCATATCAGTTCACGTTACTGTGTACCCTTTAGTTCATAGATGTTTACTAAACAGTGGTGGTCATTAACTAAGTGCAGTTTCAGAGGAACTGTATTTAACTTGAATTGAATTTGTGTTGAGTACTTATTATGTTGATTCCACCACATTTAAAAGACAAATAGAATACTTTCTAATACATTTTCTTAAAAAAAGAAAAAAGAAAAAAGTCTCCAAGTACAAAGTATTTTTTGTACCATTTAAAGCCTCATGATGTTCACTCCAGAGACATGTTTTGTCCAGATGTGCTGTTATAAATCACAGAGGTTTTCTGTGACCTGGCTTTAAGCTGTTTTTGGGGTCACTATCTGCAGTTTAGACAAGCTTTGAGATCATTTATTTTTGCTTTTGTTTTGGATATAGAAAATATACAACATATAGGCCTAATTCCTAATTATTTTTTTACAACTCTAACCAAATATGTCGCACCAACAACCTGTATACTAGTTCTACAGGCTGGACTGAACCGAATCAGACAAGAATACAAATTGTATCTTGTTTTTAGAAGTAACCTACTGTATTTTATTATTTTTGAAGCCACAAAGGTATCTGTATATTTACTCAAGTACTGAAATGCAGTACTTTGACCATCTCTGTTACTAAACCCATTGTACTAACTGCCACCATGCTTAGATCATAATTTTTCAGTACTATTTTGCTCATCCTTATATTTGACACACTAATATCCGCTCTATATTTTGTATTCCAGACGATTGCGTGTGTTGAAACCATCCTGTCAGTAAAATACGCTTTTTCAAAGACTGCTTCATTTTGTTTCAAGTCCATCTGGTACTGAGATCTAGTGCCAGGGGGAAGTTAGTGCAGAAGATGAATATTGATTAGTCCAATCTGAAATATTTTCCTGTTTAGGATGGTTGACACTACACGCCCACACAAGATTAAGTGAACGAGCAGCTCATTGAGTCCACTTAACAGCCCAAGTTAACGTCTTTGAATGGCTGGACAGACCTTTATTGACCCCAACACTGAGTAATGGAAGCTCTCTTTGCAACATAAAAATGAGGTGGAAAAGGACCAGAATATCAAATGCATGAAATGCTCACAGGCATGTCTATTCAGTTAACAAATGGCAAAGGTGCGCCGCTTTATAAGATGTTAAAAATACACTGGAGAAATAGCAGCCGGAGGAACGAGGAAAGGTCATTGCTAAGTGTGTTGTTAGACGAGAAGTTCAAGAAGCTTACACTGACTCTGGAAATCTAAACATTTGAGCAGAAGTTAATTAGGGAGGAATTCAATCTGCCACAGTAATGTTGTGAAAGTGCAGCACAGATGATCTGTCTCAGTATAGCCCCCATAGGCACACTGTTCCCGGGCTCTATCTCTCCAAAACCAAGGGGCCCATTTACTCTGCAATTTGGGCTTTTCCCCGTGGGGCATTCAGAATGAAGAGAGAAACCAACAATGATGTCCTGTGCACTATAAAACGCCGTGCCAGTATCGTTCGTCTTCCATTCAGTGCGGCTCTGGCTCAGTCAGAATTGTGGGCACAGTTTAGATGAGCCACTTGATGGATGCACTGCATCACTGTGGGTCAGATTTATGCCCTCTCAAAGCCAAGTACAGACACAGTCAAGTTTAAGTTTTGTGAAGTTTAAAGAAAGTGGATTTGTGGCGCAGCAAGAGCAAAGAACACTGTCATTGAGAGTGATGTCAAGGAGCTCATTGTCTCCCAGAAGTTATTACATCATAAACATTTATGCTTTTATTTTTCATATATTCTGTCAGGAAGTCGCATATTCTGGTGTCTACACAGCTGCCATAAGCGGTCTACACTCTAAATATGTTTGATGGTTGGATTCTTGAAAATACACACCAAAGATTACGTGGACAGAGATATTTTAATCATAAAATAGATATTTATGGAATAATTAGCTGGAAATCACAGTTTTTATCCAATATTTCACACATTTTGTTCGCATCATGTAAGAGAAAATGTGTCTCGTGGCTGTCCTTATCACTGCCAGCTTCGAGCACTAATGACTTCAGTCTGCAGACATTAATAGCTCACAGCAGACATATTGTATGCCTGACATAATGCACTCATTTACACAAACACATTACTTTTTATATTCTATATTAATTATATTGTGTATAATGTATGTATGTATTAGTTTCCGTATCAGCTTTGAGCAGTCTAAGGACAGGGGATGCTCTGGGAGAGTCATATATAATCTGCATCTGTTTTTTTGACTGTTTCATTGTTTGATTTTCTAACTTTCTGCTGGTAAAGTCAACAATTTTGAGGCGACTGCTGTTGTGATTTTGGGCTTTACGAAATTAAATATAATTGAATTGCTGTTGCAAAAACATCCAAGTTTGAAATGTTGATTTTGACTAAGAGACTTGTATCCCTTCCATTTTCCCTCACCAACAAAAAGAAAGATTATCACTCCAGACTGACAGTGTGAGTTTATGCTTGTTTTCCAGAAGTAACTCCCCTGATGCTCCGGGTCACTAGGTTTTATTATATACGTTTACAAAGAGTTTTCCTTCCTGAAAGCTCAAACTACCTGCGGGTAGAAGGTCATTTGAAGCTACAACAGGCCCAGGCCGAGAATGTCAACGTGTTATGTCGCTGTCACTTACGCGTCGTAATGAGGAGGCTGATAGTGCTGAGGTGGCTCAAACAGGTGATGTTAGTTGCTCCAGGGTCAACTTCTCCCACAGACTCCATCCAACTGCAGCTGTCTCTATCATGTCATGTTTGTTGACAAGTCTGTAGGAGCCAATTACCGCTCCAGTTTGAGTGAGTATTGTTGGATATAATAATAGAAGCAGCATGTCTTGTGTGCCAGGCAGTAATTGTTGAGCTCTAAATGGGCAGGAGATTGTTGAGAATCCCTGTTTGGACGCCCCAACACGGTGAAATGGTATTGTGTGTGTATTTTTTTGTGTGCCAGTTTCAGTTATGTAAATGTTTTGTCTCTCACAAACAATGGGATGGTATGGATGCTGCTGAATGCTTGGAATGTCAATCATGATTTCTCACACTTCCAGGAAATACAATAAACTTGCAGTAGTTCAGAAGTGACCGAAAATGTCAAAAATAATCTTAACTGTATAAAAATGTTCTTGTACACACTGAGAAGAAACATATCGTCCCATGTTTGCATATATTTGATCGAAGTATAAAGGACTGATGTGCTCAGAAAGAGTGCACATTTGTTTATTTTAAGTGTTTAAAACATGTACAATAGAATCCTCCCCTCTGAGTCCAAGACTCTCCTGAAAAAGTAATGCCAAATCTCAGTAGAACTTTCCTGGTGAAATTAAAGTCAGTCAATAAAATCTGCAAAACTTTAAAGATCCAAAGTCTGAAGGAGATGTTGTTGATCTTAAGTTTTTTTTCAAGAACTTAGTATTGATCATTATTTATTTGTTCATTTTTCAAAATTAAAAAACACAAAACAAACAATAACAAACAAGACAGGACCATTAAAAACTGTAGTCATTTACATAATTTCAAGTTTGAAAAGAGGCTATGTAACATTTTAGACCCCTACATGTGTCACTTGGTGTGTTCTTTTTTTTTAAATAATTGCAAATAAGTACAGGGATGTGGGCGGGAATAGGGGGTCGCTGAAAACAGGTATTTACTGAGCACTCAAGCCTCAAATGCAGGACAAGACAAGATTATTCCATTATTCCAAGTAAACTACTGATGAAGAAATACCACTGCAACAAGGTGAAAAGTTAATTAAAGCTGATTCTGCATAATACTGTATGTCCCCTTTAAGTTATATGGTATTGAATATATTACATTATTTCATTTCACATATATATGCACAAAACTTAACCTTTATTTCGTTTATACAAAGAGGATCCTTGACAGTAAAATCATTTCATTTAAAAAGTCTTCGAGTTTAGTTCCATATACCAGGAACAAAGTTCCTGAACATCTTTCCGTAGCTCCATATTGACTAAAATAACCCTGTGATTTTAATCGGCGAATACCTGATTTGATGTTCAGTAAACATATTAAATAATCTGGCAAAATCCCAATGAGTGCTTTATAAATAAACAAAAGGCAGAGCTGTTTTCTTTACACATCCAATGATCCACTTTACAATATTATTCACAGTGGTGAGTTCTGTATCCTTCTCCTGTTATGAACCTTAATGCTGAATGATAAACCGAGTTCAGAGGTTTTAATACAGTGGCTGTAGAATACACATGTATAGTATCACCATAATCCAGAACAGGAAATGTAGCCTGAATAAAGAGGATTAAGAGGAATGTATTTTTATTTCTAAAGAAGAATGACAATCTGGCTTTAAGATTATTTGCCAGCTCTTGTTTGTTGAAGGAGAGTTATTATCGATCCAGATGCCCAAGTATTTGTAATAGGGTATCATATTACCGTCGAGCGTTAGAATAGATAGAGAACAGCATACATTTTGTTTTGCTTGAATCCATAATTTTTTTATTTTATTTTACACAGTTTTGTTGAATGGTGTGAAAATCCACTTGAATATTTTGAATCACTTGTGCCGCAGAAGGCGCCCTAGCATATAGAATCACATAATCTACATACAAGTGGATGCTAAAATGTTTTATATTATGCCCAATTGAGTTTGTATAAATTGTAAATAGAAGTGGTCCAAGGACGGACCCTTGAGGAACCCCTTTGTTCGGGATGAGAAAATTGAAAAGCCATCAACAGAAACAGCTTGAGCTCTATTTGTAAGGTCATCTGCAAACCACTTTTTTGAATTTGTATCAAACCCAAAAGCATCCAAGCGATCCAAGCGATCTAACAATGATCTACGGAATCAAAGGCCTTTGACAAATCAACAAAAACAGTAGACTGTCCAATGTAATAGCAATGCAATTTATAACTTTGGTAACAGTGATAGTACTGGTCTAAAACTGGACTGGCATCTATTGTAAATGAAATATTTGGTTAAGACATGCTGTCATTGTAACCAAATATATTACTTGTGTTTACTTCCAGGATGAACCAGGCTCCTACCAGCGGCTTTGAGCGCGATGTGGGCTCCAGAACCACTCATCACATCATGTACCCAGAAAGTGCCATTGACCTGGACAACATCACCAGCCTGGTCCTGATCCCATTCAAGACTCTGGACCTACAGTGGATCATTAGTGCCCTCACTACTGGCACGATTACACAGTAAGCGCTTACATTCCACTATTTACACAGACACATCCATATTCATAAACCAAACATGCATTATCAAACTGCATGTCATGTGGGTAGAAATTTGGCAGTAGAAACTATGTAGCACAAATAAGCATTTCTCTAATCTTTTTTTTCCTTCTGACCAGCAACTTCCTTACTATGCTTCACTGTCACTGTGCACAACTTATTCCCAACCACAGCATGGAGTTATTTTTCAGACGGAAACTGTAATAAAAGCCTGAATACCACCTGCTCAGCACTGACATTGATGCGGTACTGTGTATATATAAAAAGACAGATATAACAGTTTTATGCCATTGTGGAATATCAGGCCGAATAATGGATGTAACCAGTGACATAATTCACCATCCACGAAGATATCTTGTCATTTGGCTATGTATGAAAAAGCAATGTTATGTAACGTTAGCGACTTTGGGACAATTTAATGTTATCAATTAGGGTTTCTACAAATCTGCTATTGGTTGTTCTTGTAAAACTTAAGGTGTGTGAGACTTGGGTTTTAAAATAATTTCCTGAGTAGTTTTTAAAAAATATTATTTTATTGAAATCTGTATTGACGATTCAGCAGAAATTCTTGGACTTTTTACACAAAGTACCACCAAAGAAAATATGTGGCTTTATGAGTACCACCAGCTCTAACTCTGATCTATAACAGGACTATTCCTGGTCTAAATTAGGGCTAAACAAGAAGAAATGTGCTCTAAATTAAGAAATTAAGTTTGAGAAATGAGTGTTGAGCCTTTTCCTTTTGTCAATTAGGTTTTTTATTTTTTTTATTTATATTCTGCAATCTATGTTAATTATAGTATTAACTGAAAAGACAATCAACATATTGCCAACTGCGTCAAGGAGAGGGACAGAAATGCTTCAACATTTACCCTTGTAAAATATATTACTGTGACGTGTCAGTGGTGTTGCCCAGGTGACAAAAAAGCACACTGTGAGAAATAAAAATGTTCGTTAACACTGTCAAAATCACCATTACCCCATACTACACAAACACAGCCTACTCAGCTTGGAGAAGATTGTCAAATACTCAAATCTCTGTGTACTGTGTCATTCATGGTCTGTCATCTCCACCACTCAGTTTATTAACATCAGAACCAGCAGCCACAGCAGAACCAGAGGAGCAGCCAGAGGGGACTGCATTATCCCCTTCAGGAAAGACCATTCAGTCAAACTGATTTTTCTGTCCGCGCTGCCTCTGACTGGACTCTCACACCTACAACTATCAGAATTGCAAACTCGTATCACACCTTCAAAATACAGTTAAAACAAAGGCTCATTGCAAACCAGATCTGTCAACACTAACTACACCCACTCTTTCTGCTGCCCCCTGCAGGCCACATGCCATGTACTTATGTGTGTCTGTGTGTTTGTTTTCCATAGGGTGTGTATCTGCTCGTTCATGTGTCTGTTGTCTGTAGCAGGATGATTGATGTGTCTGTGTGTTATAATGGAAATAGTTTATATATTTCTAACTTCTATGTAAAATGCTTGCTTGTTTTTTTATTCCCTGTTTAAGGCTGACTGTAATAGCTGTCATGGGACTACAGATATTTTGGCTAATTCTGGCATATTTACAGAAATGTTTATTAATATGCACTGCCCCTGAAATAAATAAATAAAAAACTTCAGGATAAGGCGTATATATAAAGCATTCATAAATGTTTGCTAATCATTAACTACTCATTGACAAAAATAAACTAATAATTTACAAATGTTTAACATTATTTACTAATCATGAACAGAAAAATAACTGAACTGGTTAGGCATATATACAAAGCATTTGTAAATGTTTTGTAATAAATAATCAGTAAAAACAAAACGATTCATTAACATTAACTAACCCTAACTTTAACCCTAATCTTAACCCTAGTAAATTATTATTAAATTATTTGTTTGTTCATCACTGATTAATAAATATTTATAAATACTTAGCATCTATGCCTATATTCTAAAGAGATACCAAATGTTCATTCTCATATTCACTGAGATGTTTTTTTGTTGTTTTTTTTTTATTCTATAAAAATCCATTGTAATTTCAGCCCAGTCCTTGAGAGTACAAACATTACATTATGCTAACAAGCAAGCCAACAGCCCACCAGCCTGCCATTGTGTCTGATAAATATTCAAGTCTGTTATGCTAATGCTAACCCTAAAAACAATTACACTCCTAAACGCCGAGCTACAGTTTGCAACGCATCTCTCGGACTATCATTCAGTTTTAATCTGCCAATAAATATCACCTTCAGCTGCTTGATTTGCTTGATTAGTGGTCACCCAGAAAAACAAAACCTGCCTGTGTTTTAGACGGATAGACATGCAAACAAATAAACAAACAAACGTGCAGCTGTCCCCCTACTGCGCCAAAGCAATCATTCTGCATCATTTACTTCCACTCCACTGGCAGTAATATCCGCATTAGGCTAGTCAGTTGGATTGCTCCTTTTACAATCGCCAGTCTTGTTAAACGCAACTGGACGTCGCTAAATGATAGAAGAACCATGTTTGGAGCAATTATCACAAAATGAATACAACTTTTGTTTGGTTCAGAAGTTGTGAGGAAATTGGAAAGTGAAGCAGCTCGGGCTGTTTTAATACCCTTATGTCGTCATGTGCTATCTCCAAATTCTAACAAGCCACATTCATTGCACTCTTAATGAGATACTTTAATTAGAAATATTACTTTTTGTTCCATTGTCGAGCTAATCTTGAGAATTAGCACGGCCATTTTAAAGTACTGTTGTAGCTCACAACTTGTGTCAGTGTGCTGTTGTATCGGCTTTTCTGATAAAAAGTCTTTTGTCCATATTAAATTATACTAGATTATATAAATTTCTAAATGCAAACAGTTAATTGGTGAATCACACTGAAGCAATGCTAGTGCACAGCCAGACATCTATGTAACTTTATTCAGAGTAAAGTTGATTTAAGTGAATATAGTATGATACTATAATGACAGTATTATGATGTTATTCTCAATTTTGTTTCAAATGTTCACAAATAAATCAAAGTAAAGTTTAGGACATACCTTATCTTAGCAGCAGAAGGTAACAGTAGCACTTCAGTCAACTCTATAAAGTTTATTCACATTTTGTAGGGTTATGTTGAACATCTCCAAATATATCAACTGTGTAAAACTGAATGATTAATTTGTCGTGCTTTTAAAAGTATTTGAAGTGGCAAGAAAGAGGGATAAGTTGCAATTTAGATAACAACAACACCTGACAAAACAGCACCTTCCAAACTCTATTGAAGTTTATTATTCTATGCTGTGAGAGTGCAGTTTGTTTCCACATCAACAGACTCACCATCTGTTTCTGGCACTTTAGCACCCTTTTCATGCAATGCACTTGAGCTCAGTCCAATAAAGTTTAACTGTATGTTTACTCTTTTTTCATACCCAGAAATATTGAGCCACCTTGCCCATCAGAGACTAATTTTTTTTTTTTTTTTTCAGTACTTATTTACCAGTGATGTCCAGGATAAAGGCTAACAAAGATAAGGTGAGTTATATTACGATCTCATTCAAAATAATATGAAAATGTAAAAAAAAAAAAATCACGCATTTCTCAAGCAGAGGGTGGGGACTCAAAGTTGTTTGGGGATTATTGTTTGTTGAAACCAAATTTTATGCAAGATATTTCATATGTATTTAATTAAAAATAATTACTGTAGAAAGAATGTGATTATTTACTGCTGTGGACTGAACTAGAGCTTAAGAATTTGGTTTCTCCCATCATAAATCTTTATGTATATGGCTTTGCTTAGGGATGGAACAAAGATCAGGAGAATCAATCAGAAGAAACAAAAACACTCTGGTGCTTGACGTACTTTTCCAAGTAAACGGTGATCGCTTGTGGTGTAGTGGTTAGAGGCATTGCATTGGTGGTTGTTAGTTATCTCCTCAGTGACATGAGTTATCTCCCCTGGCAGGAATGTTTGCCGATGGCCTCTTCCCTCTCTCTCCCCTGATTTCACGCTACTGCTATCCTCTCCAATAAATAATAACGTCTGTCACTGGACAAGGGTGGGGTTGTCGGTGCGGTCTTCCTGGATCTGAGTAAAGCTTTCGACAGTTAATCATATCTTGCTGATAAAATTACAACCCTTTAACTTATTATTAAATACTGTAAAGTGGGTTCAGGTATATTAAGCTGACCACTCCCAACACATTAGAATTTGAACACACCAATCATACGCCCTCAGTCTTTCCACCGGTGTGCCACAAGGTTCAAACCAAATATCCATAAGAGTGGCAAACATTTTAATGCATTCCATGATTCTCTCTCATTTGGCATATTGTTTAACCGTTTGGTCCACACACTAACACGACAGCCCTAAAACCCATCCACTCTCTACGCATTGTAAAAATTCTTGACCGTAAACTCAACTCAAGTTCACTACTTCCAATAACACAGCCTACTCACCTTGGAAAAACATGGTCCAATAGGCTCATCTGTGTCTCATTTACAAAATCATTCATGGCTTGGCATCTCCCCCGCTCGGACAGTTCATTAACAACCGGACTTCAGAACACATAGAACCAGAGGCGCAGTGAGTGGCCACTGTATCATTCCCCTCAGAAAAGGTCTGTTTGGCCAAAAAAAACATCTTTTCTGTGCAAGCTGCTCATGATTGGAATGCCACTCCCATCCCCATCAGAAACCTCAACGCATACACTTCATTTAAAGTACTGTCAAACAAATGGCTCATAGACAATCAACGCTATCAGCATTAACCTCTCGCTGCCCCTGTCTCTTGAGTGTTTTTTGTTGTTGATTGATTGATGCGTGTGTGTCTTCAGGTGTAATGTATGATTTTAGAGTGATGAATTTTAACTTATAATAACAACTATAATTTTTACTTTGTATAGGGTGACTTTTAACATCTGTCCAGGGACTATGGATTAAAAATAGCCTTCTGGCTAATTCTGGCACGTTTGCATGTAATGTTAGTTAACATACACTGTCCCTGAAATAAAGAAATAAAAAATAAGAAAGTCAGTAAAAAAAAGTACTAGTGGCTGTCAATAGCACATTACTACCTGGGACTGCCTTATTATTCATACAGGACTGAGATTAAAGAGGTACTGCAGACTGTCTTCAACACTGACATTCCATTTGACTTTTGAAATAATGTATCTTGGATGTAAAATTCCAACAATGGAAATGACAGATGGATACCTGTGAAATTATGTACTTTTTGTTGTAGCAAAAAAGCAATAACAGGGAGATGCATGACAGAGGCGGAGCTGACTGTCAAGGACAAATAACAAGTTGGACATTTATGACATGGAAAGATTAACTTTGGCAGTGAATTTGAAAATGGACACATTTGCCAAACTTTGGGACTAATGGGACGGATACAAAAGGGGACACACAGTATGTTCATTGTTGGCTTTCTGCTCTCTGTGTCTTGTTCTTTTTGTTTTCATTTTGTATTAAATAAAAATGAATAATAACAACAAGAAAAAAAGGGAAAAAAAGGAGGAAAGTAAAGAGAAGAAGTACAGGTGGGGGGCTGGTAGACAAGAAGACTCACTTTGACGCGATTTCACGCTGAGACTGATTCTTTCCAGGTGTTTCCTGGATTCCTCAATAAACTGAAATATAACTTACAGGACAATGATTGAAAGTTTGACAACTCGATCTATGAAATTTAGTATTATCTGTCAAGCCAGCATAGAAGCTGTCTGGCCTGCCATTCATATGTTGACAATGTTTGTTCCCCTTCATCCCTGATACCTAGTTTTACAAAGCTTTTCACTCCTGTTAGAGGTACTGTACCTGGTTTGTGCTGTCTTAAAAACGCAGCAATAACAACAACAACAACAACAACAACAACAACAACAACAAAAGCCAGGTACAGTCTGTTTGAATAATTCAAATTACTTTTTTATTCGTCCACATGTTGGCGCCTCAAGAAAGAATAGAAATAAGAAAATGTTTACTTCACTGCAGCTGCTTTGGCTTGGAGTGCTTTTTAGTGAAAATGCTTGTATTTATTTTGAACAAAACAGGTTGTTGGCTGCGTTTTCCTTCTTGAGGCGACTTATCAGACTTGTAAAGTTTAGTCGATCTCTGGGGGACTTTTCTCTGCCAAAAAAACAAGCTACTATGGAACATCGTCAAGCTTATTATTAGATGTTCCACTTGTGCCAACCATAGGCTTCTACTCACATAAAAAGCTGTTTGTAGGAAGTTTTCCGTGTGGTTGAATGATGTATATGTCATGTTCTCACCAGGTGCTGATCTACAGTCCCGCGTTTTTTAAGTACGTCTATGAGTCTTGGCTTGAGGGTCATGGACGATACCCCTCCACTGGGTTCCTCAGCTTACTGTTTGCAGTCCACATATGTGATCAGGTGAGGCTGACTTAAATATGGTGTTAGTTTAAACTTCTGATTTGGGCTTCTTTACTGAATTTAAAATGATACAAATTTTTAGGGGTCAGGCCAACCAACAGAAAGACATCATAACAACCCATTACAATAGACAATAGACTAATCTGGCTTAGTTTTAAAAGGTCACACAGTTGGAGAAACGACACATTTTGGTTATACATCTGTTCTGACGGGAACATTTTGCCAATTGTACGATCGCCAAAACAGAAAAAGAATGTTATGGGGTTGGCCATGCATGATGCAGTTTTTTTTTAATATAACTCTTCTGATGTGGATAACGCCATCTGTTCGTCTCCATGGAGAAGTTAACTGGAATATTCCACAGTGTGCCATTAAACTTATTTATCTCCAAGCAAGAGATGCCACCAAGCCAAGTTACTGGTCAGAGCTGTGTTTTTCAAGGGATTTTTTTAGGGATTGTAAAAAAAAAAAAAAAAAAAAAAAAAAAAAAAAAAAAAAAGCAAGGTACTTTTGATGCCATACTCTGGAACATTCCAGGCAAAGCAATAATATCTCCGACAGAACCCTCCGACGGAAAAGTTACATATTGTACTTTTAGAACAATCTCCTGTTTACTTTTGACGATAATTCCAATACAACATTTCTAAAACTCATCTTAATTAAAGATAACTGTAATAACTACATTCTTAATCCTAAATAAACCAAAAAAAGGCTGTAGTTATTAAAGTGTAACCGATGACAATACTGTTTTTATAAATATCAGGCAATGCTATTAAAATGTATTACTTCAGTGCTAAACTTTGTAACGTGTTTGTTGTTGTTTGGGGCAGCATCTAAAACATGTGTAAAAAATAGTAAATGTAGTTTCCTACATTTGTTGTGCTACTCAAATACACTTTGCCAAAATGTGAATATTATTTCTCAATATTTTTTCCTTCAATTGTAGAGCAATTATAGAATTCAGTTAACCGTGTGTTTCCTGCTCGCTTTAGGTCAACGTATTTGGATTTGGCGCAGACCAAAACGGGAACTGGCACCACTACTGGGAGGAAAACCTCTTGTCTGGAGCTTTTCGACACACAGGGGTCCACGATGGAGACTATGAGTACAATGTGACCCTGTTACTGGCAGACAAGCACAAAATCAAGATGTTTAAAGGCAGGTGATACTGAGCCCTGTACCTGTGGTGGGAGACTGCCTAACGAAGCCCAGCACCTTTAATGATGCCTCGCACCTCCACCTGCAGACACAGCTTAAAGGACGTGGACCTTCTGATCAGCTCTTTTATGAGTCTGAGATTTTTTGGTTAATATGTATTTGTCCGCTTTATGCACCAGAGAGAATTGTGATCAAAATTTAAAACTTTTTCTGATGTTTTTGAAAGGATTGTTGTCAGGAAAAAATGACTAAAAAATTTTAAATGGATGGAAAAAATGTATGTATTTTGGAATTGTTGAACCTGGGTAAATTATTAGATATAACATAGGGAATTGGCATGCAGTGATAAAGAATCCTATCACTTTTAGTCTTAACTAACAGACACTAAGTTGACCATAAAACCTTTAAAATGGCAAGATCTACCTTCACAAATGATGTAGTTGTGTATAAAAACTATCAATGATTTCATTCAATGACACCTGTTATTTTGGAAATAACAATATAATCACATCATTTTGTCTTGTAAAATGCACAGAGAGGTCATGCAAAAGTCAGAATGATGGAATTGTCTCCGAGTGCTAATCCTGTGATTAACGGCTGATTTTCCTGAGTACTCCCCGCCTCAATTCGTCGTCGTCGTTATAGCGATGTGATTCAACCATCTCCATTCTTATCCTTGAAAAAGAATGAGCACCGCATTTGGATGTAAACAAGATAAGTGCCATACGCATTCAACATAATCCCATGATAAGGATAGAAGTCTTCTTTCTCCTGACTATCGCTCACTACAAAGTACATAAACAAGGCCAGCTTCACTATTTTGTATCTTGGTCTATTTTATATTCTGATACCGCCTGTGGAAGGAAGTCATTTGGCCCCCATCACTGTGATTTCTGACTGGAATTTCAGAAAGTGGCTTTTACGAGTTACCCGTGCTTGTCCCATGATTGTCGGTTGATTGCGGCAGTGAAATGCATTTTGACTACGCCAAAGGAGACTTGTCAAGGCGCATATTGACCAGAGGAAACATTTTGGGGGCATGCTGGAAATATAATGTAAATGGAACACACTTTTACACACAAAATAAATACAAATATTATATATAAAACAGCACACCTAGTTTTATGGTTCAATATTCTGAGGAACTGCAATACTTTGTCCTGAATTAATTCAAATAGATTTACAAATTTAAGTTTACAACAGTAAGAATCTGTCTGGCACGTGTAACACAAACTTCCTTCCCTTATTTTAATCAATCAACGCCAAAACGTGTATTAATAATATTGATGACAACACCAGATTTGCCTGTAATTTAATCAACAAACATGTAACATAACATCACATGGAAGTAAATGTTACAAATATTTGATTATGCACTTTATTAATGTACAAGATGTCATTAAAGTATTGAGATGCATGGTTTCCCATACGATATCACATATTGTTAAATGATACATTGCCCTACTATTTTTTCTGTTTCTATTGAAAGATGAGGGAGAGACAACTGAGATGTAAACTTTTCTAAAATGTCAGTCGAATCTGTCAGTCGTCCAGCATTAAAGGTTTCAGAATTAGCTGGACACCTCCTGGACTAGGTTTTGAGTGCACAACGACGCCTCTCGTCTAAAGCGGAGTCAATTCTGCAACGTATGAAGGAGCTCAATACACTGCAATGACACGCCGACGACCTGTTTGCTATTACCACGATAAGAAAAACATTTTTCTTAGAAAATGTAATCCAAGGCTACTTTTAAAAAAATATTCTTTTTTTTTTACTATTCTCAAAAATGGGGTTAGAAGTACAGATACAGGTACGAAAATAATGCTCAAGTAAAATTAAAATTATTACATACGAAATTCTATTTTAGTATAAGTATTGAAGTGAAAGTATTTCACAAGGATTTTGTGAACTATTTAAAGCAAATGTAGTGATTTTGATGAATTTGAGCTGTTTTTTGGTCAACAGAAGCAAATAGATTTTTTAATTATTGCTCAAAGCCAAGACTTGAACTCAAAATTTTTAGGCAGGATTTCCCCATTCAGTTGCTAAAAAAAAACAACCTCAAACCAAATGGAAAGTGCTTTCTACTTTTCAGTCAAGTTAAAAAATTAAATGAAAAAAAAAAAAAATACAAATATTTTTCCATCACTACTGTGTGTGAACTAATGTCTTTTGCCACACCTTTTACTATTTTTTCATTTGATCAATAATTCTTCCTGTCTTGTCTTGCATTATTGTAGACTTATATTATCTTCTCCCCCGTCAACTCTGCTGTGTGTCTGTTGCTGTCATATAAAATACACTCTAAACTACCATCCCATAAAACTGGCCCCTAAGCTGTCAGAGTGTACTAAAACAGTGCCAACATCACAGATAAAATCTGTATAACGTATGTACAAGGATGCATGACAGGGCCCATTTACAGCCGGACCGCAGGGAACATAAATCCATTTGATTCTGTCACTCAACATGATGAGGAATAGATGATTACATTTCTTGTGTCATCTGATGATCACGGCCTGTACAGGGGTGCCTTAAAATTAATGTACTGCACATTGTGACTGTACAAGTTCTAAAAGTGGTTGTGAAGTGCCTTTCACTCATTTTGCTATGAAGCTTTACTGTGATGGAATGATTTATGTTTGTTTATTTTCTATGATATGTATTTGATTTTTTGAAGTTTTGCATGTTTTATGGCAATCGACAAATGCCTCAAAATAGACTCAAAAGAGTGGTTTTCTGACATGGTGCACTTTTCGTATTTTTGTTTAAAATAAAAATATAAACCACGGTATGTGGAAACAACAGAAGCAGATACATTCACTTTAAACACATTCATTCAGAGTCATTGTGCCTTCACTTTGCCTATAGAGTAAGTAAGTAAATGAGCAAAAGGATGTAATTGGCTGATACACAACAACCAACAATGTTGCAGATAGTTCCACCTAGTGGCCAAACTCTTGTATCAGCTTTAATTGCCGAAAGGTCCTTTGCTGGACCAAAATATGATCATGATAAGAATTATTTTAACATTTAAATTTACTTAAAGTGAGGATTTTTATTGTTAAAAGCTAAATAAAATCTCTTTGTAACAGGACTTGTTTGTGTTTTGTGTGCCAACTGGTTGTGTCTCAATCACATTTTTGACAAATGGAAAATGACTGAGGGCTATTACAACAATTTGAAGAAACTCTGATTCTACTTATGCCTACTTATACCAGGAGCATTAGTATTTAAATACTTCAGGCAGTTACAGCTGCATTAGTTCTAGCTGCAGTCCCAGTTACAAAGTAAGCAGTAGGAGCACAGTTTTAGTTTAGCAGCAACAGCAATAGTACTTCATATGAGCAAAATGGAAAAAGTGTCTTGCCCTAGGACACAACAACAGCATGCAGTGCCAGGGCTTGAACTGCCAATTTCCGGTTTGTAGGCGAAAGCTGGGCCAGAGATGCATAAAACATATGCAAATTTGACAATTCATGCTGTATTTTAGTCTGGCAGCTTCATGTTTTATGTATTGTTGAACGCCCATACAGTTCCTTGTAGTCATATTTAGCATTACTGATCTTATGCCCTGCCTGCATAAGATGCTGGTTTGTTCTTTTTTTGCCTTGAGGAAGTAGTAAAAGTGTCCTGCAGATGATGGTTTCCTTCCCACATGCATCAGTGAAATTAAATGCGCCTGGTCCTGACACTAAGTGTGACCATGTATCCTGTCTTTAATTTGTCATGACGCTTCACGCTGCAGCTGTTTTTGCAGATGCTGCCAGAGAAAGTTTCCCCAAAAACTGCCATTAGAGAGATGCTGAGTCGCTAAAAACCAGCCAACTATTAAAAAAACATGGATACTATAGGCTAGATATCTGGATTATGCCATCATAAACTCTACATTTTCAGCTGCTTAATGCAAAGTACATGCTATATTAAAAATGTAATCAGAAATGGCTCTGCATAATAACGACACGGAAAAGTAATTAGACACCATGCTGTGAGTTGTATGGAATTTCAAATTGCTATCAATTTCATTATGGTGAAAGGTTTGCCCTATAGAACAGTTATTACAATCTAATCGAGCCCATTCATCAAATCAGATTAAAGATTGACAACATGCTGGGAGGAGAGCTCTAAAATGGTGGTACGGATTTTGAATATATTTTTGATTCTACTTCAGAAGTCTTTTATGTTGCACCTTAATGCCGAGACAAGTTCCAATGTGTGTGAATTTTGTTCATTGACAATGGCAATAAACCCTTTCTGATTCTGATTCTGATTCTGAATAGGGTTTATATAATTGCTTTTATGTGATTTGTAAAATTATACTCAACATTGAGAGGAGTCAGTTTGTGTGTATGCAGAGCATAATGCTGCTTGAACTGCATAATGTATGTAGAACGCAAACTAAATATAGAATTGAGTCCATTAGACAAATGAGTTTAGAGCTGCGGTTTTATATAGACTATAGACAAGCAATAGACTTGTTCTGAGCAATACGAGTTGAAACTTTCAGGAAAAAAAACAGGTCTACGTGTGTCCTATATTGACCTATTTATATTCAGTGTCACTGAAGTGAGGACTGTAATAGCTTGATAATTTTGATTTTTGGATACTGGTTAGCCATCACCACAGGGTGTTGGGTCAGGACAGCAATGACATGTTCAGGTGAGTGAGGAGAATGAGGAGACACGACGACGGGTCAGGAACTTTATTGAACCTCACAGGTACACACACAGGTTGCTTCTTTCTCTCTCCTCTGATTCTTCTCTGATTCCTCCCTGATTCCTCCCTGATCTGATTGAAATCGCTTGAATGAATGATTGAATAGAATCGGTGGTGTTGTTGTTGTTGTTGTTGTTGTTGTTGTTGTTGTTGTTGTTGTTGTATTACTTTTAATGTCAATTGGCAACCAACTGAAAAGGTGTTGTTGTTGTGTTACTTTTAACGGCGTTTGGAAGCCGAAAGGCTCATTTACCGCCACCTACTGTAGTTGTACGTCTTCAAAGTATGTGTTTTATGCTATACCGTAAAAAAGGAGAGAAAGAGAGAGTGAAAGAGAGAAAGAAAGAGAGAGAGAGAAAAAAAGAAAGACCCACCTACTGTAGTTGTACGTCTTCAAAGTATGTGTTTTACACTATACCGTAAAAAAGGAGAGAAAGATAGAGAGAAAGATAGAGTGAAAGAGAGAAAGAAAGAAAGAGATCAAGAGAAAGAAAGAGAAAGACCCACCTACTGTAGTTGTACGTCTTCAAAGTACGCTATACCATGTTAAAAAAATAAATAAAAAGAGCACATGAGTTCAAAGCACATGAGGTCATCAAAGCGGAATGGTATGCATGTGATCTTAAAGCACCCTATCTCTCTCTTTCTCTCTCCTCTCTTTCTTTCTCCCTCTTTCTCTCACTCCTGTATTTTTTTTGTTTTACGGTATAGTGTAAAACACATACTTTGAAGATGTACATCTACAGTAGGTGGCGGTAAATGCACCTTTTGGCTGCCAACCGCCATTAAAAGTAACACAACAACAACAACACAACAACAATAAGCCCTCTACTACAACGCTCTTTCTCTCTCCTCTCTCCTCTCTCTTTCTCTCCTTTTTATTTTTATTTTATTTTTAATACGGTATAATGTAAAACACATACTTTGAAGACATACAACTACAGTAGGTGGCGGCAAATGCACCTTTTAGTTTGGCTGCCAACCGCCGTTAAAAGTAACACAACAAGCGCCCTCTACTGGACATTCCACAAACTACAAATGCATGTAAACATCAATTGAACTGAAATGACAGCAAACAAACAAGACCAAATCGATTCTACAGAGAGTTTTTTGTGCAGTCACCAAGTTGGATACTTAACTAATTTAAAATAATAGTCACATATTGTTCTGTAGTGTGCAGCCTAATGATCCATATAACTCAAGCCAGACAGGACAAGCCATGCTCCATTTAAAATTCAAGTCTTGACTTTTATACCAGTCATAAAATGAATTTGAGCACCAAGCCCCATTAACCTTGGGTGCATTTCTAACCTCACATGATTACACACACCCCTTAGGCCTAGAATTTTAAGATACTATAGGCCCATGGATCTATTATAATAGGCCCCTACAAGTCAAAAGTAGAAACAGAAGAGGGCCACTCGGTTAATAGATTTCACCACCATGACACAACTCTTTTTTCTCTCTCTTTCACTCTTTCTCCCTCTCCTTTGTTTTTCGTTTTTCTTTTTTTTTTGTCACAGTATAGCGTAAAACATACTTTGAAGATGTGCAACTACAGAAGGTGGCGGTAAATGCACCTTTTCAGTTGGCTGCCAACTGCCATTAAAAGCAACACAACAACCACGACCTGAGACCTGAATTTGTTTTTGGTCTGTCATTATAAGCAGTTTTTCAAAATAAATATATTTTAGTTGTAGACCATTTTTGGTATTTTAAAACTGAAAAAACATGTGCGACTTTTCAAAATTAAAGCCACATTCATGTCTATTTTTTAAAATAAGAGGTTAAATGTTTTAAAAAAGAAATAAAAATAAAATATGGAAATATGGAAATATGAAGAAAAATACAGAAATTATGTTTTTCATATACTTTAAAACAATTATTGAGTTTTGGTAATGAGACTGAAACAAAAACAATCTTTTTCAACATTAAAGCTTGAAGGAATTACCTGTAAACAAAAATGATCAAATAAGTATTTTGAGTGACAACAGCCTTTGGGAATAAGTTACATTTCATGGTATAACATCCATGTTTTTTTTTGTTTTTTTTTGTTTTCAATGTATAAAGTATATGTTTAAATTTCAAAAAGTGTTGACAGGCAATATATATATATATATATATATATAGAGAGAGAGAGAGAGAGAGAGAGAGAGAGAGAGAGAGAGAGAGAGAGAGAGAGAGAGAGAGAGAGAGAGAGAGAGAGAGAGAGAGAGAGATATAGATAGATAAATATAAATATAAATATAAATATATACTTGATCAGCCATTAATTGTGTACTGTCTCTTTAAGACGTACGCTTCCGTGAAGCGTCCAACAAGCAGCACAATAAGGAAGTTCCCCTGGCCCTGAAAACTCGTTGAACCAACCAACCCAAGCAGATGGTTTTAAGGAACACAGGTGAGTTATGCGCACGTATGTATATACAATATACAAAGAGATTATTTTTCGTTGCACATTTTGATAAAGTGACACCTTAAAGAGCAAATAAGCCGACAATGCATTAAACATGTCCTGTGAAAAGAGTTAGTTTCACTTTCTGTACTAGTAAACAGCACGCTACAACGCAGCACATCAGCCACATATTAGCTTGAGTCTACGCATTTAATACTGACCAAATGAAAAGGAAAAGTACCTCCTAACTAAACGTTAAAAGAACTTGCGGTACAGGAGGTTGTTAAAGGGGACAGTGTAAAGTCGACTTTTAACCATGTTCTAATTCTGTCCTCATTTTTAGTGGGCTCAGACTTGTATTCTGATTGATTCGTGCATGTTTGAGTCATTTTGTTTTTTCCTCTAATCGAGGCTTGAGTGCTCAGAAAAGACCAGTTTGCTCTAGCCATAAAGCCTTTTTTCGACAATAAAAACAAGTGAATGACAATCCGTTGCCTGTCACTCTGAGGGGGTACGACCTTTCAGCTCTGCAGTTTGGAACAGGAAGTGATTTGACCTGTTTCTATTGCTAAGCCATTTTAGTTCAAGATTGCTGTCTTCAATGAACAACATGTAAAATAGTGATCTATTTATGCTACAGTTGAATATTTAATTCCTGAAAATGGCACCCTTATGTCTTCTTTAACATTAATCTATACATTATACTTCACAGAATATGCCCAGTTTATTTCCTGTAAATTTATCAGACTTATTTTGCTGCCCTCCGTTCAGCGTTTGAGTTGTAGTGTAAATAAGCGATAGTTTCTTTAGGGGAATACAATAGTACTACATCTGTTTAGTTTCTTAAGTGCAGAAACGTGTGCAAAAATGACTCAAGTAGAAAGTAAACGTATTTAATCAAGGTTAATTCAAATCAATTTCCTAATTTTATAATGAATTTTATGTGTATATTTTAGTTTGCTCAAAGCTGAAGCTTGAACTCAAAACATTTAGGTAGAATGTCCCCATGAATGTGCTCAAACTAATGAAAAGTACTTCCAGATTTATTTAAAAACATTTTATTGACCTTTATTTAACCAGAAAAGTCCCACTGAGTTGTAGCATCTCTTTTTTTTCTTTTTTTTTGCCCAGTCCAGTTCAAAAATGTAGTGGAGGAAAAGTACATATACTTGGTCTGAAAGTAAACGTAAAAAGTATCCACTGTAAAAACTACTGGTTACTTAAGTGTAGTACTTTTACTTTTGTACATAGATACTTTCACAGAACTGTCTGTACCTTCAAAACAATTATGGTACATGGTAAAAAGATAGACATATAAATATATTCTTTCTATTATTAGTTGTAAAGTAAAACAGCTGTGTGAAATTGGAATATAACATTTATGGAAGTCTAATAAGCATGTGTTGTTGTTCGTTTCAGGATGACAGAGAGCCAGGAGGGTCGAGTGGTGGAGGTGCTGGGGCTTCCTGAAGGCGTGGATGATGAGCTGCTCTCATTGTACTTTGAGAACAAGCGCAGGTCTGGAGGAGGTCATCTGGTGTCTGTGGACAAGAGTGGAGACACTGCCAGGCTGGTGTTTGAGGAGGCAGAAGGTAAGTGCAGAGGGGCCCAAACCTTTACATCCAGCCAGCTTAGTTTATTTGCATTTTGTAGTCCATAGCCCTGAGCCGCAATGAGTAACCGCTTGTAACGTAAACCATAATAATATTTACATACCGTATAATATGTATGATAATGCATTAACATTTGTTAGTAAACTGTATTGTGCGATCATCTCTTCTCAATTCCTTTGTTGTATTTTTGTAATAGCTGCAGCTCGGGTGCTTTCCAAAGAGCACCATGTTGTCCATAACGTGGAGTTGAGCGTGAGGAAACCTGCCAAGAAGGACCCACGTAGACTTTTATTGAAGGGACTCAACCCCAGCACAAGCATCGAGATGATTGAGCTCTATGTGGAGAACCTAATGAACCTCAATGTGCCCGACTACACTCTGCTCCGCTCAACTGACAAACGACTCCTCCTCATTCAACTCAGCCAACCTCTAGCACAAGGTTTGTTATTTCTATATTTTAATATTAGTAATATTGACACTCACTGATAGTATGTCATTTGATTTTACAGATTTTCAAAGGCTCAGTGAACGAATCTCCAAAAGACACCTTAGTGGAGCAGCGGTCACTCTGGAAGAAGTTACTGAGACAGATTCTGTTTTAGTGGAGAACATCCACCCAGGCACCAATGCAGACTTGGTATCTTTGTATTTTGAGAGCCAGCGAGGAGGGGGTCAGCGGGTCAAGGAAGTGGTCAAGCTGTCAGAAGGCTCAGCCAAAGTGACTTTTGTCAGCTTTGAGTGTAAGTTTCACTGCACAGTTGTTGTCTTTCTGAAAACTCACTCTGAAAATGCATTTGCCCTAACACAACTGTATGATTTCTCCACACCAAATCAACGAAAGAAATTCTGGCTTGACTAAAAACGAGCCTTGTCCATCGATTAGTTCACTAAAAAAGGACATAGCGTAGAGATGGTAAAAGCTCTCAAAACAAGGAAAGAGGCTGTTCTTGATTTTGTTAAAGCAGATCTTAGGGTGTCTGCATCTAATTACAAAAGGTAATTATTCTCTGGCAAACAGGGTGCTCTTAGCATGCTAATGTTTGTTAGCTTTACCATGACGACAAACTCTGCTTTGGCCTGTGAAAGTTGTGAAAAGTACTTATAAACTCATGGTGAATAATTAAATGCAGTAGTTGAATAAGAAATACATTTAGACCGCTGCAAACAGTTTGAAATGAACTAGTTCTGTTTATCATGTTTTTAAGACCCAGAGAGACCTACAGAGACAAACTCTCGATTAACCCTCAAATCCTTATAATTACAGTAAAATCATTAGTTGACTAATAGAAATGTTGGTCCTACTCCACACAAAAGTTTATAAGTAGATGTATACATTTGGAATTTATAAATTTTCTCGCTGTTGTAATAATATATCTGTTATATATCTGTTTTGACAGCTGTTAGCCTTGTCCTGGACCACCCACACAAACTGGAAGGTGCTGAACTGGTGTTGAAACCATACTTTGATTTCCTCCAGCTTAAAGAAACCGCACCTCCACCACATCTTCTTTTACCAAGCCCCCAACTTGACCCTCTACCCAGCATCCACGTTATCACTAACCAAGCCTCTGTGGAACAAGACTATTCTCCAATGCAGATAACTCTCACCAATGCACCTAGTTTGGCTAATGCTAACAGCCCGCCTCCTGTCTCCTTAACCCCAGAACCTCATGCTGACTTTGTCGAAGCCATGGAGGAGTCTCAACCGGAGGAGGTCCGACTCACAACAGAAATTATTCCTATCACAGATCCGCCAAAACTCGCTTTGTTTCAGAAGAGCGCACATCAGCAAGAAATCGAAAAATCTCTCCCAAATTACAAAATCACAATCGACAACAACAGCGTTTCCATAGCTGGTCCTCAAGGAACAGAAATGGACCAAGTAAAATGTACACTTATGGAGTTTTTTAGTAAAATAACTGAAATCACATTTACCGTAACGCAAGAGAAAGCCCAGTTTTTAGCACAGAAAGACGTAAAAGAAAGGTTAGCGCAAATGATCAACCAATCGGGCGAGCTAACTTTGTACACGCTGTCTGATTGCAACGTTGTGGTGACGTCTGTAAACGAGGATACCGCGAAGCGAGCAAGTAACCTATTAAAATCACAATTGCGTTGCTTTAGCATGCAAGTGGATCCGAACTATGAGAGCATGCTGTACTGTAGGGAATGGACGGAGTTCTGTCAGGCTCTGGGATGTGCCAGAGTGTCCGAGCGCGGGGGGAATCTGGACGTGGTGACTCTGACAGGGATGGAGAATGAAAAGCGGGAGGCCATATTAACCTTTCTCACCACGCCGATTGAAAGGGAGACGTTTATTCAGATGGAGCCGGGCCGACTTAAATACATCCAGATCCACTCGCATCAGCTGCTTGCAGACATGACCGAAGTGTCCATATTCCCCGTGGAGTCCCAGGATGTGTGCGGGTTAAAGGTGAGTGGTCTGTGCGAAACGTATCCTGGTGTGATTGTGCCAGGAGTTATTACACATTTTATCATTTGTTGTGAGTTAAATAGTCGAGGCCTTGCAATATTCAATTTTAAATATTCAAAACATCTGAATTTTAGAATGATAGAATACACATTTCAGGGGAGGGGAAATTACAATGTCCGCTACAACACAAACGCATTACATTGTTGAAACATTCTGAAGGTCTCTACAAAGTGGCACCTGCACTGTAAAAAATAGGTTAACTCATACGTAACTCGTATGGCCAGAAGAAATCAGAGAACTAGAACTTTTGTTGCGTTGACATGCACCAGAGAAATAACTTTTGTATTTGAAAGACATTTCTTTTATAATCATTTTTATTATTTTGCTCTTTTTTTTTCACAATTTTCCTTATTAAAACCTGCACAGGTCTAAACAATCAGAAATAAATCCGATTACTCACATCAGATTTAACTGTTTACATGACATTTCAGTTATATGACAACTCAGAAATCAGATTATGATCAGAATTTTTAGGTGTACATGTTAACGTAGCCAGTGTGTTTATTATGTTTGTAATTTCCATTGCATTCAGGAAGCACAAGTCTGAAAGAAACATATTGTACTCCTCCAACACTTATCTGTTGGTTGGAAAATCTTTTATTTATTAATGGTTGGGGGATCAGGTTAATGACTAAAATGTGTATTATTCTTACACTTGCACGCTTCTTTTCAAATTCTCCCAGATCCACGGCCACCCCACCGCTTGCCAAATCGCTGAGGAGCTTCTCCAAGGCCTGGTGAATGACATCTGCACCAGAACCATCACTGTGAATGCCCCTGGGGTCACGCGCTTTTGGGAGACTGATGAGTGCAAGAAAATGTTCCACGATATGGAGACCAAGTTCCAAGTCTGCATCTTTCCTGAGATGGTTCCCTGGGAGCCGCCAGTAAACAAGGTACTACTGCTTTTTTTTTATTAACGGTGAGCAGAAAGTGCATTCTCAGAAATCATCGACAGTGAAGCCCAAGGCAAGTGGAGCAGTACAAAATGAATCAACATACATTCAGTTCTTTGCTTCTGCATCACTAAATTCCTCCCTGCCTTCAGCAGTTTGTTTATCATTGAAAGAAATGTCACGCTGGAGCGATGAAAAAAAGTTTTCTGACTGGCAGCATGTTCTATCCTTTGTGGTTTTAAGATTGCTTTGTGTTTTGGGCTATTTTATAATGGGTATTGCGTCTTTTAGAAAAATGTTCAATGAGCTATGGTGTTGAATTAAATTGAAAATGTCAAAACAAGGTGTTATTTAAGTGTTTCATCTCAAAATCCTCCTCCTGGGAAAGCCAGCAACAAACACATTGCACTTTTTCATAACCACCAAATATATGTACTTACAACAAATCATTTTATCTCAGGACTTGCAATTTGTCAGCTTTGTTTTTTATGCTATTCATTAAAGTGACGATAGACTGTAGTACACACACATTTTCACTGGCTTTATTTTTATTTCGATTGTCGTTTTTAACACATACAGTTGACCTATTATAAATATAAAATGTTGTTACTGCAAAGAATTTATTTATTATTATTATTATTATTATTATTATTTTTTTTATTTTATTTTTTTTTTTATTTTTAATTTTTATTTTATTTTTATTTTTTTTTAGACTTATCACAGTTGTGCAGTCTTACATTTTGAGTTGCTCTTTCACCAATTGTTTACGTCATTGATTTATTTCATTCCAGAACATGCTTGAATGTGCATGGAAGATGATGGCTGACAAAAACTTCAATTTCCAATCCACTCCGGACGGTTTGAGCCAGGATGCAATGCAAACAGATCACGACAACGCCAACGCTAGTAATACATCTTATTCAAACATTTATCATGAGCAATTCTCTACTTTTGCTAACATTTTCTTTTGTCCAGGTTTGATCGATGATGCTAAAAAGATTGTTTCAGCCTTTGAAGAGAATCTATCGGAGCCCAGCGCTTTTCCGGACACGTCCGAAGACATGGACGATGTTGACTTGTACTCGGCGGAGGAACCCACAGACCTCCAAGAAACGTCGATACCTGCTACGAATAGTTCGCAAAATCCCCTAACGCCAGGAGCGACAGGTTTCTCATGCAACCTGGAAGAAGAGGCTCAGTTGTCGCTCGCCATCCAATACTCTATGGAATCCAATCAGTGGTCAGTGGAGGATGAAGATGCGCAATTGCAAGAAGCATTAGAATTGTCCAAGAAAACGATTCAAGGAGAACAAAACACGGAAGAGCCAGCCAAGCAAACATTAAAAGACACCATCCAGTCAGCCAACACTCTCAAGTTAGTTGTCTTCGCAAGTTACAACTCCGACTTGATTCGTGTGGACATAGCGTTTGGCAAGAAGGTTTCCCAAAGACAAGATGAGCAGAAATTGGAGCACAGATGTCTAAAATACTTCTCCGAATTCCGCAGAACGTGTTTAGATGTGATAAGGAGAAACCACGCCGTAAAAATTGACATAGTAGGCACAATAATAAGCATTTCAGGGTTTAAGACCTATGTGGATGAAGCGATTCCAGATGTGAACCTGCTTTTAGAGAAAATGTCAGACTGGCTATCAGATAAAGAGATTTTAAGGACTGTGGAGTGGGTCCAGCACGATCACGCTACGAAACACAAGAAGCCATATCCTCCCGATCTGACCATCCTCCTAGATAACGCGTGGAGAATGAGGCTGAAATCACTGGATGTTTTGCTGGACAGCCAACCGCACATCATAAAGCTGGAGAAGATGGAAGTGCACAACATCGCATCAGGAGCAGTGCTGAAGATCTCCAGGCAGCCCATCAACCCAGAAGACCAAGCGGAAGCTGATGTACCAGGTCAGTTCAATTAATGTATAGCTATATATAGATATGGTTATAGAGAAAGTCACATTTTGTTTTTATTCTAAGTTGTTGAATGTGGATATTGATATAATGACGATGCTCATATTGCAATTAGTTTTAAATTAGGGGTACCACTTTACAGTATCAAGGGTGCAGCTCATGACAAGGCGTCATTAGTTAACATAAAAAATAACAAAAAATCATATTTTTCTAAATCAAAAAACGCAAAATAAACGAAAACAAAGAGGACAGGACCAGAGAAAACACAAATTGGGTCAAGTTGAAAATAAGAATTTAGGAAAATGGGGCATACAAAGAAAAGAAAGGTTAAGGCACACAAGGTCCAAAATAAACGTTACCTGGACTTTACAGACTGTAAACTTATGAAAAAGACCTTTTATAACAGAGCGGCATTATTAAATCAAAATGTCATAAAAGACTAAAACAAAATTTCAGATTTTCATCATCTTATGAACTTTATTCTTAAGTATTCTCTGTCTAGAAGCCTGCAGTCACCACATTTCACCCTTTTATTTGGTTAATAATTTGTTTAAAAGTCTCGAAGTACAACAGAATTAACCATTTGACTAGCTGACTAATCAATAAATGAATTGTTGAATTGTTAATTCATAGCTAATGAATAGTTTATTAAGAATGATTCAGACTTAGTAACTACTTAATTAAAGGTTGGGGTATTAAGTTGTTACTAAGCCTTTTTTAATTTTCAATAAACCATTTGTTCATTATGAGGGTTTGGCTTATTTTTCCCCATACTTTATTAAAGCTATTAAAAGTGTTGTCATTATAAAGTGCTACCAAATTGCAATCTATTTTTTACCTAATTGGAAAGCATAACACATCTACATTTCCCTATATTTTGATCTTATTAAAATGACAGAACCTATTTATTACTTTCAATTGTTATGGAAAATTCCTGTGGTGAAAATGTGTGTGTTAGGTGTCGTCGTGTGAAGGTCACTCTTGAAACTGGTCTGATTTTTCCATAAATGCTTTAACGCAGCGCATTAGGTTCATCCGTTTTCTGCGCCATGTGTGAAGTAAAAAAGACGTGGAAGCCTGTCCCAGAATGGATATGAGAGAGAATTTTCCACCAATATCACAAAGCAGCAAAGAGGCTGTCTTGCATCTAAAAATAATGAAACCTTTTGTTAACAGAAGAGGATTACTCTCTGCTCTCAAACCTGCCCGAGGCTGTCAAAGTCAACGAAGAATCAGATGAATTTCAAATGGTGGTGAAGAATTTCTACGAGACGATTCAGCACCACCACAGCAGGATCCGAATCATAAAGGTGGAAATCTAAATGTCAAACGCTGCCTATACAGTTGTGTGTGTAATAATGATTGTGTTTCTTGGCAGGTGGACAAACTGATGAACAAACTGCTGTACAGTCAGTACCAGCTGAAAAAGGCCAGTGTGAAGCAGTCCGCTGTTTATCCTCAAGTGGAACGCACTCTTTACCACGGCACCAGCGAGGGCAGCGTCAAAGAGATTTGTGTTCATGGATTCAACAGAAGCTTCTGTGGAAAGAATGGTATGTTTTCCAGTAAATATAGTGTGTCCTCAAGTTGGTTATTATTTGTATTTACATTTAGATTTTTTTTAACCAACTTGTTGATACAAATACATTTGAATAACTAATGACATTTTAAAACATCATTAGCCTCTTAAGCCCTTGCCTGCTTTTTTGGACAAATCCTCGGAAAAGAAAAGTACATATAAATTGCATGTGTTCTCAGCCTGTACATGGTCTTAGTGAAGCTAAGGCTTTGGGCTTCCTTTCTGATGTCAAATTTAAAAACATTTAAATAAAATTAGGTGTTAGGGTTTGAAAAAGAGAAAATGTTTGACACACTAAGGAATAGTAAAAGCAACATGTGATGGTCACTTGTGCAAGGTTTGGTGCAGATAAAATAAAACAAGCTAAAACAATTCTACTTTTAATAGATTTTTAATTTTTAATTTTTAGCTATTTTGTGCCATTCTGGTGCCCATTCATCCATTGGCACTGGGTGGCATGAGCAGATTTAGCAGCATAAACACATTCTTCAGATAAAATGGCTCATTCTGACACAATGAGCACTAAATAAACATTGTAAAATAATTTATATTTCAATTTGACCAGTAAAAATGCTAGTCATGAATTATACAAAATATGTAATTTGTAAATGAGTATTTATATTTTTTGTACAAGCTCTAATGTTCACAGGTGTATGTTTATGATAAAGGAGCATTAAAGCTGTTCAACGGACAATTGAATCCTTAAATGGGGTTTTCTAATTGTTTGGCATATGACAATAATAGGCGTGTTCTTGTTTAGCTGCGTCTCAGTTGGATGATCGACGAAAGCTGAAGTGTCCAATGAGAGCGTAGATACACCTAGAAAAAGATCAAAGGTTCTCAAAAAGTTGTATGGGGTATGGGTGGGCTTAATTGGTATGAGATTAAATAATGCTATTAAGGTTAAACTAAACTTCATTGCATGTTTAGTTTTATTTTCTCTGTGTGGGAATCAAAACCAGAAGATTCATTTCCCCAATGGAACAATAAAATACACATTACTTATATCCATGCATCCATTATCTTCTGCTTCATATTTTTGATATTTAAAACGGAATTGATTTTTATTATTTACGGCTCAGTCTCGATATTGCACTGATCTTGTCATGTACTTTTTCCACAGCTACAGTCTATGGCCAGGGAGTGTATTTCGCCGTGAACTCCTCTCTGTCCATATCAGATCAGTATTCTCCTCCAAACGTAGATGGACACAAGTTTATCTTTGTGGCAAAAGTCCTGACCGGAGACTACACCAAAGGGGACAACTCTATGAAGACGGCACCTTTGAAAGAGACTGGAGACATACCGCTGAGATACGACAGTGTAACTGACGACATCACCAGGCCGTCCATGTTCATCATCTTCAACGATACACAAGCTTATCCCGAATATCTCATTACATGTCAGCGCATCTACGGGCTGGGTTGAATATATCAAAAACAGAATAATGTCCGTGTCTTAAGTTAGCATTTGAAGGCTATTTTACATGCAACAATGCTTTCTTTTTCTGTTGTGCTGGTATTATTATTGTTTGAATTGAGTTTTATATTTTATTGTGCATTATAAATCTACCTGGATTTCGAGTCAAAAGTATTTACTTTACATATACTATTAAGATCTGATTACAATATTTAATCAAATAAACATAGTTAGAGAACAAAATAAAGGGTCTGAAGGTTCATAGAAACAATATTCTAGAAATTTAGCCTTACCTGAGAATGTTTACCAAATACTTGATTTTTGAGCACTTGGAGAAAGGTAACATTAAAAGTCTTCATAAATTATTTAGTGTTACTTTGTGTGTAGACTTGAAAGCCTAAAGCCCTGGTTGTCAACCTTTATTTTCCCAGCGAAAACACAATGTGTGTTTATGTCGAAAAAGATTCAGTTGTAGTCATCTGGACTCAGTTTTAGAAAAACAAAACGTTTCAACTCTCATCCAAGAGTCATTCTCAATCAGAGAAACAAGTCTGAGAACTCTTGTTTATATCCTACTCTGTGAGAGCCCTGCCCACAGGGCGGGACCTCCTGCTAATATGGCTCCAGTTGAAGTAACTGGGATGGGCCTATTTTTCTGTACTCTTGTACCAATACTTTCAATTCCGGGGACATTTTTACAGACAGATCCACGGCTGGTGGCCATGGGCTCGCCCGTCTCTCCCATAGTGGCCAACTTGTACATGGAGCATTTTTGAGAAGAAGGCACTGACCTCTCTTTTCAGGCATTGCTCCAAGTCTTTGGTACCATTCCGTGGATGACACTTTTGTGACAATTAAGAAACAAGAGCTGGAAGCCTTCTCGGAGCACATCAATGCAGTGGACCCGCATATCAGGTTTACAAGAGAAATGCAAAGGAGAACCGCTTGGCCTTTCTTGATTGTTCCACTATCAGAGGAGAAGACGGGAACTCTCCAGACAGAAGTAATATAGGAAACCCACACACACTGACCAGTACCTGCTCTTTGGCTCTAACCACCCACAGCATAAAGCTGGGAGTGATCAGAAGACTACAACACAGAGCACAAGAGGTGCCCACCAGCTCAGAGGGCAAGAGGAAAGAGGAAACACACGTCCGGAATGCTCTCTAAGGCTGTGGATACCCGACTTGGGCTCTGAACAAAGTGAAGAGAACCAAAAAGCAGGACAAAAGGGAAACAGAACCAAGAAGAAGGGGTGTCTCTATCCCTTATGTCTCGGGACTGTCGAAGAAAACTGCAACGATATTTTTAGAAGTCCATGTTTATTTCAAACCAGGAAACACGTTAAGACAAAAACTGGTTCACCCTAAGGACAAGATGCTCTAACAAAAACAGAGCAATGTAGTGTATTCTGTCCAATGTAGTGCAGAAAGTTGTAAAGAGCGCCACATAGGGGAGACTAAACAGCCACTGCACAAGAGGCTTTATCAACACAGAAGACACGCAAGTTCAGGACCCCAGAGCGCCGGTGCATCTTCATCTTAAAGCCACAAACCACTCTATTGAAGACAGTGAGGTGGAGATTCTGAGCAGGAGAAAAGATGGTTTGAAAGATGAGTTAAGGAGGCAATCTTTGTTAAAAAAGGAATCCTTCATTAAATCGTAATGGAGGTTTAAGATTCAACCTTCCAGTTGTTTATAATGGTCTGCTGAAGCCCTGGAGACGCCCTGGGCATTCGGATGCTAAATAGGCACTCAAGGTGAGGCAGGGAACAATAGAAACAATAGGCCCATCCCAGTTTCAATGGGCCATTAGCAGGAGGTCCCGCCTGTGGGCAGGGCTCTCACAGAGTAGGATAAAAAACAGGAGTTCTCAGACTTGTTTCTCTGATTGAGAATGACTCTTGGATGAGAGTTGAAACGTTTTGTTTTTTCTAAAACAGAGTCCAGATGACTACAACTGAATCTTTTTCGACAATGGAACACTCCTGGACGAATGAGGGATTACACCGAAATGTGTGTTTATCCACAAATATTCCAAGGTACTTGTAACCATCCTCAGTCTGATTGACAAACACACACACTCGAAGACAGAGAAAAGCGGCAACAGCCAAATACCTACAACGAGTAAGGCAAGTCCTAAGAAGCCAGCTCAATGGCAAGAACAAGTCCCGGGCAATAAACAGCCCCCTGCCCGTGACCTGTGTGTGTGTGTGTGTGTGTGTGGTGTGTGGTGTGTGTGTGTGAGCGGAGGTATCTGTGCCAGAGCCAACGCCAAGCTCTTATTTCAATGATTATGAGTCGTGCTGCCTTTGTTTCAGTGCATGGTTGCTCAGGTGCAGCTCCTACATGTTGTCTACAGTTTAAGCTTTAAGCTACGTTTTCAGACTGAATCAAAACCGCAGTCCAAATTACACTGCATTTCATTACGCAGCCTTTTCAATGACGCGGGTCGGGGTTAAATTTAAAAAGTTGATGCCGTGGTGTGGGCTGGGCCGAGCCGGGCGGAGAACCCGTAAATGCGTCACGTCGCGGGTTGGAATAAATCCGACCGCGCAACACGAGAGAGCACGGGAAAACTGATTGCCAGATTGCTCAAACTCGGTGCCTCCCCTCTCTTTATTCAGCCTCACGCTCTCTCGTTTATTTCGCTCTTGAAAAAAACTGCGAAAACAGATCTAAATCCCGTCACGTGTTAAGCAGTTTCAAAAGCCAAGACGTGAGTCTGCGGACAGTTCAGAAGGAGCGATGCGCACGGACTGAACCTAGTGAACTAAAGGAGGGGTTTATTATTTTGATACATATGCAATTTTGTCTAAATTAAAATTCATGGAAGAGAATTTAATCTAATATTTTGATGCATATTTGAAGATGACTTAATTGTATGGTCGAGTCAGTCAGTGAGCGGATCGGATCGGGGGGGGGGGGGGGGGGGGGGGGGGGGGGGGATGAAATACGTTGTCTGTTACTATGACTTCATTGTGGTGGGATTCTCCCATAGGGTACATTTTTATACATAGTTTTACATCAGTGAAGAGCCAATCTGTAAAGTAAAATTTAAAATAAACGTTAACAATTACTTAAGTAGCACTGAATTCTAAAAATGAAACAAGTAACCTCTGTTAAAAATTAAAACAGGACTGGAGCCACTCCCAATTAGATACTATCTGTCAGATGTTAAAACAGTTGACAGTTTCTTTGGTGCTTCTTGCTGACGCTTCTTTTTGATGGTTTGCACATCTGGGACATCATGGCATTTCATCGATTGAGTAGGAAATTTATATTTTACTATTTTAGACTTTTAGATATACTGTGCAATCTAACTATTGGCATCTATTATTTATCTAGCAGGTCGCCTCTAAGAACCCCTAAATGGATATTTTTGTTGCTCTTGGGCTTGTCTGGCATCAACATAAATTTGGAAAATATCAAACACCTACACAGGTGTTTGACTTTAACAGTGAAAATAAAGACTGTGGGTGTGAGAAATGCATAACAGATGAACCAGAAGAAGAATGGTTTAAGCAGCATTTCAACAAAACGATCAGACCATTATTGACTGGCCATTATTATAATCTGTCGCAAAAGGCATTCAGCTGGTGGAAGGTAAGGCTATTTTAATATTCCATATTGGTATTTTTTTTTATTCATAAAAAATTTGTTGAGAAATTCTTTAAAAAATTTGGGCAGAATTACTTTTTGCAAAATGTCTTAAATGGCATTAAAATTGCCTTAGTATGTGTCTGTTTCCCAAACTGTTTTGATAAAGATTTTTACAACTTTAATTTTACTCTCTTTACCTTATCTCTCTGATTACCAACTTCTTAGTAGGGGAGACCTAATGCTGTATGTCTTCACAATGTTGATAGAACAGGAGGAAAAGAGCGCTATGGCCTAAGATTGTGAAATTCTTCACAATACTAATACAAAAATACAGTATAATTGACTCAAGGCGTCTTATCAATCAGCTAGAGAATTCTCTTTTTATTCCACTCCTCAAAAAACCTTCTCTAGGAGTGATTATTTATTAATGACCAAACCTCTTTTTGAAACTATAAGAACAATAGAAATGTTCTCATTTCCAATTTCAGATCACAGAGCAGAGCTATGCTCCTTCACACTTAAAACAGCTCAGGCCAAAGCTCCACGTTGGCGATTCAATACTTCTTTACTTCAGGACAAGACCTTTATAAAACAGCTAACACAGGATTTACATAATGTTATAGCCATTAATCAACGAAAATCAAAGAATATTATGGGATGCCGTCAAGGACATCAGAAACTTCACAATTTCCTATGCCTAAATTAAATAGACTCAGAAAGCAGAGAATAAAATTACTAGAAGCTAAAGTAAACGCGATTGAAGAAAAAATGGTCCCAAAAAAATACACCAAACATTACTTAATGATTTAAGTGACCTGCTGAGGCAGAGGACAGAATTCCAGATCCACTGGGCCCGACAGCAACACTGTACAAACAGTGCAAGACCAAGCCGCTTACTAGCTCTGAAAATGAAAAACAACGAGCAGCTAGCCTACATTTCCGCAATAGCAACAGATGAGGGCATACTAACCTCTGACCCTGCAGACATTAATACAACTTTTAAAAGATTCTATCAAAAACCTTAGGAATCAGAGTCACTTTCTTTAATTTCTTGGTTATAATAATTCCATATTTGTAAATTCCTTCAAAAATCCTGTTTGTCTAAGTCAAAGGATTCATTCAACATGTCAAAGCTTTTAATGTGATTTTATTTTACAATCTGGTAGAAAACCTTTGTGATTTGCAAGAACACTCAAATAAGGAAGGGATACAGATAGTCGACCAACTTGCACTTTCTTTCCAGAATAAGCAGACAAAAGGAAATTAAAGACATACAATAATAAACAGAAAATAAACAAACGCAGTATATACAAATGAATTTACCTCATTCAACATAAGGGACATAGGACAAAGACAAAAGACAGACAAATGACACTAGACAAGAAGACAAATGATAATAATATGTAAATATAGCCGCACGCAGCAATGATCAGCCCTCACGACGCCACTATCGAGTTCTATCGACTCTTTAGTCTTTCAAACACAGGCTTTAAGACGAACTATATGCCACGCTTTGTCTATCATGACCGGGTTTATAAAATCAAGGTTAGCATTGGACAATATACGCAGACTACTTCATATTATAGACACTTCATCTAAAACTCTAAAACACTATTCTTTCTCTTGACGCCGAAAAGGTATTTGACCGGCTTGAGTGGGGTTATCTATGGCCTGTGCTGAGACAGATGGGTTTTAATGATGAATTTACCACTATGATATAGATTTTGGGCTGTATTTTGCCCCCGGTCTTGCACCGGGACATTTGCTGACAGTGCAGGGCGTGGAATTCTAAATAAATTGAGGGCGTGGTGGGGTGTATTCTGTGAAAGGCCAGAATCGTAACTAATAAACTTCAAAATTATGTTGTGCACTGGAGTCGTGTTACTATCTCCACATGGACGAGATAATCATAATAAAACAACCTTCATGGGCATAAATACACACATTATATTATAGAATAATTAATACAGTCCAATTTTACATGCTTACATTTTTCTCCCACTCACATAAACAGCGCAGCACTGTTACACACTCGGCTCTTAAAACTCTTTGCTGGACACCTCCACCTCCTGCGTTGGACACTTGTACTGCAAGGTCTGGGCTAGACTGGGCCGTGCAGACTTGCATGTGCTCAGCTAAGAGAGGACTGTCTATTTGGGAAACTGGATAAATCCCCACCGTCAGACAAGTGGACGTGACGTACATCAGACTTTGAGCAGGTGTCCAGAAGTCCGCGCAGCACATCTCTGCTTGTAAACTCTCTGCACTGGGTGACAATCATCACAGAGGGATCAGAGGCACCTGGAGGATTGCATCGCAGTAGTCTGGAGCTGTGCGCTTCGGGATCATCTGCTCCCGTGGCTCTGCAGCTGCCCGCCCTCATTTATGGATCACACACATCTCAGTTTATGCAGAGATGTGTGTGCAGACTGCAGTGCATTCTGTGCTCAGTATCTCCTGGTTTTGGACCTGGTTTAGTCTAGGTCAGTGTTAGAGTTTAATCCGGGCACCCTGAGGTTTGAAAGGAGCTTTCTGTGTTGCGCAAAACAGATTAAGGAATTAAATTTAAAAAAACAATGCTCCGAGGCTGTATTTCAATATTTTATTGTATAATTATTATTATTTTATTTTGAATTTTTGGAATAAATTAAAAAACGGAAAATCTTATCTATTTTATTCCTCACTTCTTTCTTTGCCTGGCTACAAGGCCATGAATGCAAACATCCGTTATCAGTCATTGGGATGGTGCCAGTTCATACATTGGCACCATCCCAATGACTGATAACGGATGTTTGCATTCGTGGCTCCCAGCAGCCAAGTCCAGCCTCTTTAGGCGTTCAAGTTGTGAGCTTGTGAAAGAGCAACCTGAAACCGGCTCCCATTGATGCAACTATTTGCTTTACTTTTTAATTTTTACTGCAAATATTGGCTGTAATGTTTTGATTGTACAGCCAATATTTGATGTACAACTTGCATACACATCCTTATACCAGTGTATTCAGACATTCATGATTGCAGTGAACCCAACCCAAGCTGCTATGTGTTCTTGATCCGCACGTACATCAGACTTTGAGCAGGTGTTCAGAAGTCCGCGCAGCACATCTCTGCTTGTAAACACCCAGGTTCAGTTATGACAGCTTTGTAATTTTTTACAAGAATGTAAAGGACACATATTATGCAAAATGTACTTTTTTGGACTTTTGACATTTTTCCATCATAAAGATGGATCATAGAGTTGCGTTTTGCTTCGTTCAAGCTAGTTTAATGAATCCTGTTTCGAAAGTCCTCTCACTCAGCTTCAGTAAACACTCCGTAAACGCTCAGAGATCCGTTGCCAAATCTATAGATCCACGCCAGACTTGTCTGAGCCTTTCTGCTGTCAAATCACAATCATTATAACTGCGTGCTTAGATAAGCATGTCAGAGGTAAGATAGCATATGTTTAACTCGTTTATGTAATACCCTCTTCTGCCAATAGCCAAAAGTCAATTTCTAACGTCAATAACAATACAAACAACACGAAATATTTGTTCTTTAACTTAAAAATGTTGCTGCAAATTCAGGAACAAAAAACAATCCGTAGGATGAGAGTCGAAATGTCTTGTTTTTTTAAAACAGTCCAGATTACTAGAATTGAAGCTTTTTCTACAGTGGATAATTTCCTGGACAAATGAGAGTTTATACAGACTCAGGAACAAAACGTTATCATGGGGGCATAATCTGGCCCGGGGTGTATGAATTGGCCTGGGCCAAAATATACAGGTTCATCATATATAGCCGACTTCCTAGAAGGTTTAAGGGTCAAACAGAGACTTCAGCGCATTGTGCGTTCTGCTGAGAAGGTGATCGGCTGCAGACTTCCATCTCTGCAGGACCTACCTGTCTCCAGGGCTCTGGGACGAGCAGGTCGGATCACAGTTGACCCTTCTCACCCTGGACATGGACTATTTGAACCACTCCCCTCAGGCAGGAGGCTACAGTCCATCCGGATCAGAACCTCCCGCCACAAGAACAGTTTCTTTCCCTCTGCCGTTGGACTCATGAACACTTCTAAACACTGCCACTTTACATTATATTTTCACTCACTGCACTGTCACTTTCTGCACTACATCTGTAAATTTAACTGTTAAGTCTTGTGTACATAGGAGTCTATTTTTTAGTTTCCTAATGCATGCCCTTTTGATTTCACATATGTTGTTTTATGTTGCGCCTTAATGCTGACAATGGCAATAAACCTTTCTGATTCTGCCAATATGTCCATTGTTTTACATGTCCTGCCATGACTTATTTTTTTCTGCCAAGTCATCTGTCTACATTGACATTTTTCCAGTCTCAGGTCCCATTGTAAAAAAAATAATAATGAATGTATATACTGAGGGGTTTAATATTTCTTCTCACAACAAAATTTGAGCTCACAACATTCTATTTTTTTAAACCAGTTACTTACATATTCATTATTGTACAAAGGTAACCTGGTTGTCTCTATAGAGATGTTATTTTTTCATCATAAAAAAAGGATTAAAATGTTTAAACACCAAGAGGTAGATAGGTTTATTGCCACAATGTGGAACATTCCAAACAGGCAGGGTGGAGGACTCTCCACAAGAAAAGTTACACGGTGCACCTTTAAATTCAAGGTAAAGCATGTACTGAGGGTAAAACCTAATATATTTATCTGATGCTACTTTTTTATCCAACAGAAAATATACAGAGAAAAACATGACGAAAACTTTTACAAAAATACAACACAGAAGATCTTTGAGATCATCCCCGTACATCCTCCTGTGGTTGAACCCAGTCCACATCGCTGTCGGACATGTGCTGTTGTGGGCAACTCTGCAAACTTGAGAAGATCCCATTATGGAAAGTTAATACATCAGTGTGACAGTGGTGTTTAGGTAATCTTCAACACATTTTATTTGGCAGAAATACTTTCATATAAACTATTCATATAAACTCAAATTGAACCACACAGAATTAAACTATGGTAACACTAAAGGCTTTGAAGAGGATGTGGGGAGCAGAACCACTCACCGTGTTATGTACCCGGAGAGTGCGTCGAACGTGGATAACAACACACATCTGGTGTTGTTTCCATTCAAGATCAAGGATCTGGAGTGGCTTGTGAGTGTGCTCACAGCAAGGTAAGTCATTGCTTTCTGAGTAAAAAAAAAAACATTTAGTGATTTTAATGTAGCATTTTCTGTCATCAGTTCCAATGCCTCCAGTAAAACGTAAACCCATAGCAAACAAGAACATGGTAGGTCTATTTGTTATTCCTAGCAGTGTAGTGTCTTTGATTAATTCTTGTCTACAACAGGTGATGGTGGTTAATCCGGCCTTTATGCAATATGTCCATGAATCATGGCTTCAAAGTGTAGGGCCACTATCCGTCCACTGGCTTCATGACTGATTCTCGCCTTGCATCTTTGTGATGAGTAAGACCTGGGTACACAGCCACCACTGTAGGTCACTTAATAACACTTTGAAGACGGGCCATACCTGCTTGCCAATGCCCAATCTTGTCAGCTCTCTAAAGCTATGCAGAGCAGGGCCTGGTTAATACTTGAATGGGAGACCGCTGTAACAGCAGGTGCCACAGGGCCGGCGCAAGAGGAAAAGTTATTGTGTCCTTCGGTAAGCCAAGTGTACCCACACCCACATTGCCTAGTAACTTTGAGTGCCTTAAAGGTGGAAAAGCGCAATGTAAATACATTGTAATAATAAATGTGTCATATAATATCATTACTGTAACAAATTGATTCTACTCAAAGTAATAGATATAATGGGCTGTACTTTGCCCCCGGTCTTACAGTTAACTGGGCATTACAGAGCTCATTTCTGACTCTTGTAGCAATTCTGACATGTGGGAATTCTAAACAAGAGGTGTAAATATTCCACAATCACATTCACCCAAAATCCTTGTCCCAGTCTGCATAAAACTGGCACAGATTAACAGACAAAACCGAGATCTGCACGTGCGATCAGACTTCCGGCTCCGGAGCTGACCACAGTGGGCTTCGTCCTCGCACCCTCCAGACCACACAGCATCCCAATGAGCGCTCAGGTGTCCAGTTGTGCGTAACTGTGCGATGCAGAGCACAGGACACACCAAAGTCCGCTCACACATCTCTGCCTGTAAACTCTCTGCACTGCGTGACAACCATCACCGGGGGCTCAGAGGCCTGGCACCGGGACTAATGCAGGTCATGGCAGCAGACTGGGAGTGTGCGCTTCAGGATCATCCCCTCCCGTGGCTCTGTTGCTGCGGACTGGAATTTGTTTTCATATTCAAAATGCAGAAACACTTTACTTACGTGGACACTTTTTTATGTATTAATAATATATAATAATAATAATAATAATAATAAATAATAATAATAATAATAATAATAATAATAATAAATAATGTATTATTATTTATTATAATTATAATTATTTATTATTATTATTATTATTATTCATATTATTATTATTCATTACTACTGTGTAAATTAGATGAGCTTTGGCCCTTGTTTACAGTATGGTTGCAAGGTAGTGTTTGGAAGTACTTCTAAGTAGGTCACATCTGCTGCTCATCATGTCTAACCAGGAAGTGCAATTGTAACATTCACTAAAATGGTCAAATTTGGGCAAACCTGGTTAATAGAGCTCAAATATAAAATATAATAATGCTTACTGTGATTTTATGAAACTCCAACCTGTCATTCGTACTCTAAAAACTCCTTCCAGCTTGCAGACCTGTTTTGTTTTCGGCAGCATTTAAGAGTACGGTATATGTATAAATGCAACAAGCCTACTCACGAGTTTTCTTTACAGGTGAGTGTGTTTGGATTTGGAGCAGACAACGATGGAAACTGGAGCCATTACTGGGAAAAACTGAGAAATAAAATGTTGAAAACAGGAGCTCATCCGGGCTCTGCTGAGTATAAAATGATTGAGGAACTGGATAGACGGGGGAAAGTTGTGTTTTACAGAGGCTTTTAAAGCACTGAGCTCTCTACATCTGAACATATGACAGACCTACTTGCTTGAAAGTTATTTGAAACATAATTAACAGAAGGATATAACAAAGTATGCGTGTGTTTCTGTTAATTGAAGACAACCCTCCCTTTGTGTGGGCATTAAATATGTTTATATTTTAATTCAATTTTTTTTGTCTTTTTGTTGCAGTCTTTTCATTTTAATGCTAATCAAATCAACCAAGATTACTTTCAGGGGAAACTTAAAAAAAACAATACTAACAAAGAGATAAACAGGACAGGCTATTATCAGGAGGTGCCGCCCACTGATCCTCGGCTATTTATCTTACTCAGAGTAGGATAAATATCCGAGTTCGCAGACTAGATCCGCAGATTGAGAATGACTCTTGGATGAGAGTTGAAACGTATTGTTTTTCTAAAAACAGTATCCACATGACTAAAACGTAATCTTTTTGTGCAATAAATTAGATTCTATTACAAATATATCTAATGAATTGTTGTTACGAAGGCATGGCTGTAATGGTGTATTTACTATGTAAGTACTATGCGGCCGCTTAATGAACAGACTGTGCGTTTACTGTGTTTATATTGATCTGTGCTCCGGAGACGGTGGCAGCATGTTCCCTTATTCCCCTGTTCTATGTGTTATTGCTTAGTGTGCGTCCTTGAGACAGGTGGGTGTTCTGCCGTGCTCTATTATGGGGTTCGAGATAAGAATCTCAATGCTAGGAGTTGTTACTAAAGTTTGATCTGCTTAATACCTGTATTAGCTTCAAGCTAAGTACCAATGCTAAACTAATCCCTGTCATTATGTGTGCTTTGGGTTATTATTTATTTGATATTATTAGGGTGTGTATGCTTTGTGTATGCTCTGTTATAATTTTAAAGAAATAGGCCGAATATATTTTGTCTATCATAATGAAAAATTTCATAAACTGCTGGTACAAATTATTAAGTAAAAAATAAGAGCGTCAACTTTGTGCTTAACATTTATTCATAAATATATACTTATAGATAGATAGCTAGTTAGATAGACATTTATTCAGATTTTTTTTCTTTTTTTTTCTTCTTACATTTCAGGACAACTTATTTATTATTTCAATAAAGAACATAGTGCTACAATTTAAAAAAAAAAAAGGAGAGGGAAGAAGTAAACGCTTATTCACCTCATCCCTAGTTACAAAAGTATTTTAACAATAATCATGTTTCTGCCATACTTGATTCTACTTTACTGATAAATCCCATTGGTCTATTAAATGTCAATATACAAAATAATTACTGCTATTCCGCTTGTGTACTCTATTGAGCTTCAATTTACAAGATTACTGCATTCCTAATGCCTTTTTTTTTTTTTGCATATGCATTATGCAATGAATAATAACATGGCACCACATAAACGAAGGTTCCTTCTGAATACATTGCAATAATATTTTTTTTTACTTTTGTTTAAATAGTTTCATATTTGGACATTGTTTGAGATCTTCATTCAGACAGTTCCATATTCTGACCCCACAAACAGAAACACAAAAACGTTTCCTCGTCGTACGGACTTGGGCCATTTTAAAAAAGAGAAGTCCCCTTAAATTATAAATATTCTTCCCTTTCAATTAAATATTTCTGAATATTAGTAGGTAGTTGTTTGTTGTCGGTGTAATCCCTCATTCGTCCAGGAGTGTTCCATTGTAGAAAAAGATTAAGTTGTAGTCATCTGGATTCTGATTTAGAAAAACAAAAGAGTCATTCTCAATCTGTGAAACAAGTCTGAGAACTCCGGTTTATAGCCTACTCTGTGAAAGCCCTGCCCACAGGGCCGGACCTCCTGATAATGGGCCATTGAAACTTAACTGAGATCAGAAACTGTTTATTGCCATTGTCAATGAACAAAATTCACAAACATAGGAACTTGTCTCGGCCTTAAGGTGCAACATAGAACAATGAGCAATAATAAAACAACATATATTCAATCAAAAGGGCATGCATTAAGAAACAATTTTAAATTACTATAGTATAAAATAAAAATAAAAAAGGCATTTCTATGTACACAAGATTACAGTTAAATGTATAGTTGTAGTGCAGAAAGTGACAGTGAGTGATTGAATAGTTGCAGTTAAAGTGGCAGGTGTTTAGAAGTGTTCATGAGTCCAACGGCAGAGGGAAAGAAACTGTTCTTGTGGCGGGAGGTTCTGGTCCGGATGGACCGTAGCCTCCTTCCTGAAGGGAGTGGTTCAAATAGACCATGTCCAGGGTCAGGGGTCAGCTGTGATCCGACCTGCTCGTCCCATATATTATTTGTGCAGTCTGGAGGCTAATCATATCCTTGAGTTTTAACATTTTTAAAACAATATAAAGCTGGTTGGCATCGTCTTGAAAACCAACTTTTTGAATGATTCAAATTGTTCTTTTTTGAAGTATGAAAAATGGTTTTATGATTGTTTATTATTATAAACCCAGATCTGCACAATATCCTAAATATGGTGAAGCAAGTACATAGGGAAGTGTATGTAAAGCTTTCTTGTCCAAAATATACTTACCGGTGACCTTACCTAATACTGCAATACTTTTTGCAGTTTTATTAGGTACGTATTGTATGTGTTCTTTCCAGTTAATTTTTTCCGGTAAACATACCGAGATCTTCTAATCTTTTTGGCTCGATACACCACCTCAATGGATTTGAAATTAAATGAAGCTAAAAAGTTTAGAATTGTGTTGATGTCCCAATATTTATGGACCTGACTGAACACATTTCTGCTTCATCGACAGGGCTTCCACAGCAAATATATTGCTGGTTCTAAATGCTTCACTAAGAAATGTAGAAAAAATCTGTACGTTTCTCCAATAATTTTTTCCACTTTTTCTCAGTTCTTTAACCAAGACACCGACCGCTTTATTTGCACTAGAGACTGCATTTCCAGATGAATAATCAAAAAGTGGAAATATTTCACAAAATCTCCCTACCCTTTACTAAACAACGTATTTCTTACTTGTACATGTTACTTGAATTATTGCCTGAATGATACAGAACTTTTTTTTAGAAGTGAAACGATCATACATCAAACCAGAATGAATGGTCCAACCTGCAAAATGTTCAAGGCCATTCTCTCCAATACAGAAGTATAATAATAATTTTGGAATGGCCAAATGCTCTGACACCCATGATCTGAAACTCTTTTTAACACAGTGATATTTTCTGTGCAATTTGCAATAACAAACCCTTTTTGTGTATTGTTATTTTTCTTCACAGAAAGACCCCTCCACCTTAGGAACCGCTTTACAATTTAAATTGGAACATGCGTTCTCTTTGAAACATGTGAGCAATGTTCCATTACAGGATTCAAATGGAAATGTTGATGTTGCCCACAAATGCGCAAAGCTGCAAAAACTGCATTAACAGATGGACAATAAAAGAAACATTGATGGCACTATAAAGTCTCAGAGAAAATCAAACATAAATTTACACAAAGCTTGTTCTGCAACATTAATATAATTTACTGAAATGGAATCTTGAAGAGTGTGCAATGCAAAAACAAATAAAAACAGATTATTGGCACATGTCCCCTTTAAAGTACAATTTAGAACAGGCAAAGCGTAGAAGAGTAACAATGATCTCCATTCCGATGCTTTAATCTTTTTTTATTTATAGATTTTGGTACTCTTGTGATCGCAACAGGATGTATAATTCCAATAGGCTTTTTGTGTACTGTATGTCGCTGAACTTCAACACTATGTACCAGTCTTCTTTGTGGTGCTTATTGTCTAACTAATCATAATGATGTAATCTGTTTGGTGACACGCAGACAGACACTGGCTGTTTCCCAAAGCCTAGGCCTTGGTCTGATCTGGCCGTGGTTAGGCATTCAGGTCCTCCAAGTCGTGTTCCAATGTCCTCCGGAGTCATTTGTCCTCCGTTTGTTTGGCATGTGGCTAATTTACCAAAGATACTTTAGAGTAGCCTACGGCGTCTTGAACTGGTGAAATTATGCACTAGGATCATTTTAGCAAATAAAAGTATTGGTCTGTATTACTTTTTAATAAACTTAAGTTTAAAATATACGAAACATACAAACTATAATATTGTTAAGAAATTATAACAAAAGTTTATTAATATGCACTGTCCCTGAAATAAATAAATTAAATAAATCATATAAAATAATAAGCCCCCCTTCCCAGGAAAAAACCCTCAGAATATAAGTGACCATCACATGCGTTTGCATTTTTGTTCATTGGTGTGACTGTGGCACTGCTGCTGATTTCCTTTGAAGCCTGTTCCATTGGCCGTCATTTTGGTCTGAAGCTGTAAAAGATATTTTCATGCATCTATCTTGTTTATATCTCTGTGTCATATCATATGGGGTGCAATACTTTGTTACTGTGTACTTCCTCATTATCTGTAATCTGGTACAAATAATATTAAAACTGACATTATGCCATTACATCAGATCCAAATAACAGCTATTTAAACCACAGTTAAACTGTGGGAAGACAGATTCAGAATCAATAGACAATACAACCAGCCATACTTTTTTGCTTGTTTCCCTGTATGCACCAAATAAAGACCACGAGAATGATCCTCACCGCCTCTTCGCAGTCTATCATAGACCAAAACTTCGAACATCCTGCAAATAAATTTAAGCAGAAACTCTCCACAAACTCACAAGTTCAATGGATGCAAGAATTGTGAAGCTCCTATCAAATAAGGGATCCTATGTTAAAATGTAACTTGACTTTTTAAGATCTTTTGATTGAATTAGCTTTTGATTTCAGTAAAAATGACCTGCTAATGCTTCTAATTTAACAAATGGCCATTTTCAGTTACAAAAACTCTGTTGTGCATAGTCATTTGGAACAGTGCATGTTAAGTTTTTATATTTTGAAATGAAATATTGTTTGTTCAATAACATTCAAACTGTACTCTAAAGGTTGATGACTTGAAAATAACAAAAAATGCAAAATAAGAGAAAAATATAATTTGCATAATAATTTGGAACGCAGTGTAGTCCCGGTTGTCCCTTCACGCAGAGTTCCCTGTCCAGATTTGAGTCAGCTAAATGCCTCAGGACTGAAACCTGAGGGCAGTGTCAGATGATCACACCTGGTGAAGTGCCCCTGTCCCTCCTTCACGGCGCTCATCAGTCATGACCACGATGTCCAGCGCTTTGTATAAAACGGGACTTACAGACACAAATTCTGCAGCGCTTCAGCCTGTAGCTCGCCGGGCTCACCGCCCCGGGGCTCTCAGCTCACTGGGCTCACCGCCTTGAGGCTCTCTGCTCCGAAAACATGTAAATAAGCGCATCTGAGGCTTATTTACATGGCTGGGCTTCACAAGTAACTGAATATCTCCGACACAAACATGTACGTTATTGAATTTAGATAAATCTGCACGGAACGCAAAGTCTTAAGAATAGTCACATGTCTGCAAAGAATTCTGTTGGAAGAATGTGACCTGTTTTTTTACAACACCATGTGTCCACCAAAGTGCTCATTACTTGCAAGGAGGGGCTGAATGTTGGAGAACTTGTGGTTGCCAGGAGGTACATCATGTCTTGTTGCACAAAAAATATTGGACTGAAATTACCAAGTCATTGCAGACTGTTATTGACACCACAATCCCACTCAATTTCATAATTATGTATTTGGGCCTCAAAACTCCTGCCATGGACACAATAAATGGATATCTTTGGAATATACTTCTGGCAGCTTGAAAAAATATAGAAAAAAGAGAGACAAAAATAGATAACACAAAATGTGCCTACGATTGGACCGGATGGTATAACTGACATTTGGAAAAAGGAGAAAAAATACAAAAAACATTTGGACCCAATTTGAAAATGTAGACATTTGACCGAAATTTGACTAAATGGGATTTTTATTTTGCCTTAATTTTCTTTTCTTTGGAGGCCTCCTCTCCTTTATTTTTATTTATTTTGTTGTCTCTGGCCTTGCCCTGTCTGTCTTTGTTGTTTTATATTTTACATTTTGGAAACATTAAGACATTTTGCTTTACATGCAATTAGTGCTTGTTAGAGAGAAGTAAAAAAGACCAACTACTCCTGTGTGTAGTTGACGACAGGGGGCAGTAATCCAGCACTGAGCGTTTTCGCCAAAACAAACCACAAAGAAGCCTCCATGCATCACAGCTAACAGCTAACGGCTAGCTCAACCAGTTAGCAACACTTCAAACCAATCAAATATGCTTTCTAAAAAATCCACATAAGACTTTTCAATAAAGCTCCGTGGTTGTTTTCGTGTTTGACATAGGTATGTGGATAGGTTTCATTGAACATTTTAATAAAAAGGGACATGTCCGATGCAGGTTGCCTAATGTGCCTAACGTGTGAATGGACATAGCTAGCCAATTTAGCTAAACATGATTGTTTCAGCGCTTGTAGACTTATTTGTGTCATTTTCAGACATGGAAATTATTATAACAAATGAAGTATGTTATTATACATCGAAAGACGTTTGATTTGTGCTTTTGTTAGTTTGGAGCGTCCTTGCACTGGCTTAGTGACAAATTCATGTTTTCGGATTGTAGCTACCACTGCTAAAATCTGATATGGTCGTACGTGCTTTTCACACATCTTTTTGGTAATATGCTTCCAATATATGCCCAAAATAATAACCTCTCATGACAAATGGCTGTAACTTTCGCTATATTGTACTTGTCTGCCTCTGAAGTAGTGTTTTGCAGTATATGGCCTATTTTAAAGTCCAATTTATTGTTCTTTTATCAGGTACTGAGGAGTTTCCTACATCATGTATGCTGTGTACAGACAAGCCCACACTCCCACTGCAGTGGAGTTTTCTGTCTACTGCAACTTTGTCTCCAGCACTGAGAAGAATCTAGTCGTCGCAGGAACATCCCAGCTTTTTGTCTACAGAATCATTCATGATGTTGAGGTAACTTTGCTCTCTACACAGCTGTTAAGGCTAATTTGTAGGTTGTTGTTTCATGTTTATCTGTTGTTCTTTCAGAGTACATCAAGATCAGACAAACCTTCAGGTACGTACACTAATGCGATTGCTTGATTGCCAAATAACTTGTAACATTAAAACATGTTTTTCTTCTTAATTGCAGATAATAAACCTCGCAAAGAGAAACTGGAGCAGGTGGCCTCCTTTTCTCTCTTTGGTAATATAATGTCAATGGAAAGTGTACAGCTTGTTGGATCAAACAGAGATGCTCTTTTACTAAGCTTTAAAGATGCTAAGGTAATATTTTGAATAATAAATGCTGAATTTAATGCAGTTAATTTCTAACAGTACTGTGTTTGTCATTAGTTGTCAGTTGTGGAGTATGATCCCGGGACACATGACCTGAAGACGTTATCTCTTCATTACTTTGAAGAACCAGAACTTCGGGTAAATACATTTTTTAAAAGGGGATGCAAATGTGAGATGTCTCATTGCAAATAATTACGATATATTTCTTCTCAGGATGGTTTTGTCCAAAATGTGCACATCCCGATTGTCCGTGTAGACCCAGAGAACCGCTGTGCTGTATCATTGATATACGGCACAAGGCTTGTGGTGCTACCATTCAGAAAGGACACTCTTGCCGATGAGCAGGAGAGTGGAGTTGGGGAAGGGTATGTTACATTATAGTGCTGGGTTTCATATGGCGTTACATTCTATAGGCCTATTTTATTTAATGGCGTTGGAGACGGGTAAAATATCTATAATAAACTAGGCGTGTCACAATATCAATTGCGATTATTATGAGAAAAACATCGCAATTTAACGAAGATTATTGAGATAATTGTAATTAAACAACAGTATTTTCTAATTTTCTTTAATTCTTACTGTCAAACGTGTTACTTTTCCACAAATTTGTGGCCGGCTTAATGAAATGTAACTTTTTGAAAGATGAAATATGACATAAATAGCTAAAAAAAAGTTTTACATTTAGGTTTATTTTTGGGATTATAGATTGAATGGAAACTACTTAAATTCTGCTACTAAAATGGTCAAAAATATAATTTTTTAGTTCGTATGATTGGGTGACCTGAATAATCACGATTATCAATTAACCTAATAATCTTGACATCCGTATAATAAGCAGAGTTTTGTTGTGATGTAGTGAGTTCTCAGGCATATGTTGCAAGTATGATATAATCACAATCCAACTTTTAATAAGTCAGTTTTGTAGACTTTTTCTTGTATATTGTAGCTATTCAAAAATCTGTGTATTGTTCATTATTTTTTTTCCGTACCTTTTTTTATTTTCGAAATCTTAAAATCATGTGTTTAACTTCATGTCTGTGTTGTTTATATTCCGTGCAGCCCCAAATCCAGTTTTCTACCCAGTTACATCATTGATGTACGCGAGTTAGATGAAAAGCTGCTGAACATCATCGACATGAAATTCCTGCACGGATATTATGAGCCTACATTACTGATTCTGTTTGAGCCCAATCAAACATGGCCGGGGTGAGTTTCTCTTTGAATCGGTAGTTTGAAAGTTTACAGAGTAAGATTATAATGTAATCTAATGTTTTTGATATGGTTTTTGTAGGCGTGTGGCTGTGCGTCAGGACACGTGCAGCATTGTTGCCATCTCCCTCAACATCATGCAGAAGGTCCATCCCGTCATCTGGTCCCTAAGCAACTTGCCTTTTGACTGCACTCAGGTCATGGCTGTTCCTAAACCCATTGGTGAGATCATGTATATTTGAGAGACAACTTTACAGCCTTAAAGTTGGTTTTAGTTTTTAAAATGTTGGTGAAGTTTATAGTTTCACGGGCAGGAGATGTGACATGGGACTCTCTAAAAGTCCGTATTTTCTTCGCAAATGTTTTTTTTGTTATGACATTATTTCACAATTACCGGTAGTAGAACGTTTAGAGGGACCTGATGTGACATACAGTAGGTAGAGCAAATTCTAGTTCTACTTCCTGCATATTTATTTTTTCTACTCTACTTATTTTCTACAAAATTATGCTAAATATTTACCACATGCACTATTCCCCCAAACAAATTAATAACTAGAAAAACCTGTCGTATACACTTTATTAAATGTGGTTTAAGTGTGCTGTGTTTGAAACGTATGCTCTCTGTTTTAGGTGGCGTGGTGGTCTTTGCCGTCAATTCCTTGCTGTATCTGAACCAGAGCGTTCCTCCATTTGGGGTTTCGCTGAACTCTCAGACAAATGGCACCACCGCCTTCCCTCTGCGTAAGTGCAATTTCGCTTAAATGCATGCAAATTTTCTTTTTTATTTCCCTTTAATTTAATTTTGTGTGTCTTTTAGGTGTTCAAGAAGAAGTAAAGATTACATTGGACTGCTCCCAGGCAGACTTTATCGCCTATGACAAGATGGTGATCTCTTTAAAAGGAGGAGAAATGTAAGTGAATATATGTTTACAGTTACACGTTTCAGATGGTTCTTGTTAATTATCGTTTTCTTCTCTTGCAGCTATGTGTTAACCCTAATAACAGATGGAATGAGGAGTGTGCGGGCGTTTAATTTTGACAAAGCTGCTGCCAGCGTCCTGACAACATGCGTAAGCCCCTCAATCTAAAACATTTTAAATTACCTTTTCTTTGTCGGATGATAATTTGTTATTTTGCTTCACAAAGATGGTGACTATGGAAGCAGGCTATCTCTTCCTCGGTTCTCGCCTCGGGAACTCGCTGCTTTTGAAATACACAGAGAAACTGCAAGAAACCAGATTAGAAGACGCGAAAGAGGCACAAGATGAAGACAGCGATAAAGATAAACAGGTATGTTGTAAACCAAATCAGCAACTACTTAAGATGACAGATTAGTGGTGACGATTTCCCATATTTTCAGGAGGAGCCGCCAAGTAAAAAGAAGCGCGTTGAGTCTTCTGCAAACTGGACTGGTAAAGATCTGTTTTGTGAAATTTTTAAACACATTTTAAAAAGAAGTACTTATGTTTTTCGGTTTAATTAGATGAAGTAGACGAGATAGAAGTGTACGGAAGTGAAGCGGCATCCGGAACTCAACTAGCCACCTATTCCTTTGAGGTAACACCGTGATCGTTAAATATATTTTATAAGTGTGGGCAAAAAGGTGGGATAATACAGTGTGTCCTTATGGTTTTTATTTTCCCAGGTGTGTGACAGTATACTGAACATTGGACCTTGTGGAAATGCCGCCATGGGAGAACCTGCCTTTTTGTCTGAAGAGGTACAGGCCTTTTATCAATCAATGCTTTTAAGAACAGTGGAAAATGTTATATTCTTTATTGGTAATGAATAATATGTTTAATAAATTATACAGCCACCTGCTATAGTTTACCATAAAGGTTTCTGGCTTAAAAAGTAGTGCCAACTCATGACTCTACTGAATACGACAAGATGCACTTTTAAAAACATTTCCTTTGCTGATTCCTGGTGGTAAAATCCAAAAAGAAAAAGGATAGCCTGGAAATATAATTATACCATTTATTTAGTTATTATGCAGTATCAACGTATTGTTCAATAAATAATAGTTTGAACTTTTTGAAGTTGTGCATATTGTTTATACTAAAAAATGCAACTAAAGCTGATTAGAAATGCCTTGTTTTTTTCTTATGTTTAAATTCTGATTCTGATTTAAATTCTAAGATTATATTTCTGTGTTTAATTTGACAGACATTTCACTTCTGTCTGTTAATTAAACCCAAACTAATAAGTTTAAAGACTGTTTTAACAAATTTTTGTTGGATTAACCAAATATTGTCGTCTGACTATTGTTTTTGGGATACTCCAAAAAATATTGATATTCATTTTTGTCAATATTGCCCTCCCCTAGTTATTTATGGTGGGTATATTTTCTTTGTTATTGTTTTGTGGTAAAAGATTTTAGCTGTAGAGGATCAAAGAAGTATCTTCTAAAACGTATTGTTGTTGTTGTTATTATTATTATTATTATTATTACTTATTATTATTATTATTTATTATTTATTACTTATTATTTATTACTTATTATTATAACTTGGAACTACATTGTTTTCTACTACTGTTTATTATGGCAGCTCGTGTTATTTATTTAGAAACTTTTACTTGGGTACTCCTGCTTTTGGGATTTTGTGTCAGTGGCATAAAGTAGTTTCAATATTATTTGTTATCGTGATATTTTTCTGTAGATTTTGTTTTTTTGACAAGGCTATCCAGACCATCTGCAAATTGACACAATATCACCAAAGATCCGAAGCTTTTTAAATACAAAGGGTTAAGATCTTTTTTTTTTGTCTGGACACCATGAATAGTATTTCATTAAAGCCTTTCTCTGCTCTCTTCTCTTCTCCATAGTTTCAAGACAACCCGAGCCTGACCTGGAAGTTGTCGTCTGCTCCGGCTTTGGTAAAAACGGTGCATTGTCTGTTCTCCAGGTACGCTTTTTTCCCCCCTTTCACCTACAACACAAACCACAATTCTCCCAAACGCACTGTCCTAAAACCTGTGGTCGTGAGGGCCGTCTGCCACGAGGTGAAGCGACAGCTGCTACAGAGAACAGTCTGGGTTTACCAGGGCTGCCTCAAAGGCCCACGGAGTAGCCTGTAAACAACCCAGACACAGGAGTGTGTGTGCGTGTGCGTGTGTGTGCGTGTGTGTGTGTGTGTGTGCGTGTGTGTGTGTGTATGTATGTTGTTGTGTTGTGTGTGTGTGTATGTGTGTGTGTATGTGTGTGTGTGTGTGTGTGTGTGTGTGTGTGTATATATATATAAAAATTATTTAGAGGTGGGCGATGTATGGAAAATGTCCTGTAACTATGAAGCTGGATTATAGGTTCAATGGGGTAATTTTGGGGTTAATCCTGGTTCAGATGTACTACTAACCGTCTGTCGGGGCAGATCTCTACGGTAACATGCCCTGAACTCGTAACCTGCCCTGGATTAGGTTAAATTGCCGAATAAATTACTCGTCGTGGCTGTGATTGGCTGCTAAGTGTATACATAGAGGTTATGAGTGACAGTTCCTCATGTTTGAAGTACGCTGCCCTTTCCCTCTCCATTGTTCTGATTGGTCGGCTGGCGTTAACCCCGCCCCCCTGCTCTCGTTCAGAAAATCTTAGGTTGACAGAGCTGTGAACCCGCTTCGTAGTACTTCTCCTCCAGAGTTTCAGGTTTAAATCTGGGACAAAACCAGGACTAACATTATAACACATAATATCCTCTCAAAAAGTATGAGATATTCATTTTTGTTTATATCGCCCACCTCTAACTATATCGCAGTGTTGTACCTTTCTCCTATATGGGCTTTTCCATTACTTTCTCAGAGAAGTATTCGTCCACAAGTTGTCACCACCTTTGAGTTGCCAGGCTGCCATGACATGTGGACCGTCATCGCAAGTGAAGAGAAAAAAGTATGCAACGTGAAAATATGAAAGTTAATTTATGTTGTATCGTTTTTTTGAAATTCAAAGCCATTTCCTGGGTTTGTTTACAGCCAACAAAGCCCGAAGATTCCGAGGAGAGTGTAGAGGCTGAGACCAGTGAGGAGACTGAAGAGGGGGAAAAGGGAGAGAACGAAGAGCAGGACAAAGAGGAAAAGAAGGAGAGCGAGGAGACGTCGGAGCCCCCCTTGGAGGACGATTTAAAGAAGCACGGCTTTCTCATCCTGAGCAGAGAGGATTCCACCATGGTACACGACACAAGTCTTTTTCAGTTTTGAATTTGAGTTTGAATTCCGTTCTCAACGGAAATGTCCCGAAGCGTTCTTTGTACAATGTATCTCAGTATTCAGTACAACTATGTCACGTATTCTTGCTCGTCATAGCTGATGTTCAGTTTGACTTGCTTCGTGCAAAACCTAAAAAATTCAACCAAAGCGTTAAAAAAATGGAAACAGGGTTAACATAATGGCAAATTAAGTTTACGGTTTAATTTTGTCGACTTTATGTAGTTGAATGTTATTTCAATTCTCCGTTTTGGTTTCAGATTCTACAAACGGGTCAGGAGATTATGGAGTTGGACACCAGCGGTTTTGCCACTCAGGGACCGACTGTATTTGCTGGAAACATTGGTGAAAACAAATACATCATTCAAGTGTCACCCATGGGCATCAGGCTGTTGGAAGGAGGTAAACCAACTATCCAAATACTATTCACTTTTTATTTACTTTAAGATGAAAACAGATCTTTGTCCATTTGTTTTCAGTGTCTCAGCTGCATTTTGTCCCTGTGGACTTGGGCTCTCCCATAGTGCACTGCTCTGTGGCTGATCCCTATGTGGTCATTATGACTGCAGATGGAGTGGTCACCATGTTTGTGCTCAGAACGGACTCGTACATGGGCAAAACCCACCGGTTGTCTCTTCAGAAGCCCCCCATCCAAACGGTAAGAAAATAGCCTCATTACACAAAGCATACTGGCTATGTTCACATGCACACCAAATCTGATCGGATCTCTGGACATTTTAGATTAGTTAAATTACACTTAGACAGCAACATCTGATGTGATTAATCAGAGGAACCATATTCAGAAAGATATTAGATGATGTTGCTGTTTACATTTAATTTTAATGATCTTATTATCCCAAAAATCTGATTATTAGGGTGCATGTAACTGCAGCCAGACTCAAACCCGTCTGTAAGCCAGCTGTGACATTTATTTCAAATATTAGTAATGCAAAATAGAGCATTAAAAATATGTTCTAATCTAATGAATTACAGCAACCTCGTGTGATAGCTCTTTGTGCGTACCGAGATGTGAGTGGAATGTTCACCACTGAGACTAAAGTGAGCTGCTCTGTCAAAGAGGACATCAACAACAGGGGTCAATCTGAGGCGGAAACCTTCATCCATGACATGAGGTACAAATGTCTTCAGAACACACAATAAGTTACTGGTACTGCATATACTTTTGAAATGTCTTGGAACTAATACTGTGGTAAATATATTTATCTTACAGTAACACAGTGGATGATGAGGAGGAAATGCTGTATGGAGACTCCAATACGACCAACACGTCTGTGAAAGACGACTCAAGCCGAGCGTCAGGGGTCCCTGGGGCCTATGGTGAGGAGAGCTCGGCCAAAGTAGAGCCCACCCACTGGTGCATGATCATCAGAGAGAACGGAGTCATGGAGGTACATGTGCAGAAACGAGGCATTTGTTGTGAGAAGGAACATTGTAATTGATTTTGATGTGGTCGTTTAAAAGATAAACACACAATATCTATAGACTTTACATGACTATAACATGAACATACATTAGAGTTAATTTTCTTCTTTTTGTCACATAATTTAACTTCTTATTTGTATTTGTATGAATTTATAGTCACAAATTGTTGCTGATTTACGTTTTTTTTTTAAAACAATTATCAAAATATTTTGCGTCCATATGTGACATTGATAATTACATTTGTGAAAAAGGATAAAACCAGACATCCTGAAATAAAAACCTGTTTGTGTTTGTAAAGATGTTCCAGCTTCCAGACTGGCGTTTGGTGTTTCTGGTGAAAAACTTCCCCGTGGGACAAAGAGTGTTGGTCGACAGCTCCTCTGGACAATCAGCCGCACAGGGAGAGGGCAAGAAGGAGGAAGTGACCCGCCAAGGAGACATGCCACTGGTTAAAGAAGTTTCGCTTGTTTCTCTTGGATACAATCGCACACGGCCATACCTCCTGGTGAGCCTCTGTCATTTTGCAGTTATGCTTGCTCATTCCTTTTGATTTAATGTTCATTTGTGCTGTTATCAAGGTCTATGTTGAGCATGAGCTTCTGATCTATGAAGCCTTCCCATATGACCAGCAGCAGCCTCAAAACAACCTAAAAGTGCGCTTCAAAAAGGTGAGATCTCAATTCCTTGCGACTACCGGGCAGCATGAGATCTCAATTTCATGCAGCACAGATTATCTGGGTTTTGGTCGTCTTGAATAAGACTGATTTTCTTCCATACAGGTGCCGCACAGCATCAACTTCAGAGAGAAGAAATCAAAGCAAAGAAGAGACAAAAAGGTAGAACTGGGCGCACTAGAAGACTGCTCCGCTCCCAAAAGTCGAATCAGCCGTTTCAGATACTTTGAGGACATCTCAGGATACTCAGGAGTAAGTATCTAGTTTCTGTGATCTAGTTGTCAAGTCGGGGGGAAAAAACAGTGAGCAATACATTACAATTTATGTGCAGTTATGACTCAAAACGAGTAATAAAACCTAGGTAAGTGCTCAAATCAGCCAAAATGTGGATCCAATTGAGTTCATTTTTCACCCCGGACATTGTTATTACATTTACTGTTTATAAATCATCGTTTGAGAGTTCATTTCTGCTTTTGCCATCATCTGCTTCCTGTAAACGTTAGGAACATTAACATAAGGCACATTAACATAACAGAGGATTTCTAACTGCAGAGGTTCAAAAACGGCTAGTGAACAGTAGAGAGCAACTAAAGGGAAAATAACTCATCAGTACCATCAATATTTTATCTGTCGGATATCAAATAGTATCCAAACACAAAGCGCAGCCATTTGTATTTCCTAACTCTGACAAACTCTGGGTTCTGAAATGTTGTCCGAGCTTCCAAGTAATACTTTTGAGATTTAAGACATTTCCAGTGTGACTTTACAAGTCGGAACTCGGAAAACCTGACCTCAGAGGAAACACTGGTGTGCAGCAGAATGTTGACATGTTCTGACTGTCTCCTCAAAACCTTTCAGTCATGCTCCCACTCGCTCTGTGGCGCCCCAAAATACATGCTAGAAATGTAAATACTTTTAAGATTTTTGTCCGTGCGCCTGAAATGTAACACGTGCCCTGAATTCTGTATTATGGAACTTTTCCTCTTGCAGGTCTTCATCTGTGGTCCTTCTCCTCACTGGATGCTGGTTACCTCTCGTGGAGCCTTGAGGTTACATCCCATGACTATAGATGGCGCTATAGAGTCCTTCTCTCCATTCCACAACATAAACTGTCCCAAAGGTTTTCTTTATTTCAACAAACAGGTATCACTCTCTGTTCAATACCTGTCGACAGGACTGTATTTGTTATATACTGTATTATTATTTAGGTTATACTGTAGCACTGAACTCAATAGTGTAGACAATAGTGTATAATTTGTTTTGTGATAATCTGGTAGCACTAGTAATAACATGGTAATAGGAAGGAAATAACAGTAACTCTTTCTTTCCTATTACTTTGCTGTAAAATAAAGAGCAAATGATGATCTTTCTATTAACTTTATTGTGTTTCAGGGTGAGCTGAGGATCAGTGTACTGCCCACATATTTGTCTTACGATGCCCCTTGGCCTGTGAGGAAAATCCCCCTGAGGTGCACCGTCCACTATGTGTCCTATCACGTTGAAACTAAGGCAAGTTTCCAATGCAACACATTTTCTGCACAGACGCATTGATGGGCCTAATGCCACGAAAAATAAAAGTCAATTGATCTAGAGTTTGACATGAAAGCCCCTTGGACCCAAAAGTTTTCAGTCTGTGCAAAGAAAATCAATAAGGGTGACTTTGAAGGGATTACTCTTTGAAGTGGAGGGTTTTTTTTTTTCCATCGATTTTGCTGCTTTTTTTTTTACAGTTGATTTTTCTGCCCTGTGCTCAGGTGTATGCAGTGTGCACCAGTGTGAAGGAGCTGTGCACTCGCATCCCAAGAATGACCGGAGAGGAGAAGGAGTTTGAGACCATAAATAGAGGTCAGACAGGAATATAGAAGCTTGTAATTTAAAGTAGAAAAAGTTTTGCAACACTGACTCAAGCAATTGTAGCAATTGAGAAGTTTTTACTTATTTTACTTATTGATTTACACTGCTCTAATGTTGTTTGTTTTGCTTCAGACGAGCGTTATATCAATCCTCTGCAGGAGAAGTTTTCCATCCAGCTCATTTCCCCCGTCAGCTGGGAGACCATTCCCAATACGAGGTACTGGCTCCAAAACAGTCGCAGGAAGTAATTGTATGGCTCATTTAACTTAATGGAACCATATGCAAGTATTAAATTAACATTTTTGTGACCAGTCAGTGTCCTCGGAAATAAGTAAAACATGTTCAAATCAAATATTTCTTTCATTGATAACAATTGTACTGCTGATTTAATCTTTACTGCCAGTATAAATTCTGAAATCCATTTGGTTAAAGGAGATATATCATGTTTTTTTCTAGGTACTTGATATTGAACTTTAACATAAGTAGATTATCATTTTACATGTATTTAAATGTGAAATGCGATATTAATTTAAACCATTTTAGTAATAGAAACCGGTCCACTGACTTCCTGTTCGAACTGATAAGCCCCTCTTCCTCACAGTGACATTTCACCGTAACAAGCAGCAGATTGTCATTTACATGTTTTATTTTTTTAAAACTGGCTACGTGACATTTTGAAACGGGTCACTCAGAGTCTTAATTTTTCAAATCCCAACTAAGTACAGGGATGTGGGCGGGGATAGTTGGTAGGTGAAAACAGGAATTTTCTGAGCACTCGAGCATCAATTGCAGGACAATACAAGATTACAGGCTTGAGTAAACACTGTTGGAACCAGGTAAAAAAGCTCATTAACATTGATTTTGCTTATTATGTCCCCTTTTAAACGCTAAAAAAACCACACAAAAAAAACACATTATGACAAACTATTTGTAACAAGCCAAAAACAACAATTGCTGAGTCAAACCTGTTAAGCTCTTTAATATGTATATATATATATATATATTTTTAATATATATTTGCATTTGTTTTACTGGTACTGTAAGCTGTAATGTGAATCCACTGCTCAGATGTCTCATTTACTTCTAATGTTAACTGTCCTCCTGAGGGTGTTCTGAAAGCAGCCCTGGGTTTTATTGAAACGTTGTGGGCAATTAGTTAAGTCTCAAACTACTGCTTTGGGTAATGTTTACTGTGGAACGGCCATTCATCCCTTTATTCTCACGGTTTTCCTAAATTAACCCATGTCGTGCACTCCTAACTGCTGTTATCTCTATGTAAGGATTGACCTGGAGGAGTGGGAGCATGTGACGTGCATGAAGACCGTGGCGTTGAGGAGTCAGGAGACAGTCTCGGGGCTGAAGGGTTACGTCGCAGCAGGGACGTGTCTGATGCAGGGAGAGGAGGTCACCTGTAGGGGGCGGGTGAGTGCAGCTGCAACCAAAGACTACAAATGGACTGGAAACGGAAAGGGTCACCCATTGTATACTTTGCTCGGTACAACTTCTCTCCACTATTTTTTAAAGTTCAGTGTCGAATTAGTTATCCTAGTTTCACATTCTCAATTGGAATATGTTAAACTGAATGTGATCAAGATAACACCAAATGTAATACCCTAAAAATCTTTGGGAATATCACAATTAAGCCTTTGAAAGTAAGGTCGTCTAAACAAAAGTATCGAAAATCACACACCAATCAATACTAAAACTAGTATCAAAATTAGATTCTCATTTCAACAAGTGGTCAATAAAACAAATTTATTTGCAACCTTTTGCAGTTTGTATTACTTTTTCCAATGAGCTTTTCCGTGGCACTCTTGGTCCTCTTGGCTAATTTAAAGTAAATAATAAAATGTTTTTATCCCATGTCCAGATTGTGATCTTGGACGTGATCGAGGTGGTCCCAGAGCCAGGCCAGCCTCTCACCAAAAACAAGTTTAAAGTCCTGTACGAGAAGGAGCAGAAGGGGCCGGTGACCGCTCTGTGCCACTGTAACGGATACTTGGTCTCCGCCATCGGACAGAAGGTCTCAAGACACCGCTGCCCACCAGATTTCTCCTCCTTTATCCAGAAAAGTTAAACTAACTAGGTGTTTCCGCCCCCCTACAGATCTTCCTCTGGGTGCTGAAGGACAACGACCTGACTGGCATGGCCTTCATCGACACGCAGCTTTACATCCACCAACTGCACAGTATCAAGAACTTCATTTTAGCTGCAGATCTGATGAAGAGCATCTCTCTGCTGCGCTACCAGGAAGAGAGCAAAACACTGTCGCTCGTCAGCAGGGTGAGTCACACACAGGCTTTATAATGTCACAAAAAATAGAATAAAAGAATGAAAAACACTGGACTGGTCAGTGGAGACAATCTTTTTCTACTTTCTTTGATCCGAGGTGTCAAAAATGGGTTTCAAATACGGATAGTGAAATGTTCACACGGTTCATTGACTAATTGTGACTAGTCAACTATAAAAAGTAATTACCAAAGCCAACCAAACGACCTTTTGTTATAAGAAAGACACATAGAAATAATAGGGGCCGCATAAATGGTAATCAGGAGCGACCGGAACAACAGCAACGTTTTGTCGTACCAAGATGGCCGCTGCACCAGAGAGACGCAAAGCCACATTTGTTACTTTGGCTAAGCTAGCAGCCAGTAAATCTAAATGTCGCAGTTAAGACGACAAAATAAAAATTTAGAATACTAATAATGCATATAAAATAACTAAATACAAAATGCAAAGCAGGAAACTATTCTTGCCATTGAAATTCAGCCCTTAATTATGAAATATTTATTATTACTTCTATCAAACCCGATCTGTATTTAACAAGGTGAAACTTGTTGCAATTAAAATCTTTTTTTAAACATTAAAAATCCAAACCAACCTATTGTGTAAAAGGTTTATCTTTTACACAATAAATAAGATAATAGAGTTGGTTTGGATTGAGTGATTTTAGTTAGTTAGATAGTGTCTGTTCATACTCATTCCAAAATCTGTGGAAAAGTTATTGAAACAAACTTTTGGTGGAGCTAAAAATGCTTTGGTTCCGATGGTGTCCTGCGAATGAGAGATACAGTATCTATGAGAATGATATATTATTAAATACAAATAAAAATAAATAAATAACCTTTTCAGATTTTCCTCAATAATGCCTTTTTTACATAAATATTCTCTCTCTATAATCCTTCAGTCAACATATTTTAACCATTATTAATTTGATAATGTATTTAAAAAGGTATCAATGTACTAAATAATTGTTTAACTATTTGACTAATTGAAAATAATGGCTGACTAGTCGACTTGTAAAATAATCTTTAGTTGCTGCCTTTGTTTACCAAGTGAACTAAAACAGGAAAAAATTAATACATCTTTTAATTGAACCCGCCAAAGCCAAGAAGTACACTTGTAAGACATTTTTACTCATATTATTATATTGCAAATCGTAATAGGAATGTTTAAGATCACTGACTGTAGCTTCAATCTGGACAAAGTGTTCATCAATCCAAGAAATGAAGCCAAAGTGCCAACCGCTACTTTCATCGTATTGTTTATTTTGTAACAGGATGCCAAACCACTTGAGGTTTATGGTGTTGAATTCATGGTGGACAACAACCAGCTCGGGTTTTTAGGTAAGGATTTTAGACTTCTCTGGGGAACAACACATTTCCAACTCTTTTCTGCAGCTGTGTTCAAGTATTTTTCCTTTTTAGTTTCAGATCGTGACAAGAACCTCTTTGTTTACATGTATTTACCCGAAGGTGAGCGTCAGCCATTTCAAAGTCTTTCAGCGTCTTTGTTCAGTCTTAATGTGACTTCTTAACACAGCTAAGGAGAGCTTCGGAGGGATGCGGCTCATAAGGCGAGCTGACTTCAATGTCGGCGCCAACGTCAACGCCTTCTGGAGGATGCCCTGTAAAGGAGCTATGGACGCTGCCAGCAGGAAGGCGCTCACCTGGGACAACAAGCACATCGCCTGGTTTGGTGAGCAGAAATTGTATTGCACAGTATTTATTTGGTAAACCTCTATATGTGTTTGTTTGTCTCACCTAGAGCTGGGCAGAAAGGTCCATTTTTCCTTCCAACATTCGATTTTCAATTCGATTTTTTATTTTTCCACTCGTCTACTAAAATGTTACAAACTACAGAAAATGTACCCCAAAAAAATCTATTCAAGATGTAGTGCAGTACAAAACATTGTCTCTTTCGGTTGCAATTTTAATTTTTTTAGTAGACAGTAAACAAGCGAAAAGCAGATCAAAAAGTCTGTGTAATATTGTTTAGAGAAGAAATCTATCTCCATTTATAAACGAGATAAAACTAACTAATCATAAGTGTTGGGGCTTATTTAACATGTAGACTGGAGACAAAACATGTGATTTGCACTTTCACAAGTGGGGGAAATACAATATTTATAGCGATGAACCTCAAATTAAATGCATCGGTTTAAATTGATTGATTGCTCAGCTCTAGTCCCGCCCGTTTTACCATCTTCATTTTTGTAATTTTGGGCCCACACTGACAATGAATATGTCATTTGACTTATTTTATGTAATATAGATTTGTAAATTTGCTGATAAGTGCAGAGTGGAAAGTCTTGACACAAATCCCAGTAACAGTTGAATGAGTAAATGTTTCCTGGTATTTTCAGGCGTCGGGAAAAGCAAGAGAGAAAATCCAGAGTGCAGTAAATGTAGGGATATTCTCTGCCAATATACATTACTTATCAACTTCATAAATCATGAATGAGACTTTTAGTTTAGTCGGTGGATATATTAACATACAAAATTCCAATTTAGTCTTCCAAAGTCTGAACTGCAGAGCATGTATTTTTACTGACAAGTAAAATGAAGAAGCCTTCAGTAGTAAATGTCACTGTATCAAATCTTCGTGTTATGATGATTATTCATTATTACTGATTACTGATAAATATTGCTACTCCACCTCCTTTGCTGGGTCTATCACAACAGAATATATTATAATTGTCTAAAGAAATGTCAGCATCTCTAGAGGTTGACCATGTTCCAGAGAATACAAATATATCAGGATTTGCTGGTTTTGCCCACACTCTATTAAAGTCTATTTTTGATCGAATACTTCACATATTCATGTGAATAACTCAAAGACCTTTTCTTGGTTTGAATGTCGATAGATTTAAATCGGCGTTATGAACCTGATCTAATTGAGTGTTTGCCAATGGCAGGCTGTACTTCACGTCTCCAAAACGGGGCA